>JAQMYI010000018.1:20251025-20272230 GCA_030014275.1 Clariallabes melas
TCAAGCTCCATGCCTAGCACAGATCCGGCCTTTTTAATTGACTTGTCCAGTTTGTTCTTATCAGACACCTTAATGTTCCCACCCCAACAGACCACAGCGTAGAAAATGACACTCGCCACAACGGTTTCATAGAACATCCGTAGAATGGTTTTACAGACGTTAAAAGACCTGAGCCTTCGAAGAAAGTACAAACGACTCTGTCCTTTCTTGTAGAGTGCCGTTGTGTTGAGTGAAAGTGTGTTGAGCTTACAAAGCTGTAGAACTTATGTATGGGAATCACAAGGAAGAGGGCGATACCTGATCACCACGATACCTAGGTGCAGATTTGTTTTGCGATTCTACAAATAACACAATTATATAAATGTTGCAATTCAGTATAATTTACAAATTTTATTATAATTCTAAACAAACTTAGCAAATAATTCACTTCTACCACACAGGATGCAGAACTGCCTGCCAATGTGTGAATGCACATTTAGAGTGCGCCACCAATAGGATTATGGGGGAACGGCAACGCTTTACCACCTCAAATGCAAACACACAAATAAAATAAAAAAAATTATAATAATAATAAACATTTATTTTGTGGTGAAACATGGATTGTCACACAAAAGAATTATGATACATCACTGAATTGATTTTTCACCCAACTCTAGTAAAACTGCCATGAGTTCTGGATGTACACTGAAAAAAAATTAGAAAAACTCTACATATGACTACAAAATGTCTGTATTATTTTTAACTTACTCTAAACCCTAAAGCATTACACCTGTCATCTTCATTACCCCTTTTTTACCAAGGCAGTTCCAGAGCTAGTTTGGAGCTGGTGCCCAATTTCGAACCAGTTCTTCGTTTTCAGACAGACAAAATACCAGCCCTCAGACAGAAAAACCAATCCAGACTAAAATATGCAATGGGCAGCTCAAATGCTTTCTAGTAATGATAAAGACAGGAGAACTGCTCACAATGCCATGATGAAATTCGCTAGCCATGATGAAATGCCACTAGCATTTTTTTGCCCACTAGCATTGCTGGGAAAGTAGAGATGTATACAGTGACGTAATGACATGACTCTCTAGTCCAGGGGTCTCCAAATCCAGTCCTGGAGGGCCAGTGTCCAACAGTTTGGTGATTCTTCTTCTCAAACACATCTGATTTAACTAATCTGTTAATTACTAGGTTCAGTGGTTGGTGAATTACAAACTGTGCTGGTCACTGGCCCTCCAGGACTGGATTTGGAGACCCCTGCTCTAGTCCATGGAAAAACAAAGCCAGCTCTTTAAAAGGTTCGCTGTTGAACTGGCCCTAGTATTTTATAAAAAGGCATTTTCAGTCCTAAACACACCACCAATACATGCAATAAAAAAAAAAGAGAAATAAAAGTAGTACACCTTGGATGGGGTGCCAATCCATCGTAGGGCACACACGCATTCACAGACTCATTCACACACTACGGGCAATTTAGGAATGGCAATTAGCCTAAACTGCACGTCTTTGGCAAGCACACAGACCCTGAGGTGGGAGTCAAACCCAGACCCTGGAGGTGCAAGGCAACAGTAAACCGTGCCTTTACATCATACTGTGAGGTAATAATATATCTGTCGAAACATTGGAGCAGTGTGAAGAGCGGTGGTGATCACGCCATA
The DNA here is from genome assembly GCA_030014275.1 of Clariallabes melas. Lineage (NCBI taxonomy): Eukaryota > Metazoa > Chordata > Actinopteri > Siluriformes > Clariidae > Clariallabes > Clariallabes melas. The sequence goes on from JAQMYI010000018.1 coordinate 20,252,672, forward strand.
AACAAGTAATGGTAGCACGTGGGTGTCAGGATCTGCACACAGGTGGAGCCGCAGGTAATCTCTAGTAATTAAAAAATAATAATTTTACAAAAAGGACATTTTTAGTACTAGTGACACCTCAGCTATTTCACAATTAAAAAAAAAAAAAAAAAACATTAAACAAAAACAAAAGGATATTTCTTTCCACTCACAGTCACACTAAAAAAAAAAAAAAAAAAAACGAAACAAAAAAAAAAAAAAAGGGTGTGAAGATGCTCTAAAGCTCCATGGTACACATTCCTGCTCTGGAGCCACCTTACAGCTGCTGGTTTGATTCATGATCACCTGGGGTTACTCTGGGTTTCCCAGGTTTCCTCCAAAATATATGCAAGTTTAGCGATTAAACTGGTTTCACTGGATATGAATAAGTGCTTAGTCTGGAATGCACGCAAAAATTTTTGGCTCCACCATGACCCTAACCATAATAAAGAGCTTAATGCGGATAGATGGATGAATGAATGAATGATTGAATGAGTGGCTCAGAATGGTTCACATTGCATGATTTGAGACATGGCTTGTCCTTGGTCTATGTCAAAATAGGAACAGTTTCACTACAAGGTCAACGATGGAAGATTTCACAAATGAATTTCACTAAAAATGTCCACATAGTGTTTAATGTTAAAGTGTAGTGTGTTCTTTATTATGCATGGAAGTGCATGACCGGCGCGTGCGTAGAACTTTAGCTTCACGAGCACAGAATTAAATAAGTTTCCAGAAGAAGAAGAAAAAAGAAAAAAAAACTCACGTGACGCAGACGATTTGAAATTAAAATTTTAAATTCTAACGGTTTGTCCTTAAATGCTCACGCGCTGAAAGGTTTACCCTGTCCTCTTACTAGCACAACTAGCTAATGTAACGGTACCTTTAACCCGTACACATAGTTAACCTGTTGTGTAACTGAATTTCACATTAATGTCAGGGTTTTAGCATTATACACAAATACGCATGTTTGTTAAACGTTCATATTTTATATTAATATATAACGGTAGACACACGCGCAGAATATTAACGCAATATCTCGGCTAAGCTTCTAGCTAGCCAATAAATATCACAGAGCACATTCAACTAGAAATGATAAATAAATATTTGAAAAAAAAAAGCACGCATCACTAATACATTTAAACACTACATTAGATTATCCACGTCCTAATTATGCAGGCGGTTATTTTTTATTTTAAAAAGGTAACAACTTACTCCAGGCTCGTTCCCAGCCATGCTGCCTCTTCTAGTGATCTCAAACTGACACTCCAAGGTCACGAGAAAACACTTCCGGTTCAACCGTGATGCATGAGGGGATTTGAAGTATCAATGAACGATAATAATAACAGTAGTGACACTTGTGTAGGGTGTAAGAAAAAAAAAAAAAAATCCAGTACATGACTGAGTTTAGTCTAAAGTACTCTGTAAGATCACCAAAACTTTCCAGAAGGTCATAGCCTTCCTGTCAGCTCAGTCCAGTCCAGCCATTCTCCCCTGACATTTCTCTTCAACGAAGCGCTAATAATCCACCTAGAGAGTTGATGTATTTCTTTTTTTTTTTTTCCACATTACTGTGAGGGTTTGAGTCCCACCTTCCCACCACAGGCCTTTGTGTGTGGAGTTTGCTTGGTAGGTTTCCTCTGCGTACTCTGGTTTCCTCCCACAGCCCAAAGACATGCAGATTACACTAACTGGCATTTCCAAATTGCCTGTAGTGTTTTAGCGTATGAGTGCATGTGCCCTGCAAAGAACTGGAACCCTGTCCAGGGTGTACCCCGCCTAGCCCTCCAAGTCTCCTGCTATAGGCGACCCTGTGCAGGATAACCGCTATAGAGAATAAGTGAGAGACTGTATGTAAACCCCAGAAAACGCTGCAAATGAAAATCACAGATTAGCCGTTTCCAAAATACCAACACACCAGCCTGTCTGGCACTAAAACAACCTTACTAGCATCAAAGCTACAGAAACGCCATTTCCCCCATTCTGATGAAAAGGACTGAAGCTCTTTTCCTGTAGTTGTATAATTTGTATAAGACATTGCACTGCTTCCACAAGACTGGCTGATTAGATAACTGCATGGACAAACAGGTTTACTGTTTAAAACATGTTGTTCTTAATTATGGAATTTAATCAACCTACTGTAGTATATACTACATGTCCACCACCGAATACATCATACCAATTGTGCTGTACACTATACAATCATTCATTAAAACAAAACAAAAATCAGCTTGAATTGAGCAGACATAATCCATATATTTGCTCATGCCTAAAAAGATTCAGTCATACAGTATGTATATTGCAACATTTATCTTTTTCTATTAATGATTAGTTTAATATAAACCTATGTATCATTTTTTATTTATAACCATGGCACCACCCATGTGCAGATCCTGATGCTTGCATGCTACCATTACCAGAGAATGGAGACTGTGGTCAACTTGCTGCCACTCCTCACGCTGCTCCAATTTTTTGTCTGTCCCTACTTCAGCCTGTCATATGCGCTACAGTGTAAACCGGGGTTCATTAGCTATGAGCTTGGCCCAACGCACCCGGTGCATTCGATGAAGAACGCCTGTGGCACAATCACAGTATGATTTAAAAGTGGATTACGCTGCCTTCTGGAACCGTAAGTGAGGCATGCCTGTGACACACCCACAAGATGACATATACAGTACATACTGTAACAGTGGGTGAGAAATGCGTGTGGCATGCTCACACTATAACATAAAAGTAGGCTGCCTATTGCTCACCTGCGCAAACACCACCATATAGAGAGAGAGAGAGAGAGAGAGAGAGAGAGATTTTGCAATGGTAAATATTATTGTTGTGCTTTAAATTAATTAATAATTCATTCAATCAAATAATAACATATGCTCAATCAATCAATCAATCAATCAATCAATCAATCAATCAATTTAACATCAAATTAGGCATCAAATTGCACACATTTATCTTTTGGCATGTATCCACCAGAGGGCAGTGTAACCTAGCTGTTTGTGCCAAATCCACAGTATTACTGGATGTTTAAATTTAATTTGGAATTAATTCAGTAATTAATTTTTAACTAATTTATCCTAGGAATTAGGGCTTAACGATTTTTTGACAATTATAACAATTATTTTGACATTGCGACATCGAGTTAAACTACGATATTTAACTATCAAATGTACAATTCTGTACTCAAACATATTTATTAAGGTGACACCAAATAACTAGACAAATGATAAGAGGGTATACATAAAATATAAAATATATATAAAATGGGAAAATGTGCACAAAGTTTCTTCATGCACACAGACGGTAGGTTTTCAGCAGTAATGTATTTCAAGTAGACATACTGACCCCATTAGCATATTCATCTTGTTACACAACCACCTTTTAATAACCTTTAACAAATTTTTAATAGCCTCATCACCTCCCTGTTTGCACTGTATCACTCCCAGATGGACAGCTGGCCTTGGGACTGATATATACATTTGCCTGTAGCGATGTGTCTGCCACCATGTCTGACATTTTGACCACCTACATCTGCCAGCCATGCAGCTCCTTCACTGTTCACAACTAGAGGCAACCCTCTAAAGATAGTTCAGGCTCTGTGAGATAAAATAACATGAAGTTACCATGTACACACTTGTCCATATAAATCACGCTTTGTGGCATCGGCCAGGTTAGGTGATTAAAGTCTCCTTATAAAGTCTACCAGCTTGTAAACATTAAGCTTATTGACAACACTTTTAACTTTTTTTGGGGGCACATTGATGAGATTTCGAGCCTCATAATAAACGAATTACCCGGAGAGCAAGCATGTACACTGACACATCATGTTGTCACCAAGAGGTGTAAGGTCCCAGAGGAAGAGGTGATGATAGTGTGCGTTTTTGAACCGATCATGGCGTCGCTGCATGATATAATAAAACCAAAGTATTGACTGCCAGCTGTTTATTTAGTGTTATGTTTTTACAAATCATTTATTTTTGTGAAAAATTAGCAAAGAGCATCCAATTTTTCCAGGAAAGATTTACACGCTCTGTTAATATAATCATACAAGCAGCAGAGGGGTAGAGAAGACAATCTGTAGGTCTGGGAGGTGTTAATTAATTTTCTATAACAGCAGCTCTGACTGTAATGCAGCTGAAAATCGCAGGCTTATATTAATGTGTTCGTTCAAATACGTTATCGTTGCTATAGTGACAGGTCATTCATAGGGATTTACGCTACACATAAGCAAAGACTAATAATAATAAATATTACAAAAACATTGAGTGCTCTTTTGATATGACTAGAAAGTCTGTAAGGAAACTTTTATACAACATTTAAGGAAGGAGTCTCCAGTGTCAACACTTATAGATATAGATATATATGTCAACAATATAGAATTCGTACAGAAAATTTGAAAGTGTCTGTGTACATGCAAACAGAAATATCCTTTAAAATGGGCAATAAGTGAAACATTAAGAAAAGCCTATTTTCACTTCAGGACAGAATAAATTCTCATTATGTAAAGGTAATCGAGCATAAAGGATTTATGTGTATTTACCAAATGCAAACTCGGTCTTGCAGCATTAGTGACTCATTTCGTGTTTGGATTGGTATCTGCCTCACTTGTTCCTGCCTTTCTGGATATTAGCCAAATGATTAAAATGTGAAGTACTAAGGGATTTTACTTATTTATTTAGTTTTTGGATGCACATGGATCAATAGTGTAAATGAAACACCAGCGATTGTTACTAAGTGATACTTGCCCTGGCTTTCTCCTTTCCTCCACACTCCTGATGTATCCTTGGGGAATGCAAACGGCACAGCTGGGGCCCAAATCCCACAGTGTCACCTTCCGGGGGTGTTAAATCACAAAAGGTTACACCGGAAAGAGACAGGAACAACAAGAAAGAGCGAATAGGTAGAATATTCAATACTTTATGCATTAGAGAATACGGAAACCTTTTGACACTTTTAGTTTTCCAAGGTTCAGTGATAAAAGTAGTTTTTGCTGCTTGGGTCCAGCCAAATGCCAACATGGAAATCCCACCATTCTGCACCAGTCAGGCTTACACACATTTTCTCCTCTCCCAGTGGCAGGTGGCAGACTCGTGAATGCCGCATCAAGCCGAGACGATGGTGTGAATGTCTGTACGCTGCTCGCTGCCTTGTCATTGCACGACCTCGGAGCAGTTTGATATCAACCCATCTGGAGCTTTCCAGGCTGAAATGGAAAATTGGCATTCATTTCCATGCTGCTTTTTGACCCCTGGGAAGAAAAGATACAAGTACTAACAATGTCAAACCGATACTGCTTCTTAAACCTGTGGTCTGTGGCTGAACTAAAATCTAGTAACTTACATACGTGTTCTTATTCTATTAACAAGGCTGCATGAGGGTTGAGGGTTCGATTCCCGTCTCGGGTCCATGTGCATAGAGTTTGCATGCACATTATTGATGGGTTTCCTCCGGGTTTCCTCCCACAGTCCAAAGACAGACATTAGGCTAGACAAGATTAGGCTAATTGGCGTTCCCAAATTGCCCATAGTGTGTGAATGAGTGTGTGTGTGTGCCTTGCGATGGATTGGCAATTAGATATTTTTCATTTTAAGAAACCGTAACCGTAACCGTACATCCATGAATGATGATGATCCTGGCCGTGGAGGCTCTGAGCCTCTGCAATCGCTCCTGTGAATATTCAGCAAGTGCAATGCTTGAATGATGAATAAATCTTTTATTGATGTTGGTATTGTTATTTGCTTCATTATATGAAACATATAATATAAATATGAACAGATGCTATGTTCAAGTTTACCAGTACATTTAAAAAAACACTAAACTAAACACTAAACTACAACTCCTGTACAATTTACAGAGATTTTGCGTTTTTTTCTTTTATATATATATTGGTTTTGGTTTTTGTTCCCTCTAACATTTTTAATCCCAATTTATTTAAATTTATGTCATTTGGTGTTGGTTTAAAAAGCAGCTTGATGCCTGTGACTTAATATTAAATTATGTGTGTGTGTGTGTGTGTGTGTGTGTGTGTGTATAGGGAGTCTTTACTAAAACCGAACCTGTTTTCTATTTAACTGCACCTTCTTACAAGCCATTTCATCAGCTGTCCATTTCCTCAAACACATCTACTGAGTCAAATGTACCAGCGTGAAACGAGGCAACAAAGTAAGATGTGAAACGTACCAATTACATTTCACTTCATGATGGAGTTTTATTTAAAGAGCTTCTCATTAGTTCTCTATTGATGTGTAATTATTGCCTCTGTACTAAGAGGAAAGCTCTAATCCTTTCATTTCAAATCTCAGCCATGATTCAGTACTCACGCAGAGGATAAACAGCAGCGCATCTGTGCCAAGAGGCAGCCGAGAGCAGCAATGATTCCGATTAGATTTTCTTAAAAACTTGAAGGTCTTGGAGGTGCAGATAAGATTAAGCTTTTTTTTTTTTAACTTCTTGTATTGTTTACATGTAAAGTCCGCGTTGCTTGTTGAGGGGAAAAAAATGTGAAAGAACGTAAAAGTAGGGCGGCACGGTGGCGTAGTGGTGAGCACTGTGGCCTCGCACCTTCAGGATCGGGGTTGGATTCCTGCCTCTGGTCTGTGTATGTGGAGTTTGCATGCTCTCCCCGTCTTTGGTGGGTTTCCGTTGGATACTCACAGTCCAAAGACATTTATAGTAGGCTAACTGGCCGTTTCAAAATTGCTCATAGAGTGTGAGTGTGTGATTGCCCTTTGATGGATTGGTACCCCGTCCAGGGTGTACCCCGCCTTGTGTCTTGAGTTCGCAGGGATAGGCTCCAGATTAATCAACTTCCCAGATTAATCTTCTTATAATAATAGAATTATATAATGAAGATAAAATGTTGGTGTAAAATATAAACATTTGTTGAGGATTTTTTTAGAAACCAATACTGTATAATTAATTCTGTCAGAAATATCAGTAACATCAGTTTTATCGGGATTGAGCTAAGATATTTTATGACATCCACTGTTCAATAGTAATTATGCAGTTTTGCTGCCCAAATCAAATAAATCCTCATACAACTACTGATTAATTATCCATAAAAAAATATAAAAAAAATAATATGCCCTAAAATTTAACCCTGAGGTATGCCACAGGACAAAACAATAAATTATGAGGACTTTCACTTAGCAGGAGAACACCAAGCACTTCCTCATATACATGATGTTCCTGCATGGTATACCTGAGCCTGCCTGGAATTAAACACCGGTATCAGTTTGCTTTAAGATACCATTTATAATTTTGGGTAGATCAGGTTCCATGGTTTACATTCAGCTGAAGGTCACCAGAAATGTATATATTGTTTTTTTCCCCCCCTAAACCAATTACAGAAGAGGTTTCAGAACAATTTTAGGAAACTTGAGTGAGCGATAGATATGAAGGAAACTCAAGAACTGATGAGTCAGAATGAGACATATCCAATAATGGGTAAACAACAGTGTGTTAAAAAAAAGTTTGTGATTAATGCCAAATGTCCGTGAATTATCCACAATGCAAAGTAAGCAACGACCAATCGCGTTCATTATTTCATTCGACAGTGTGATGAGGAAAATGTTTAAAGGTCAAGTGTCTGAGTGAACATGAAACACAATATCGTAAAGATCTAGCAGGGGTGACGGATAAAACTGACTCGACATAATGAGATATAGCTAAGAGTTTATCAATGTAGCTATTGAAGATGAACATCTAGATGTGTCTGTAATGTCAGTAATCTCAGTAATAAAAATATTAAAAATGTGTAGTGAAATTTACATATCTATTAACCTGACAAACATGAGGCTGCTTTAAACAGTACTAGTCGGAAAATGAACAAGTTGAGCATTCAAGAAACTTATTGAGATGACAGGATGTTCCTTCGGGATCAATAAAGTATCTATCTATCTATCTATCTATCTATCTATCTATCTATCTATCTATCTATCTATCTATCTATCTATCTATCTATCTATCCATCCATCCATCCATCCATCCATCTATATATCTGATGGATGAAACAAATGAAGTGCCCATGATTAATCAATTAAAATAGTCATCTTTGGTAAATTACTGTGATATAAGTGGAATAAAACACATTCTTCTTGTCAGATCCAATTACACAATCTTGTCATTGATTATTTTTCTGGAACAGCACAACATACTGTGCTCTGCTAAGGTTTTTGTGATGCTGCTCAGTACAGCAAGGAGCTACAGCATTTTACATTGTCATTTTCTGTTTACTGCAGTTATATAGGGGGTAATTTGGACTGCTAGGCCTCCTCTGAAAAACAGGGTTATTCCATGGTCCATTTAAATGATATTTTAAGTAAGAGCCCAAAAGTTAATACTCTAAATTAGATGCACACGTCTTATAAATTGTGCAGCTTCCTGTTTTAAATCACGTTCATTTCCATTCATTATAATCAGAGCACGTGCTGTTCTCCGGCGCTCCTGTCTTTCACTACAGCATAATCATGTACAATTATCAGTCCTGCCTCTGAGTCATATTCATTTTCTTAATGTTCTCTCTAACCATACGGCTTCCATTTCTCATATTAGCTCTACTTGTTTCGCCGGTTAGCATTCTCTGAGATCTCACTTTTTTATATTAAGGCTGGTTTGACAGCTGGCTGTCAATGTATTTAATTTTAGTCTGTTTTGGAACAAGTGGAAAATTTCCAATAAAAGTAATAAAGAGAAGTCATTTTGTGGATTCAGGTAATGTGGGATAAATACAATTTATGGCTGAAAGTACGGTATGTGGGCACCTAAGTACTGAACATCCCATTCCAAAAGCATGTGCATTAATATTAAATAGATCCCCATTTGCTACTGTCTTCATTCTTTTCATGAGGATTTTCATTTCATTTAAGACCATGGCTGTAGTGCTAGGTCAATTTATGATTACAAATGATGTTGGTTGAGAAGAGCTGGGAAGACCTGGTGCCTTCATAGAGCTCACCAATAAAGGGAAAGTGTAATGCCATAACATACTGAGACGTTCCATACAATTGGGTGCTTCCATTTTTGTAGCAACTGTTTGAACAAGATGAACCATATATGGGTGTGATGGTCAGGTGTCCACATATTTTTGGAAACATTGTGCATGTGCTATGTGAAAATGTTTCAACATCCAGCTGCTAAAGCTGTATTTAATACAGGGTTATTCCACTTATAATAATGTTTCATCGTTTGAGGGGGTGTGGTTTATTCTTAAAGACAGACTGGTCAGCACATGGTTCAATTAGAAATGATTCCTTGACTAATGTTTTTAATTTTCCCTACTTTAACTACATAGTAAAATCTCTTGTGCTGACGTAACACTTTTACAGTTTCATTTGAAACTTTTAGAGGTCCAGCCTGACCTATATAAACAATGTATAAAATTACACTAAGTAAGCAGTAAAGACAGTCCCATATGACCTGAACAAACCATGTGGATAAAATGAAAAAAATTCTTTATTCATTTTATGCTTGATGTTGCGTATTTTGTAAGCAACTGAGTAGTTGTTTTGTTTAATACATATATTACAAAAAAAATAATATAATGGAAAAGTTTTTTTTTTTTATAATTTAATAAAAAATGTGAAACATCCATATATTCTACATACATTCCACATTAAGTGAAATATTTTAAATCTTTTTTTTATTTTTTTTATTTTGATGATTACGGGTAACAGCTCATGAAAATCTAAAAATCCAGTATATCAAACTATTAGAATATTTCCTAAAATCAATAAAACAAAGCAGAAATGTCTAATTATATCCAAAGTATGTTCATTTATGCACTCAATACTCGGTTGAGGGTGCTTTAGCACAAATTACTGCATCAATGCGGCATGGCATGCTGGCAATCAACCTGTGGCGCTGCTGAGGCATCACGGTTGCTTTGATATCAGCCTTCAGCTCGTCTGTGTTCTTGGGTCAGGTGTTTCTCATCTTCCTTTTGAAAATACCACATAGATTGGGATTCAGGTCAGGCAAGTTGGCTGGCCAATCAATCACAGTAATATTGTGGTCAGCAACGAGTTACTCGTATTTTGTTGCACTGTGGCCAGGTGTTAAGTCCTACTGCAAAAAGAAATCAACATCTCCATAAAGCTTGTCAGCTGATCGACGCATGAAGTGTATACGGCTGCATTGATTTGGACTTGATAAAACACGGTTGACTTGCACCAACAGATGACACGGCACCCCACATCATCACTGACTCATCGGCCTATAAACTTGGACTTGTGAAGATGTCTGTGCATGGTGGCTCTTGATGCACTGACCCCAGCCTCACTCCATTTAAATCAGTTTTGCTCTGTAAGGCTACAGTCACCCCTGTTGCTTGTGCACCTTTTCCTACCACACTTTAAAATTCCAGAGAAAGGAGAAGTCAACATTAAGTTTGGACATGAAAGAACATGCCTGAAGATTCACCATAACTTAGGTCTTGCTTTTTTCCACTAGTGATGACGTTTCACAGTTGCCCAATCACTCCCAGTGCCATTTAGTTGAGGTTGTGGTATACACTCACACTCACAAGAACACATTTAAACACCAGCTTTTACCAGTGTCCTTTAAAGTTCCATAATGTCTGAGACATCACTATGAATAGGCACATTACTCAGTCTGTTCCTGAACTTTACGTGCATTGTCTTCCAAACAAACCCATTACGAATTCTGTCTTCTCAGCATCAACATGAAAGATAAAACCATGGCAGGTTATTTAAGAGGATTGAGCTGCAAAGATAACTGAATAATCTCTCAGTAAGACCAAATTCAATAAACATGGAGGCGTGATGGGGAACCTGTGACATATCATGTTGGAACTAGAGATGGATTATGACATAGTTACAACATTGTATTTGATTTAGTACCACAACGCTTACGAATGTTTGATTCTGATTAGTCTGATTAGAGGTGTTGATTAATGTTCTGTAAAGTACGATTTGTTCTTCACTGAATGAAAATTTAAACCGTATTATAAAATGAAGAAAATGCTCCAGGGTGTGTTATATCATACCTCCATGTTCCCCTATAACAGCATACCCTGTTGTGTTTTTTATTTCTTATTTGTTGATTTGTAAGATTACACCCTGGTACCATTAACGGTTGCCATTAAGACATCCCGGAGCTCCAGTTCTCTTCAAACTTTCTTAATGCAGTTTACCCTTTCCAGAGAAAAAAGTCACATGCAATGACAAACGGATTGCAAATGCGAAAAACTAAATCACTTTGTCTGGCCCACATACTGAAATAAACCTCTGAATCTAAATATGGCTCGAATTCAACCTTGATAATACCATATCTTTGGTAATATTTATATTTATATAAATAATACTTATAGTATATTATTTTATACTTGTAACTTATATTATAAGTATATACTGTATTATAACATATTATAACTTAAAGATTAGGGCTTAACAAATGTTTCTAAACCTTTGGCGATAAGCTTTATCTTACATGCCCTCACCTGCAACCCGTACCTTTTAAATTGCAGACTTCAAAAAGATTTCTGTCTTCTTATAGTGCCCCCTGGTGGAGGGGAGGACCAAAGTGATGATTTAAAGCTACTGTAGATAGGAATAACCAAGCCAAACAAGGCTAAATAATAACCTATCAAGCACCAAAGTGTTTTATCATTAGTTTTTTCGGCTTTAAATTTCTCAGCTTTGAAAAATGCCACAGTATTTTCCACATTGCACTTCATCCTCCGCCATATTTCTTTGTGCAGTTTCTAATTGGGTTACTTGGTCCTGATCTGCAACATGAGAATCAAAACTTTTAAATAAATGAAATGAATCAAATGAAATAAAATCATTTTCATTTGAAGAGAATATGAGTTGAATGCAAGACGCACCCTGAATCTCTGTACAGTAAACATTTTCAAGACATTTTCCAAGCTAAAACCTGTTTTTGTGCCCTGTTAATCATATTTCTCAAAGTGCTGACATTCTCAGTGTGAAAAATTTATTTCTTTTCTGCAGATAATTATGAAAGAGAACTCCGTAGTGCAAAGAAAGTGAGGATTTACAGCTGCGGAGTTTACAGTCTTGACCTCATTTTGGAGTTATGGTTTGAGGGAGGGGAGGGATATTAAATTACACTTGCACGGTTCAGCTCATTAATTTGAAACCAACAGAATGGATGACTGGAAATGAATAGGCCGCGAATGGGAAGCCTCGCTGATTAAACCTGGAGTGCCACACTGAGCAACACACCATCAATCATCATAAAAGCCTCCCACAAGCCCCAGAACATGGGGCTTCTCTCTCATTCTCTCTCACACTATCTCTCTCATTCTCTCTCTTCTTTCTCACAGACAACATTAGTTTTGCGCATTTCAACCTGAGACCTGTTATAGGAAAGGATGAATGTGCAGTGTTGTGTCGGAAGTTACACAGGTCATTTGTGTTAGAGAAAGCTAGCTTTCTGAATCAATACCATATACACTCAGTAGGGAGAGCTGTGAACAGGAAAGCACCATAAAACATTCATCACTTAAAAAACGATTATGATGGATCAAAATACTCGACGTGGCATACATTTGCCAATGAGTTATTTTAAGTAAAAAAAAAAAAAATCCCTGCCAGTAATTTTGCAGTGGTTGTTTAAATAATACAAAAATGAAAACAGAAATTTCTGGCGTGTCAGTTAATAATATGATTGATTCCTAAATATTTGACATTTGTTAAATTATTATAAAAAATATATATATTTTGTGCAAGTCAGCTGTTTTTCTTTTGCTTATTATGCATGTGCTTTTTGATGTAGGTATTTTTTATGGGAGTGGACAAGCTGCACTGGGTTTCTAATTGTCCTCCCAAATAGCACTAAAGTTCCAGGGTCCCTGATTTAACCCCAAGCCCAAGTTTGGAGGTTTCACATATTCTCCCTGCTTTTGTATAGCATTCTTTTTTGTTCGCTCTTTAAAAAAAAAAAACATGCACGTCAGTGGTTTGCTTATGCTAAGCTTATGCCTCTAGGTCTGAATAAGTGTGTGTGTGTGTGTGTGTGTGTGTGTGTGTGTGCATGGTGTTCATAATGGACTGGCATCCCATTAAGGCTGTAGTCCCATCTTGTTCCCAATTTGTTAGAACCACCATGACAGAGGTTGCCAGGGTTGCATTTTTACTCTGAAGTGGGCCGGTTTCAGAACAAGGTTTGCAGGTGGAAAAAATCAAGCTATAAATATTTCCATAAAGCAATGTGAAGGTTGAAAGCTATAGATGAAGACCCTGTGTTTATGGCATACATAGCCAGTTCTGTTTAGTGTTATACTGAACCGAGGAAATAGAGATTACAATTGCAGATACTGGAAATAAGAAATGCCTGTGCACCATGGTGAAAACAAAGTCTGACAAACAGTCAGAAAAAAAAAGCAAAGAAAAATGTATCTTCCTTTATGGGCTGGTTTTAAGGTCTGTAGACCTGACAACCCTGACCAGGATCCAGATGATGACTGACTGAACTGTTATTAGTCCAAATCATTTTATTCAGCTGTGGCACAGATTAACGTTCATTTTAAAGATTTTTTGTCATCCTATCAGGTTTTCACATACTGTACACATGAAATAGGAAATGTGAAATGCTAATACAGTATGGATTAATATGGATGAAGGTACAGTATGAAATACACTATATTGCCAAAAGTATTTGCTCACCTGCCTTCAAAGCCATATGAACTTGAGTAACATCCAATTCTTAATCCACAGGGTTTAATATGATGTTGGCCCACCCTTTGGTCCCCTGTTACATTGCATTTATATATGGAACCCTCCCTTACGAAATAAAATTTTGCAAGGAATCTGTATTAACAAGGGAACCAAACTGAACTGAAGCCGGCTAAGTTGTGCAACATCCAGTAGCCGTTTGCTTCAGTGGAAAGCTAAGTGGAGTGAGTATTACGAATTTTACGATATTTTTTTGTGAACAAAAGCTGTTTTGAAAGAGTCAATAAATGTATGTATAAATAAAAAGAAAAATTATATTGGTAATATTTTTGGGTGCCTGGAACGGATTATCTGCATTTACATTATTTCTTATTGGAAAATGTGTATACTTATATAAAAAAAAAAAAGTCGCCTTAAGAACTCGCCTCCAGAACGAATGAAATTTTTATGCCTAGGTTCTGCTATATCTATCCATCTAGGTACCTCTGTAGTCCAACTAGGGACCGTGGAGACCAGTGGTGACCTTTGTATTTATTCCCATTTTACGACAGTGATAGGACCTCTGGTCAACATTGACATGCACATTCACACACTACGGGCATTCTGGGAACGCCAGTTACCATAATCTGCATGTCTTTGGGCTGTTGGAGGAAACCGCAGTACCTGAAGGAAACCCACCAAGCACAGGGAAAACATGCTAAATGCAATCAGACCCAGACCCTGGAGGTGCGAGGCGACAGTGCTTCCGCTAAAGCTTCTTTGTGACAATGACCATTGTTAAAAGCGCTATATAAATAAAACTGAATTAAACGGAACATTAGGCGATTGGTGGCTTATGGTTAGCACTGTCGCCTTGCACCTTCAGCGTGCGGGTTCAATTCCCAGCCAGGTTCAATTCCCGCATCCCTCCGGGTACTCCGGTTTCCTCCCACAGACCAAAGACATGAAGATTAGGCTAATTGGCGTTAACCAAATACAGGATAAAGCGCATTGAATAATAATGGATGAAGTGAATTGAATTTAAATATTTTATTTAAGGATTTATCATGTCATACAAGTAGTTTTAACTAAGTACATAAAAAAATAATAATTCTATCTTATAGTCTCTGATCTAATATCCAGCCATTAAATCGATATTGGAAAGGCTTCCATCGGTTTTTAAACTCTTGCGCATGCGCGGTTAATCACGCCGGAGTCAGTCAATTAAGGTTACGGACTGTTCGGCTGTGGTGCGTGTTGTGTATCCGGGCTCCATCACTTCCCTACTCGGGCGTTACGGTGACTCGAAGTGGCGCGCAGCGTGAATTATAGAGGAGCGCGCGCAGCCGCGTGTGTGAAAGTGCGGCGGGATGTATGATTTATGATCCGCGAGGCGGGTCCTGAGGAGGACCAATTGGAAACCCCGAGCACAGGGAGGAGGAAGAGTGCGAGGTGGGAGGGCGGTGTGAGTTGGGACATGTCCTGCAGCGCTGTCAGCGCCTTCCGTGGGCTTTAAAGCGCGTGACGACGGGACGCGAGTCGGGAGTTTTTTTTTTTTTACTGCGATCCGACATCGGTGCGTGCACGCGCAGTCGGCACGAGCCGCGTCTCCATCAGCTGTTCCTTCCTTCTTATTGTTCTTCCTCCTCCCCCCCTTTCCTCGCGTTCATCCCTGTCTAAGACTGAGAGACTGGGGGATAAAAGTGCAGGACTTTCCGGCTCTTCTCTGAAGATGTATCAGGGCCACTCTCAGGTAAGATGCCATCCCTATAGTGTGTGATTAATATTTAATCAAGATCATCAGATTTTATTTAGAGTGCATGCAGGTGTGTAAAAGCCCATGGTTAATCCATAAATCATGATCATGATCTGGGCAGTTGTTTCCGTGCAAATGTTGCATGTTAAGGCACTTCTGAGGCACCTGAACATCAAAGTCAAGAAAGCGCATCAAAGCTCAGTTTGGGTTCCTCCTCCTCATTCCAGAGTGTCTTACATAACTAATGATTGCTACATAAAATACCATTCGAAAGAGCCGTCTCAATGTTGTTATTTTATTGTTTATTTTAAAAACGGTGGATTTTTCTTATTGTGAGTGCTCAAAGTAAAAGTTCAAACACTCTGAGGAACCTTTTATCCAAGAAGCTCGTTTAAAAAAAAAAATTTTTTTATAACCGCATTTGGCACCTGATGTGATGATCATAATTTAGATCCACCAAACATCTGCTCAGTTTGTGCTCCTGCTGACTGCGGAGTATCTTGCATAATAGTTGAATGCTATGAAATTTTAGTTAAAAAGACTTTCATGGGAAACTTTCAAACGGAGGATTTTCATTACAGGATGGATTCCAAGTAGAACTTAAAACACCCAAAGAGGAACATTTTATTTAAGAAGTCTACTTTTTTATATAACTGTATTTGACACATCTGAGGAACCCGAGGCCATAATCATGATTTTTTAAATAGTTTTTTAAATACATAATAATAAGGGCTTCATCAGTGGTTTATTTGCCTCTATATTGTTTCTTTAATGTTGAACCCTAAATTGAGGGTTTACATTTTTATAAAGCTTCAGAGTAGAACTTAAGTAGAACACTCTTAGGAACTTTTATCCAAGAGCCCCCGTTTTTAAATAACATTATTTGAACCCTGATGTGATAATCATAATTTAGGTAAGTTAGATAAACATCCTTATTGTCCTAAGGTGGCTCGAACTTGATAGGAAAGCCCTCTGGTTGCTGAGAACAAACTGAGGAAGTGTTAAGTTGTCTTTTTCTAGTGCAGGTCAACTTTTGTACTTGGCGCTCTACAACCCACTGTTTTCTATATCTTCAAAGAACATGTTACAGTAATTGCTACAGTAGCTCTGGACAAATGTAGATGAAATATTGACATATTTATCAGCTTTATGTGTCTATGCGTTCACTTGGATGTTTTTAGCAGTATTAAAACAGATGCTCAGTTTGTGTTTCTGCTGATTTTGCATAATACTTGAACGCTATGAATTTTCATTTAAAAAGATTTTTGTGGAAAACTTTAGAACTTTCATTTCATGAAGAACTTTCACTTAAAGAGGAACTCTTTATGTCAGGAATCTACTTTGTATAAATGTATTTGACATCTGAGGAACCTGAGGAGATAATACGATGTAAAGTCATCTGCTCAGTTTGTGCTCCTTTTCATTTCTTGTGAAATGTTTAAAATGTTTAGTTTTTTTTTAATGGATAAAAATAATGCTTAACAGTGGTTTATTTCTCTCTATTTTGTTTCCTTTTTTATAAAGCTTCCAAGTAGAACTTAAGTAGAAAACTCAAAGAACTTCTGAGGAAGCTTTTATCCAAATAGCCCCTTTTTTATAACAGTATTTGGCACCTGATGTGATAATCATGATTAGGAGCCACCAAACATCTTTAACATACCTATTCTAGATTATCTTGTATAATAAATTAATCAAATTGTTTGATTTGATTTAAAACCCTAAAAGGATTATTTTTTCATTTTTATAAAGCTTCCGAGTAGAACGCTCAAAGAACTCCTTATTATTATTATATTTTTTATTTAATACTTTTTTTTGCTCAACAAAGACTTTCTCTGGCACCCTTTAGGGTTTTTCAGGATTTCCTTTCAGAAAGAGAATGCAAAGAGAAGCCTTAAGGAACACTTTATCTGAATTATATTGGCACTTCTGATGAACTTTCTGTGACGATCGTGATCTCCAGCTGTCAAACACTGCTCAGATTGTGTTCCTTAAGTTACAAAACAGTTTTAAGCAGATGTTCTTTTCAATTCTTTTCAATGCCTAGCATCCTGATTGGTTTGTCCCTTTGATGTTTTTTTAATGTAGAACCCTAAAAGATAGGGAGCTCTGAAAATGAGGATAATGCATTTATTTTAGGCAGCAGACCTGGTTTATGATAGTATTAGAGCAAACGCTGCTGTCTCATCCTGTGAAAAGCTTTCCTTAGTTGAACGTTCTTATTTTCCTATGGTGGCTTAAACTTTATAGGAAAACCCTCTTGTTGCTGGAATTGTTGGGAAAAAACCAAAGAAATGTTAAGTTGTCTTTTTCTAGTGTACTTAGAACTCACAGAACTTAGAACAAACTATCTTCAAAGAACAGCTCTGGGCGAAATGTAGATGATGGCTTAAGACATATTTATCAGCTTTACACGAGTTTGCGCTCACTCGGATGTTTTTATTAGTATTAAAGCAGACGATGGATTCTGATTGGCTGATCAACTATTGTATTGTATGTTTACGATACGCCTCTGAATTGTTTTTTTCCCCCGTCTTTAAGATATAGCGCCACAGCTTGTAGCTATCACCTGAATGCACACTCCACGTCCGTGTGGTTCACGTCAGCTGACCTTCATAGTGTCTCTTGAACTCCGCCGTCGTCTACTAGCTCTCACATGACTGATGATGCTGCGCTTGCACTTCGCAGGAACTGCCATCAGGTGCGATTTGCTCCAGAGGGTTTGACGCTTGACGTTAATACGCTTCCCGTTGCAGCTGAGTGTAAATCAGTGTGTGTGTGTGTGTGTGTGCGTGTGTGTGTGCAGGAAGCCCCTCCTCCTTGTTCTCCATGGACAGAGTACATTGTTCGTGACTGATGGTTTGGGGAAGGTCTTTATTTGTCAGTAATTTTGCTGTGCAAGCAGAGATCTACGTACAGAGAGATTTATGAGTGTTTTTTTTCTTTTTTTAAAGCCATGACACACCGAGGCTAGCACGCTGCTGTAAAAGGTCTTATTAAATCGGTGAGTCTGCACTGTTAGACCGTGACAGATGCTTTGAGCCGAGAGCTGAACCTAAGTCACACACAACGCGAGAGTGTGTGAGACGTAGGCTCTCACAGTTTACACTCTGCGTTCATTTGGAATGAAATGAAGTTCTTTCATGATCAAAGATAGAAATTCTAGTTTTCAGAGACAGTGTAAGGCAAAATAAAACAAAAATCTTATAGATGGGGTGAAACTGATTCATCAGCTTGGATTATAAGATGAAATAGCAGAACTAACACATACAGTGTACAGTATATGAGGGGCGTTCAAGTCAAACTGGGACTTGTGATGAATTTTATGGTGAATGAACATGTAACACCGAATGACATTTTAAAGAAGACTTCTGTTTTAAATAAGGCTGTAAATCAATGAATGATGACTCTGGCGGATGTGGCTCAGCCTGCAGGGAAAAAAAACAAAAAAACGGACCAGTTTGATTACAAATGGCGTTCTGTTTTTGCATGACCTCATTCTGCACCAGTTGCACATTACAGGAACTCAACTGGGAGTTATTGCGACATCCCCCTGTACAGTCCTGACCTAACTCATTTCCACATCTTAAAGTTCCTGGGAGCGCAGGGTCTCAGACGTAAAGCAGGCAGTCCGATTATGGCTTCCGAGTACTGAGAAAACTTTCTACCTTGATGGCGTCCGAGAACGAGTGAAACACTGGGATAAGTGCATTAGTGCAGCAGGGGATTATATAGAGAAATAAAGAACTTTTTACTCTCATAACTGCGTTCTGTTATTCTGCACAGTCAAAAGTCCCCCTTTGATTTGAACGCCCCTTGTAGATATGGTATGTAAATATACAGTACTGTATTTTCTTTACAACTGGTTCTCCAAGTCTGTAAAGCGTTGCTGGGGGTGGTTTTGCAGTAATTCAAATCACAATTATATTATTAAAGTTAAATTATATTTTGGGTCCAAGCACCAATATCAGCTCGAACCTAATTTGTTCAATTAGTGCAAAGCCCAGAAATGGAAAGTTCAATGCTTTTTTAAAAAAATTGGATGGTGGTAAAGTGGTAAAGTGCTCGCCCAAACATCCGGAGATCGCTGGTTCGGTTCCCGGGTGATGCTGTAACCTCTCACAGCCGGAGGTTTAGAGAGAGCTGATTGG
>JAQMYI010000018.1:20298398-20309191 GCA_030014275.1 Clariallabes melas
CACACTCTTTCTCTCTGCTCTACACAGAAACACTGCTCTGTCGTGATTCTTTTCAAAGGTAAAGTGCAGGTTAATTTCTTTTGTTTTTACTTTACAGCAGTGATTCCGTTAGTTTGTCGCTCAACCGAGTGTCATTAGAGAGTTTTCCTGTTTATTTTTCCGATAAAACAGCGTTTTTGCTGCATGCGCGCGTGTGTGTGAAAAGAGTGGAGGAAGGGTAAAAGAGTGGAGGAAGGGTGTATAAGACGAGAAGGGGGAGAGGGGAGCTTACTTTAGTTTTACACACACACACATACAGCGCCTGCGCGCACAAACGGAAACACTTATTTTTGCTTTTTTTCTTAAAGATAAAGTGCAGCTTAATTTGTTTTATTTTTACTTAATATTTTGTATTCATTATTTTTATGTATTTA
Organism: Clariallabes melas; assembly: GCA_030014275.1. NCBI lineage: Eukaryota > Metazoa > Chordata > Actinopteri > Siluriformes > Clariidae > Clariallabes > Clariallabes melas. Next base: position 20,298,812 of record JAQMYI010000018.1, read on the forward strand.
TTTTTTGGGGCTGTGGAACAAATAATTTGAGTTTCCATTATTTCTTATGGTAAAATTCAATTTGGTTTATGAGTGTTTTGGAATACGAGCCGCTTCCGGAACGAATTATGCTCGTAATCCAAGGTTCCACTGTACAGTGTTAGAAATTGGTAATACTGGTAATATTTTTGGGTGGCTGGAACGGATTATCTGCATTCACATTATTCCCTATGGGGAAATGCGTTTTTTTCCCGCCTTTTTTGTGTGAATAGAATGAAGTCACGTACGCGGTCAGAAAGTTTTATGGTAATGGGTTTAAATCTTAAAAACATTAAAGACGTCTATGTGGAAATATTCCTGTCCTTTGTCTCGCTGTCTGTCTTTCTGTCTCAGTCTCTCTCTCTCTCTCTCTCGCTTAAAAGTTGGGCTCGGAGTTTAGAAGTATAAACTTGACCCTACTTTTCCCTTAAGAATAGGTAATAAGAGCGAGCTACAAACTCCTGACTTGTCCTCCAACTTTTATATCGCAGATTCATCAGAAGGTACCTGAGGATCTAGATAGTCTTACAGGGTCGAGACTGCTGACTGACCTTGTATGTGTGTGTGTGTGTGTGTGTGTGTGTGTGTGGGACCATCTGTGTGCACAGCGTCCCAAGATGAGACTGGGAAGCTCTCTGTACGGCAGGCAGCACTCTTTGGAGGAGGAGTTTGTGCGAGCCAAAGCTGCTGTAGAGGTGAGAGGCAGTACACAAACACACACACACACACACACACACGCACACACACACACACATACAAAGTTCCAGATTTCCCCTAACAAACTCAACAATGAACGGAAAACTTACACCCACTCAGATTAGAACTGAACAATATGATCATGTAATAATCTCCTTATTTCCTCCAAGTGCATCATGGGTATTTTGTACTTTCTATTGCAAAATAACAGCGATTATCCTGCTGTTTCGTGCTATCAGACTGTCTCGCCGCTCCAGGGTCCCAGGTCCCATAAATCAAATAATCCACTCTCACAATGATCCTCTGATCCTACTCGAATACTTTCACCTTGATCGCAGGGGGTGCCAAAACTTTCTCCAGCGCATCATCCAGGCTAGTAATTACAGTAAGTAATTAAACACCGACAGCGTCACCTATCCAGTGTGTCTCTGATAAACTGACCACTCACGGTACTGTATGTTGTCTGTACCGCGCTGTACCCGTTACTATATCTGTGCCCTTTTAATTCAGGATTTCGGTCCGGTCCGGGAAGCCACACCTTTTTAGGTCGCGGTATTTTTAGGCGTAGCATTTCATTTATGACGACGTCAGCTAGTCTAGTATCAGGATCGTCAGCATTATGCTCGCTGCTTACCGCACCAGGGGTTTGTATTACAGCCGTCTTTAAGCCTTCCAGAGCTGGACGTAGAGGAGCGGAGATGTTAGACTCGACTTAGTGTCTATATTTAACAGAAGCACAGAGGTACAGAGGAGTCGATACGGATACGCTGTGCAGGGTTCCTCCGAGTCAGCTTTCCTTCTCCGTGGCTATTTTTTCCTGCTGATTCATTCAAATCTTTACATCGTGTTGGATTTGATAGAACAATGCTCTGGAAGTATGATCTATAGGTCCTGGTTACTGTTCAGGCTTTTGGGTTTAAGTCCAAGATATGATGCGTGCTGAGTTTTATGTTGTATAAGGTCTGAAAGGACAATGATGATGATGATGATGATGATGATACACATTTGTAAATAATAGCTCCGAAGGAAATGAATTTTACATATAAAGGGTTAATTTAATGTTAAATGTGTAAAAACAAACACTTAAAAAAAACCTTGTGAGTAGAGGAGAGGCAGACTGTCGATTCAGTGTTTGGTCAGTGCAAGTTTGGGTTATATTTCATACAGGTTTTGAAGTATTAAAAACTACTAAAATCATTTAATAATCATTGAAATGTTTCAAATCTCTAATAATTTCGAACCTTTCGAATCTTTAGCTTTACTCTCCAGTCCATTAGGTGGCGGTATTGCTCCAAATGCCCATAAACTCAAAAGAAGAAGATGAAGCAATACTCGTGCAAAACGGGAGTATTTACTGAAGATGGAAGCAGTTTCTATGTTCTGCAGATGCTGCGGTGTATTTTAAAGGAATTCATCGTTTTTAGGGAATAGAGGCACCACGGCATATGAACGACCTTCCTTAAGAATTTTGTCTTAAGAACTAAAATTTTGCAAGCGATTTGCCTTGGCACGCGAAGCATTTTTGCCATTCGAGTAACTGAACCGAGTCGAACCAAACGCCGACTTGTGCCTACGTTGTGTGTACGTCTGGAAGCCGCTTAAAACTTGTTCGTGTCAGTTGAAAAGTGAATTTACATATTTTTTGGTTACATGTTTTTTTTTTGCATTTTGTGCAAGATTTAGTGAAGACAAACAGTAGCATCATGGGTCACAAAAATGTTATCAAGGACGGTAGCAAGAAGAAAACGGTGCCGCTTTCAGTTTGGTTTTTAAATCTTTATTTAGCCGGTGCCAAGAGGAATCATAAATTAAGGTTAAATGAGATTTAAGGTCTGTTTTTCATATTTTACCTTCGCTTAAAGTTTTTACATTTTTTTTATTTATTGTTATCATATGGGAAAATACGATTATAGTGTTGGAAATTGGTAATATTGGTAATAATTAATTATTTTTATGTATTTATTTTTTTGGGCTGTAGAACGAATAATTTGAGTTTCCATTATTTCCTATGGGAAAATAAAATTTGGTTTACGAGTGTTTTGGAATACGAGCCCACTTCCCGAACAAATTATGCTCGTAATCCAAGGTTCCACTGTACAGTGTTAGAAATTGGTAATACTGGTAATATTTTTGGGTGCCTGGAACGGATTATCTGCATTTACATTATTTCCTATGCGACACTGAGTTTTGCAATATGAAATTTCACTTAAAGTACTCGAGTCCGGAAAGAAGTAAATTTATATGCAGAAGTACCGTTGTATGTTAACTTTTGTAAGTTTACCTAAATAATTAAAAAAGTCCAAAATGATTCTGAATCAAACTCTGATCCATCGTTTCAATTAATTGAAACGACAAATAAAAGGTCGATTATATTAAATAATAAATTAAATCACAAAGGTTTACTTACCGTATAAGGCAGACAGACAAATCTAACATGAGTTGAGATGGACATGATTTTCCGTTCACCCAAAATCACCCCAAAAGCTTTTGAATTCTGATTCACCAAAAATTCAGTTGTTTAAAAACGTGCAAATACAAAATATTTCTTTTAGCTGAAAATGTAGAAAAAAATGCAAATCAGTTCATTTTGCACCCACTGTGTGATTTTACAAAACGTAAATGTCACTTTCAATTTAGCATGATGAAGGGCATGTAATACATTTCTAGACCTTTTTTAAAATTTTTTAAAAGAAATATTTTTATTAAACTGTTAAACTGAAACCATTAATCAAGTCTGAACAAAGAGAACATTTAACCTCAGTGTGTTGAAACAATAGTAAAATACCTCTTGTGCTCGGATACTGACTTGTAGAACAGTTTCATGAAACTGCTGTATGTGCAGAATAATGCTGATATACTGTATAATTGGTGATATTGGCTGCTACAATCTCACACACATGCACACACACACACACAGACACGCCTGACATCAGGAGGATTCCTGAGCACTGTGTTTAGGAAGATGTGTGTTTATCGATCATCACTGAGAAGACTTGGATTTATTGGATCTCCTGCTCCGGGTCGTGATCCGAACAGGTAGTGAAGGTTAAACATCCATGACGGGAGCCTGAGTGCACTCGAGCAGAGACCCATGACTCAGATGAGGGATGGTCGTGCCATCGCCACTGCGTGAAGCCTTTCATCAAAAATAGAGCAAAGATAGAAGACCAGTCATCTGTACTCCACGGGGCAGAAAACAGAGTCACTGATTTGGTGTTGATGAAGTCCAGCATGTCGTTGGTGTGTGAAGAAAACAGTGAACATCTTATTCAGCTTTATTCAGCTACATTCTGAGAGTTTAATTCTGTGTAAGTGTAGATGTGATTAAAAGGATTTCTCATCATAGACGACATCATCGGTCATGTTTAAAACTGTTTAAAAATCTGTACTTTTGTGCAACTTTTCTCAAACTGTCACAGCTAAATCTTTTTAGATTTAATAAAGGGCCCGGCGACATACGTTAGCGGGTGTTAGCGTCACAGCTGCGGGTTATTCAACACAAAAGATTACTCCAAGTTCCAAGTCAAACCGGGAGTTGTGATGGAATTTGTTTCGGTGAATAAAGAAATAAAATAAAATTAAGGTGTCACGGTGGTGTAGTGGTTAGTACTGTCGCCTTGCACCTCCAGGGTTCGATTCCCGGCTAGGTTCGATTCCCGTCTCTATGTGCATGGAGTTTGTGGAAGAGACGCGTCTATCACCACTTGCACATTACAGGAACTCGTCTGGGAGTTATCGCCACATCCTGCCCTCGCTCCAAACCATTTCCACATAATTGGGCCATTAAAGGAGTTCCTGGGAGGCCGGTGTTTCAAACATGAATAAAGCAAGCAGTCCGATCGTGGCTCTTGTGTACTGAGAAATCTTTCTACCTTCATGGCGTCCAAGTACTAGTGAGACACTGGGAAACGTGCATTAGTCTAGCAGGAGATTATATAGAGAAATAAAGGGAGTTTCTAAGCTCAGAACGTTGCTTAAAGTTTGCCGGTGACTCTGCAGTCATCCGCAGGACATCCTGAAGAAGTTCATTCCACCACCGAGGTGCCAGGACAGAAAGTCTAGATGCATGTCTTAGATTGGAGGGAACATGGTGCAGTACGGGGTGTGAGAAGTTATTTGAGGTAAGTGGGTTCTGGGCCATTTTAAGCTCCGTAGGCAAGCGTCACTGTTTTGTACTGTAAGCCGTTGGAGGGAGCGGAGTAGTGCTGTGGTGTGGGAGAACTGGGGAACAAGTCGTGCAGCTGCATTCTGGATCAGCTGCAGAGGACGAACGGTGCACAGTCTTGAAATAACGAGGAACCGATCGAGCACCTGAGTGGGCTGTGTGGAGAGAAAAGGACGAGTTCTTCTGGTGTTATAAAGGAGAAATAAAAAGTCCTGGTTTGACTTGAACGTCCATTGTTATTGTTATAAATATTTGTTTAGTTTTTTTCATTTGTGATTGCACTGAAATGAAGGTTCAGACGCTCGTCTAGACTGATGACACGTGAGCGGACGATGAAGTCGCCAGAACCTCTTCCGTTCAGGGAGACGCTGTGAAGGTTGACGGATTCGCGTTCACGTTAGCGTCCTTATTCTCCTTCTCTTCTTCCCTCTCGTCTTACGCTCAACCTTCTGCCCTCAGAACCATTATGTTGTTTTTTTTTAACATCGGTGCCGACTTTAGGCTTCAAAACGATTCATGATAATAACAGGGAATTAATTTCACTAATTTTGTTTTTGCAAAGTAGGAGGAAACCGGAGAACCCAGACCAGACATAGACGCATAAACGAGAGAACATGCACGCATTGCAACATGATTTTTTTTTACGCCATCAGCACTTTTAAAACACGCATCATGTCAAATTTAAGATGAATTCTGTAAGTAACCAGAGTTTCGAGGTTCTTTGCTCGTCCCTTGACATTGTTTGTCCCGCACCCGATCGGTCTTCCCCTGTCCGTGATCCTTTTTCATAAAAAGGGCTTGACATTCTTCGTGGCAGCATTTCGAATGAGCCGGAGCAGTCTAATAATCTCTTTGGGGGAAGATGTGGAGAGAATTATTCACGAGTTGTACTTTTTTTTCTTTCTTTTTTTTTTTGGAGGGGGGGGGCGGGGGGGGTTGAAGCGGTCTCAGGATTTCAATGTTGAAGCTGTTTTATCATTTTGGTCCTAACAGAGAGCTAAATATGTGTATATACCATATACACACACACACACTGTGCATGCAGGGTCATTGGTAACGATAAACCTCCTTCTCAGCACTCACAGGCTACAGTATATCTAGCTATAGTCAGTAAATGACTGTAAATAGCTCAGGTTATGAACTATAATGAATCTGGACTGAGCCATCTCACACACACACACACACACACACAAACACACACACGCACGGTATGAAATCTGAGAATTAGTTTTGCAATCCAGCCCTAAATCTGATATTGGATCTCGTCCTCTCTATAACCTGAAATGATCTCTGAGCTTTTCACCGCGCAGCCCGAACCCGCGCTAATGACCGGCGTGACGGCAGTAACACGGATCTAATGCCGTGTACGTGAGGGAGGCCCGGTGTTTGGTTAAAGCAAAGGACAGTGCAAAGGACACAAATGCAACAAATTTATCGCAGGTGTCAGTGTTGCATAATGAGAATGGCAAGTTTTTTTACCCACTATGACACTTGATCAGTTCCACTATCGTGCGGCTCAAACTGAACATACAGTACAGTAAGGAAAAAGGTGCCAAATGAAAAAGACGTGCAGGTTTGTTTACTTGTCTGGTGCACGTCTCCGTCATTTTATCTTTATATAAATAAACAGGTAACGATAAAAAGATTTCATTTAGTCATTTTCCGTAGCCGATTCCAGGAGTCGTTGTGCGCGGGGCTGGATATAGACACACACACACACACACACACACACTCTGACACAAACACTTGGGAACGCCAGTTATCCCTAATCTGAATGTCTTTGGACTGTGGGAGGAAACCGGAGTACCTGGAGGAAACTCACCAAGCATGTAAACTCCATGCGCACAGACCCCAAGGTGGGAATCGAACCCTCGACCCTGGAGGCCACGATACTAAATTTCATGGTCATATTTTTTAATTTTATTTATTTATTCCATAGAAACATGAATGAAATCAGTCAATTTAGACAGTCAGTGAAAGACAATAATAATGTCTTTTTGCTTTTGATTGATGTTTCTATGTAATAAATAAAGAAAAAATGTATAAATATGACCATTAAAAAGTAACAGATTTCAGATCAATACTGCAGTTTCTAGAGTAAAAAAAAAAAAAGAAGTTAAAATTGTAAAATGTAAAGGGATTTCTCCAAGAACATGTTCATGATGACGTTCAGTTTTAACCTAAAACTTTTAATTTTAAAAATCCACGATTTTTATATTTTAGAGACAATAGAGATAATGATAACATGCAAGTTAAATTTTTTTTAACTGTAGAAATAATAAATGAAGAATTACAGGAAGTGAACCGGAGTTACCTTGTGGTTGTGGAACCTGAACAATTGTATTCACAGATCATTTTTTATTCCCTCTTTTCTTTTTCCTTTCACCCTCCAGTCAGACACTGAGTTCTGGGATAAGATGCAGGCCGAGCTGGAGGAGCTCGCTCGACGGAACTGGCTGGAGGACTCTGAGAGTAAAGGCCAGGCTCCAGCCAACCTTTCTCCCAACGACACGGTACGATCAGCCGATCAGCAGCTGGAGCACGCGCTGCAGGTCCATCAGAGGGAGCTGAAGGCCAGCAGGATAGGACTTGTCATATAACATGATGATTATAGACCTGTTTGTCCAGCTGGACCGCAGGATAGTCACCATGAACCGGTTTTAAAAAAAAAAAGAAAAGAAAAGAAAAGAGCAGATGTGCTCAGCGCTTAGGCAAAACGAAATGCAGAGCTCCATTATCACTTCAAAGGTTATAGACTGTAGATCAGCTAATGCTTCCTCTCATCTAAAATTCTCTCTCATCATTTTTCTGCGTGTGTCTGTGTGTGTGTGAGAGAGAGAGAGAGAGAGAGAGAACAGATGGTAGAAAAAACGTTGAACACAAAGCAATCACAAGCATAAACTACAACAGCTGTTAAGTTATGATTTTATCAAAATTGCAGAGCTGCATCTTTTTTTATTATTAATTTTTTTTATGAAGATGCTCTTTTTTGATTAGATTGAAATTCCGCCAAGATCCCAAAAATGTTTTTTTCTTATGTCCGTAAGAGGGCAATTTGTATTATTTTTGGGGGGTTTAAAGTAGAGCTGTAATAGACTAGATAATTTCAATGCTCTTAGGAAAAAGGTTTGATGTGTATTATTCCACTGGAGATATGAAAAGACAAATGTGCCACGACAATTTGAATATTTTTGCTTTTATTTGCATTCCTGAGTATAGTTGAATTACATCAAATATAAAATTGATTCCATGATTTGAATCTGTGTACCAGGTTTCAAATTCAGTTTTAGAAGATTCAGGTGTGGTTCAATCCTTGGAATAAGTCCGATTGATAAAATACCAAAATTGTCTACAAAAAGTTCAGATTGTTAAACTTTTAAATTTAGATTGCTGTCCACTTCAGCCCGTTGCATTCTGGTGCTTTTAAGTCTTTCTGTTTTGGCCAGAAACAGGCTCCACCCCTACCTTGAACAGGAGCTGATAAGCCCCACCCCTTTTCCCTTAAAAGGCAGCTCATTAACATGAATGAGGTCGTTTAATATATTAACTGCATTCATCTTATTACAGCAAAGCGCTCTTAAACATGTTTATACTCGTGCTTTCAATTCATCGAATGTATTTTCAGTATCCTTTGTGTACGTTATTCATAGAAATGAGGGGCGTTCAAGTCAAAACGGGAGTCCTGAGAGTGAAATCTTTGTGATTTCTCTTTAGAATCCACTGGTGATTGGAAACCACCAAGGTAGGTATATATTCACTAGGATCGGACTGCCTGCTGCACATCTGAAACACTGGCCTCCCAGGAACTCCTTTAGTGGCCCAAACATGTGGAAATATTTGGGCCATTAATGTGCAAGTGGTGTTGATGAATGATTGTGTGTACAGTTCACACAGACACATGTGTCCTTCATTCATGGATGTATGGTGTTCTTTAAAACGTTTTCACCATCCAAATGTTTTACTCTAGCTAAGAGTCTCATCACCGTACTGTGCTTGAAGTCACAAGTCCCGGTTTGACTTGAACGCCCTATGTAGTTTATTTTCGGAATAAAGGATCATGGCAAATAAAAAAATTAGATATAAACCAGATCATACTAGTAGAAATTAAATACAATGCTAATGCTAATGCTAATGTAAGTAATTAATTCATGGGAAAAAAAATAATAATTGAGTTAAAATGGACTAATAATCTTCATCAAAGAGTCAGAATGTCTCAGGAAATTAATAAGCATTTACAAATTGAACCCATTTTCCCCCAGTTCTTTGAGCTCCGTGCCCTTCTCCTCTCCGCACGCGCTTTCTGACCATGATTCCAGTTTCCCTGCAATATTAAAGAGCCCAGCGTGATCCAATTATCAGCACTCTGCCACGGTGCCTCTATTAAAAAGAAAGAAACAGCCCTGCACATCAGATATGAGCGTGGAATATCAATCACCAACTCTGTTTTACTACGGGTGTAAAGATTTCCTGATAAAAAAATCAATGTTCCAGGGTTGATATTCACATCGCGACGCGGCACGCACCCGCCATGCTAATATACAGCGACGCTATCGCATGCATTCCTTTTGGCGGGAATATACTGAACCACAGTGTGCTTGTTTTAGAAGGTGAAAAAACGTTGATTAATTTCCTTTAACAGCAAATCTGATCATTGTTATTGCATTATTGGAGTCTGAGGAATATGTTACTGTTTCTGTAGCAGCCTATTTATAGGGTCTAATAACTGATATAGAGAAAATGTTTTTATTTAAGATTTATGGAATGAGTCTCCAGTGTCAGAGATGAAGCTGCACGGTTTCTATGACAAGCAAGAAGTAAAAAAACAAGCGACCCGCGTAGGGATCGGCTGTTTTTCAGCTGCTCTAACATTTGTGGCAAAAGTGATATCGCAGCATTAAATGTACAGTAGCTGTAAAACAGTTCAAATTTAAGGTCTTTGAGTTGAGATCCGAATTTCATGTTTGTTTTAGGATTCAGATCTCTATATATGCAGTCATATAAAGTCTATAAAAATTATTATTATTATCAAAAAATGTCCGTAGCATTTCAATAATTTTTATTGTCAATTTTCAGTAAATACGTTAAACATGTGGACAATTTGAGCTTTGATGGGCGTGTATTTCCTTGTATTTGTATGGAAAACATCAATCTTCAGTGAATATTTATTTGTACGCTGCTGGGCTGTAAATGAACGTGAACGCACTCTGGTTGCTCTGTCACACCGGGCTCTCAGTTCAGGTATTTAACGCGCCCTCAGCTCGGACTGCTGCGGATATGATTGCTCTAACGACCCGTGTTTGGTCTCGTAGTGGCGTTTCACATTACTGCTTTTTATTAGCGCCGCAGTTTCGGAACCTATGAGACAAACTGGTTTTAAACTTCCTGCAGAAAGAATAAACATATATTGATCTGTACGTTCATCGCGAGTTCGGTTCCCGGGTGATGCTGTAACCTCTCGCAGCCGGAGGTCTAGAGAGAGCTGATTGGCCGAGCTCTCTCAG
>JAQMYI010000018.1:20315062-20327230 GCA_030014275.1 Clariallabes melas
AAAAGAACGAAATGAACTAAATGACTCAAAAAAAGATCCGTTCATTTTGATGAACGAGATTCAAAGAACCGAGTCACTAAAATTATTCAAACTTCCCGTCACTAATAGCCTTAAGCCTTCGATTTCACTAATAATCAATAATGTGACCTTTCTGAAACAGAGGAACATCTTTGCCATGACCACTTTGACATGGTTGTTTGGGAAATGAGAACCTACACACTGCATCAGTTAGGGTTAAATACCTGGTTGCCGCTGAAACATATTAATCGCTGCAGTAATTATCCAATGGAAGGATCTTAAATATTTTCTTAGTTAAATGCAGATGGTGACTTTTTTTTTTTTTTGGCCAGGCAGTGTACAGTACATGCATACATTACATTCCTAAAATGATTAGGTAGATTAGAAACATGGAGCGATAGATACTTCCACTGAAGGATAACTAGCTAGCATGATATATAGATAGAAATCCTTTTTTATGCATCTCTCTTCTAATCTGTCCGCAGGTGTCTGGAGCTGCACCCCAATAACCTGAGCGCTCTCATGGCACTGGCGGTGAGTTTGACCAACGCGGGACGGCAGCAGGAGGCGTGTGAGGCCCTGCACCGCTGGATCACACACAACCCCACCTACACACCCCTCCTTCAGGAGCGTAGTGCTCTGGACGGATCACCGCTCCCTCAACGCAGGGGCTCCAACATCTCCCCCGTCCCCACTCTAGGATGGTACGCTCCTGTTTCACACTACGCATCGTGTCCGTAATACACTGGGGAGAAAGGAAATAATGACAGCTGAACTTTTTACTGGTTTTTAATTATATCCCCTGCACCATGCATGTTAGCAACGTGCTAATGTGCACCTAACTGTAGGATAAAGCCAGTAATAAGTGTATATTGAAGAGTTACTATAATCCGAGAGTTTGCTCAGTTTACATAAATGTAAATGTGTTTTGTGTCCATTTGTCTTGTGTGTGTGTGTGTGTGTGTAGCTCACAGTTGGTGGAGGTTTTAGAGCTTTATCAGGAAGCAGTGCAGCAGAACCCGGGCTGCGTGGACCCTGACCTGCAGACGGGACTCGGCGTGCTCTTTAACCTCAGCTCGGAGTTCGATAAAGCCGTGGACGCCTTTAATGCCGCGCTGTCTGTACGGCCCGAGGTGAGTGAAGCATATAGTTGTCCTTATAGGGAATGGTGGCAAAAAGTAATACAAGTCAAGACGATGGTGTGACAGAAGTGTGATTATCAATCAGGGGTTGGTTATAACAAAAAAGCAAAACAAAAAAAAAAAACACTAAAAAGATAACTTTGAACATGATGCTCCCACCACCATGCTTCACTGTATGGATGCATGTACGAGGGTGAGTCAAAAATGAACTTCTGTTGTCTTATCAGTTTTTATATTCCGTTTAATGCTCCTGTCTCCCCAGTCACAGCTATGCAGGTGTGAACGTGTTATATCAGTTTATTTGTAACTGCGGTGCCAACAAAAATGGACGCCCTATTTGTGATTTGCACAAAAAAAGAGCAGCGTGCAGTGATTCATTTTATTTTTTTTGTGGTCTGAGGGTGTACATGGTGCCGAAGCAACTCACGGAAGAGCATAAACAGAAGCGTTTGGATATCTGAAAACAAAATTTGGACTGATACTCACTCACTCACTCATCTTCTATACCGCTTTATCCTGTATTCAGGGGGCCTGGAGCCTATCCCAGGAGTCTTAGGGCATGAGTACACCCTGGACAGGGCGCCAATCCATCGCAGGGCACACACACACACTTATTACACACATACACTCATTCATTCACACACTACGGGCAATTTGGGAACGCCAATTAGCCTAATCTGCAGGTCTTTGGGAGGAAACCCACCAAGCACGGGGAGAACAATCGAGCCTGGTCGGGAATCGAACCCGGATCCTCATGCTTTAAGCCTACATTTCGGATTAAACGTAGAGGACCGCTACCCAAGGGCATTGGATGATTGCATAAATGGTTTAGATGATTATTATACCATGAATTTATACCAATGCTCTACTGTAGCATAATCTCTTATGATTATGTTCACTAACATGAAAGCACTGTGTCTCTCAGGACTATCTGCTGTGGAACAGACTGGGTGCGACTCTGGCTAACGGAGACCGCAGCGAGGAAGCTGTTGAGGCCTACACACGAGCTCTGGAGCTCCAGCCTGGCTTCATCCGCTCCAGATACAACCTCGGCATCAGCTGCATCAACCTGGGAGCACACAGGTACAACAGACCAGAGAGTACCGAGTACCGTACTACAGTGAGATATAATCCTTATACAGTGTATATACACTGATCAGATATAATATTAAAACCGCATGCCTAGTAATGTATAGTGCTGCAAAAACAGCTCTGACGCCTCAAAGCCTGGACTCTAAGGCGTCTAAGACATAGTAAGGACATCAAGAAGAAAGCGTTCCTTATACAGGAGTGTAATTGTATTATTAATTGGAGGTTAATACATTTAAAGTGGAAGATATATAATAATTAGACATATGGGTGTGAGGAGGAGCAGAGGCTGGAGAATTTCATCAGACAACCCAGCAGTAAAAATAAAGGGCTGCATCTTAAAAAGGAAAGATGTACGAGGGATGTTCAAGTCACACCGTGCAGAATAACAGAACACACTTCTGAGAGTAAAACCCCCCTTTATGTCTCTATATAATCCCCTGCTACACTAATGCACTTATCCCAGTGTGTCTCTAGTGCTTGGACACCATCAAGGTACAGTAGAAAGATTTCTCAGTATGTCAGAGCCACGATTCATCATCTGATTCATGTCTGAAACGCCGGCCTCCCAGGAACTCCTTCAATGGCCCAAATATGTGAAAATGGCTTGGATTGTACAGTCAGGACTGTACGGGGGATGTGGCAATAACACCACTCATCATAAAGGCTCCATCTGAACGTAATGTAAGTTCTAAGAGACCAAAGATGAAGATGGTTGAATCAGGAAAGTCGGTAGGACTAGACAGCATTCCAGCGGAAGATCTCCAGACAAACCAAGCTGATTATCAGCAGATATTCTCTACAACGTACTCGGAAAGATCTGGGATAAAGAACAAAAATGCCACAGGAATGGCAACAATAGTTACATCATAAGGCTTCCAAAGAAACATGACCTTCTTGAGTGCAAGAACTACAGGCGAATATCTTAGATCTCTGTATTGGGTGAAAGGGGAAAGGGTCTGTCTACTTGCCAACTGGCAACGAAAACTTTAGGATACTAGACAGATACTCTGCCCTGGAGATATACCGGTTGTTTCTGTGGCATTTCTTTACGGGGGTCAGATTGCCACCTCGATGCCCCGATGCACTTGGATTTTGCTCAAGGGTCTAACCATGTCAGCCCGGTGGCAACAGGGCTCGACCCTGGGACCCCCTGATCAGCAGTGCAACACCGTAACCACTGAGCCACCCCGCCCCCTGTATGCATTGGGAAGGTGCTACCAGGTAGAAGCTTGAGCTAGCACGTACAATATAAATCAGCACTACTGACATCAAATACTACTATCTGTGTTGATTTCAAAATGCTTAATGACCTTCCTTCCTTCCTTTTTTGAAGTAGATTTTTCACCAAGTATAGTACTGGATATGAAATTGTTTTTTTTTCCCCCACTGTGTAAAATCAATTTCTCTTTATAGCCAGCAGAGGGAAGTAAAGGCTACAATCTGCTCTTTTAAAGGGGAACTTTTATGCACAATCCCCTTATAAAATGTAATTGATTTAATTAGATTTCCACCCTAATGTGACCTCATATAAGAAGAACCCCCTCCTCCGTCTCGGTGTTCTTTTGTCTTTGCTGCTCTGCAGTGGGGGTGTGGCTCAGCAGCAGCTCATTCACATAAACACTGAAACAGCAGGTTCAGAAGGGATGAGGCAATAGAGAGAGTTGTCTGAAAATGCAATGTCTGAGAGGTATTTCAGCTGGAGCATTAGCACACACACACACACACACATACGCACACACACGCACACATACACTGTAGGAGACCCCTGAGACCTGTGTTAGCTTGTTACAGAAATATTCTTACAATATATGGGACCTTTAAATCTCACAAATGAGGGCCTGGAAAAAGACAGCACCCGGTCGCGGTACTGCTGTAGGGCTGTAAATATAAATCTGATGTTGTCGTGTCGTCTCACGTTGCTGTCCTCTCGCGCAGGGAAGCGGTGAGTAATTTCCTGACGGCTCTGAACCAGCAGAGGAAAAGCAGGAGCCACCAGGTGATGTCCAGCAGCATTTGGGCGGCTCTCCGCATCGCTCTGTCGCTCATGGACCTCCCCGAGCTTTTCCACGCCGCCAGCGTCGGCGATCTCGACCTCCTCATGCAGGCTTTCAATATGGACATTTGAACCTGAACCTTTAAACGAAAAAACAAAGCAACTCCACCGACCTGATGGGTGCAGCATCGACGCTGGGCTTTTTAAAAATATTAGCGAAAGCCATGTGACACACGCCAAGCGCTTTATTTATTTGTATTTCTGCTAGCGTGTGTGTCTACAACTGATTTGCAGTTTACACAGAGGAGAGTGTGGATTTATATACATAGATACATACATACATAGGGTTTCGAACGATGCTAAGTGTGTGTGTGTGTGTGTTTGTGAGAGAGAGAGAACAAATACAAGCACATTTCAGAGAATGCTACTTCAGAATATAGTCTTTCCTATTGCATTGCACAAGGCCAATGCTGTTTGTACCCTCGACTTCTAGCACAGAGAAAACACATTTACGGATAGAACATGACCTTTAATAACCTCAGATGCTTCTAAAATCATACGATATTATGAATTATTTTGTTTAGTCCAGCACGTCACTTTTGGGCATTCTTATGTGTACCTTTCCTCCTGTACTGTGCTAGTGAAAGTATTCACCCCACTTAATTTTTTTTCCTTGAGCACATTTTGTACTGGAAGTGAAATGGATTGAATTGGGATTGTCATATATATACAGTATATACATAGGATATGTCTTTTTCAGGGGGTGAATACTTATGCTTAGACACTGTAGAGGCTGATTAAATGTTTATATACAGGTTTATATACAAATATACAAAGAGTCTATTTCTAATAAAAGTGAACAGAGGGATACTTTTGGGGGTGGGGGGTGGGGGGGTGCAAATATTTTTGCACATGATAGTTTGAGATGACTCTGCTTAAAGCATGCTAAACTAGTAGCTATAAGGTTCACTACTTGTAAGCTACATTAGCCTTGTCGCTCAAACAAATAATGTAGAAGCAGGGCTGCACTTCTGCTTTTCCGCCACATGATGACACTGTTGCTACACAGAGTCACCACAGTCACCCCGGGGTGATGAGTGACATTAAGTGCGTCTCTCTTCGGGACACAGCGGCCCCTCTGAGGCATGTCATGTGCCCAGGTGTGCCAGCAGGAAGTGTTGCCCCGAGCCATCTGTGTTCCAGCGCTCCCCTTTGACTGCGCAGAGCTCGGGGTCCCGCGGGGGGCCGACTTCAAACGCCTCGCATGAAAGGTCACGGCAAAAAAAAAAAAAAAAAAAAAAACTACAGCATCATGTTGAAAGTGAGGAAATGTATGAAAGCACACTGGCACAAGCAACTGAGCGGATAGTGAACCAGATCCCAAATGTATGCAGGTGACAAAAACCAGGATCATTGTTGGACTTTAAAAGGTCAAATGTCATAGGGTCACATATAATGAAATTCTATTATAATAATTTTTATTTTTTTTATTTTTTTTTATGAAAGTAAAAGCAATGAGAATGAATTTTGGATATGTGCTTCCCCTTATGGAAAAGTCTCATAACTTGACATGGGAGTCATTTGTGATTACATTTAAGTGTGAGAGAAATTTTAATTGAGGAACAAAATCACAAAATTGCTCAAATTAACAATCACGTTTGAAATATTGAGAAATTTACAAATAAAATTACGTCTGAAAACTTTACAGGAAATTACATGTCCCTTACCAAAAAAATTATTGAAATGTAAAAATAAATTAAACCATATGATTTTATATGTGACCTATTAAAATGTACTGTAATTTAAGAATTTAAAAAAGAACGAATCATGAAAAAAACAGGTTTTAGAAATTTTATATGTAGTTTAAAAACTTAAAATAAATTTTTTTACATTTATTAATTATTTCAAAAAGTAAGCTAAATGTGAAAAAAAAATATTTTAGGTGTACTACATGTCAAATTTAATTGGTAAGATTAAATAAGTAAAAAATATATTTAATCAGATATTGTATACCGGAAAAACATGGATTATAAATTGAAACACACACAATGTACATAATTTGCAGCATGTACAGTTTGTGTGACTTTTCCATAAGGGATTTTAGCATGACTAGATTTGACTTTATATACAACTATGCAAGCCATATTTGTGTATTTTTATTACTATTATTATTATTATTATTATTATGAAACCTCTTTATAACTGCTTTGTATGAAAGCATTCTCCAAAAGCTATATATACATTATTATAATATCGAATGTATTATTACAAATGTTATAAAAAACAAACCCGAAACTTGTATATTTTTATTTTTAATCCGAATGTATTGCTATCACGACATGAGCATGCATGTGTACTTGCCTGTAATGTACCTAAATCCCAAAGTTTTGAATCTAATGTCTAAACGATCAAGCTGCTTTCTTGCTATAATAATTGAATGTTCTGTATCATATCACTACTGCATTAATGATCCACAGCTTTTAATGTAACACCTACTGTAGAAAGTATTTATTGGGAAAAAAAATCTGATTATTATAGTATATTTGGAATATTAAAGGGTGTCTGGAGTTAACACAGAGCATGTTAGAATTACCTCTGGGACTATTTTGTAAATACGTGATATAATTTAAAGAGGTGAGATATGATCATGTATTTATAATATTAAAATGTTATTTTAGAAGGATTCATAACGGCTCATGATGATTATTATGATGACGATGATTATTATGATGATTATTATTGTTATTATTATTATTATTACATGGATTTTTAAAAAATGAATCACTTATTTAAAAAAAAAATCTAAAAATAGTATAGAAGTAATTTAAATAAAATGTCAAATTAGAAGTAACCGCTATTAAAGCACCTTAGACAGGATGTGCATTTCTTGAAAAATAAGTGTTAGGATGTAAAATAAATAAATTAAATATTTAATTAAATTTTATTATACTTTTTAAAATTTAACTATGTGTGAAAGTGAAAAAAATGAAATAATAATTGGTGAGATTAAATTAAGTGCAAAAAAAATATTTTAGAAGGATTTATAATTGCCCATGTTTGTTATATTTTTATTATTATTATTATTACATGAAATCTTATTGTTGTACTAATTCTTCATGTAAATAAATCATGAAATAGTATAGAAGACATTAAATAAAAATTCAAATTAGAAATAACCCCTATTAGCAACTCAGACAGGATGTGTAGTTATGAAAAAAGAATTAGTGCTAGGATGGTGTGCCTTATATGTAAAATAAATAAATACAATAAATAAATCAATAAATAAGTAAAACCACTAATTATTTAAAACATTTTAATTACTCGTAGTCTAAAATTTAAATGTACTACATGTAAAACAATTAATTATTAAGATTAAATTTAAATGCATTTTAAAAACATATATATTAATGGATATTTTACATTTATTCTGTGAGAATTTTTTTTTTTTAAGGATTCATAATGTCTCATGTTAATAATAATAATAATCATTATTATTATTATTATTAATAATAATAATAATAAATATTAATTATTTAATTTGTATTTTTTAAATAAACAAAATTATTTGTAAAAATTAAGAACAATTCTTCTTCTTCTACTTATTATTATTATTATTATTATTATTATTATTAATAATAATAATAATAATAATAATAATAATTTACTTTATCAAATAAAACCCACATCTTTATGAGTTTTATTTTGTTTTTCCATAGCAATTTGTCAAACTTTTTCATTCATTTTCAGTCACATTTAAAGTTGTGAACCCAGGTTAGTTTCTGTTCTCATTTACATTATATCAGGTATAAACAGTCATTCCTTTACCGTCTCACTGGGTTTTTCCTCTGATTCTTTATTAAAATAAAAAAGGAAACCAATCACAAAATGTAAACTGCTTTGTCCCGGAGGCTACCCCAGGGGACTCAGGCACGAGGTGGGGTTCACCCTGGACAGGGTGAGAGTCCATCGCAGAACTCGCACACAAGCATGTACATATACACACTTTGTAAATGCCACTTAGCCTAATCTGTCTTTGGATTGTGGGAGAAAACCGGAGTACCCAGAGGAAACCCACCAAGCACGGAGAGAACTACATACTGTATACAAAGACCCCGAGGCAAGAATCGAATCTAGAGGCTGGAGGCGACGGCGCTAATTACTTACAGTACATCAGTATATCAATAACTGACTGTCTTTGAAGTCAGAGTAAAATAGTGTCGTTTTCCTTCCCCCTAAACAATTAATTTTTTCGAAAGCTGCATTCCATCAGTTTTTTTAATTTATATTAGGATATTGCTACAATATTGTTCTTACTATATGGAACTTCTGATTATACATTTTGTGATTTAATATTAAAAAGACAGGCTGTGTTATACTGTAAATTTCATTTATTCATGTTAAGAATTACAAGTATATGTAATTTTTATAATAAAATGTAGATTTGATCATAATTGTGTAACAAATCATACAAAGTTAGAGTGGCTGTTTAATTTTCACATCTCACATGACAGATCAAGGTTACATGATGATACACTGTATCTTGACCCATTTCCATCTTATGTCGTATCACTGTGGGTTTTGTCTCTTTAAGGCTCTCCAGCAGCTCACACCCCTCCACCTAGTCTGGAGTAAACCCGCTGTGGACCCGTTAGTCCTTCACGGTGCCAGTACGCTGATCCATGAAACGCACGCTACGCTGAGAACGACTCACTCAACCAGGGACCAGTAGAGCACACTGTTAGGTAAGACTAATAAACCACTTTTCTGTGATTAATTACACACATGGAGTTTGTTATGTCCTGGGTTCATGTAAAACTAGTCTTAATGAAGTATCCTGTCTCATGGTGGGGGACTGAAACAATAAAATGTGTTCTAATCCTTAAAACCCAACTGAAAATTTACTATTAAGGATTAAATTTTGATTTTATGATTATTTTTTCTCCTTAATCTGGAGTAAAAATCATGGTAAGGTGGAAATAAATCCCAGCAGCTGCAGCAAAGTGACTTTTTCTTCATTTTTTTTTTTAAATATAAGGTATGTGTGGTAGTGGAGTTCCCACCCTAAAGGATGTGGCTTTGAAAATACAGTCATAACCTTAACTCTAGCTCACACATCCCCCTAAAACCCACACAAACCCTGTCATGCAGCTCTGCACAGGCACCTCCCTGGTGAAACGTTAGGTGTTTTACTATGTAAAGTATAAAGTTGAGTCATGCCCTTTTCTACGCACCATGCAACTTTACTTAATTATAGTTTATCATATGTAATATATTGTAATCCTATTGTTTTTTGTGTCAAACTTGAACCAATGCCAGAATCCGAATAAATAACGCCAGGGCTGGGAAATGATCCCAGAAAGAATCGATTTTCTCATTCCAGGAGTTGGGAAGTGAGAGTCGAATCCAAAGCTGTTTAGTAAAATGTAATACAGGAGAATCACAGTACAAGCAACTCTACTAATGGTGAAGTATTATTACTATTTGCAATGTTGCACATGAAATTCACTTATTAGTGTCATTCATTTATTAAAAAATATATTATTACTCATGACTTTTCATGTTTTCCCCGTTCTTGGTGGGTTTCCTCCTGGTACTCTGGTTTCCTTCCACAGTCCAAAGATATGTTGTGTAGGCTGATTTGTGTTGTGTGATTGGATGTGTAGATACACACAGTGCCATGAAAAAAGTATTTGTTTTTTACCCCTTCCTATTTTTATTTATTTTTTTTGCATATTTGTCACGCTTGCATTTTTTGTCACGCAATGCATTTTTTAAATGATAATAACTGGTGATGCGGTGGCTTAGATGTTATCACTTTCACCTTGCACCTCCAGGGTCTGGGTTCAATTCCTGCTTCTGGGTCTATGTGAATGGAGTTTGTCTGTTCTCCCTATGCTTGTTGGGTTTCCTCCATCTACACCGGTTTCCTCCCACAGTCCAAAGACATGCAGATTAGGCTAATTGTAATTGTAACTTTCACCTGTAATGGATTAACCGCTGCTTCTCTAGTATGGGCTCCAGCAATCACCCTATTGATAACCCTATACAGGATAAGCACCATGAAAAATTAATTAATCAATTAATTAATGCATTTATTATTATTATTATTATTATTATTATTATTAATGTTGTTTTTGGCACTATCGATCATAATGCTTTATAAATATTACCTTTTTTTTTTTTTTTTTTGCTTGCGCTGCGATTTAATTTGTGGAATCGACTCATTGAATCTTTCCATTTCCAGCACGTAAAAATTTTAATCAGATTGGGAGTCGACACCGAAAGTTTCGGAATCGAACAGCCATCCGGTACGCGAGTTCAGTCATTCTGATAATTGAGGAAGCTGGCGGGCGATACCATTCTGACTGAGGGGGGGATAATAACTAATACAGCGTCTATATCTGGTTATAAAAAAAATGATTATTGGTAAATAAATCGCTGGTTTTAATGATATTATAGTACTATTTAAAATTGTGAACAATGTAAGTATTTCTGATGCTTTTATAGAAAGATTTTTTTGGTTAGTCCTACCGACTCCCCCCTTTGCCTGACTGTTGCCATGCTCCAATATCAGTATGGGTGTGGTGGTAATCCCGGTATGAATTGGTCAGATTCGCGTCAAAATTTGGCGCCTGAGGCCTTGTTGTTTTTGTGGATATACCAAACGACACAAACAAACAAACAATGAGCGCTGTGTATTTTTAAAACAATCCACAAAAGCATGCTCGGGAACTGACGGAACGTGTGGCGGATCTTGAGAGCTATCAACAGTAGGTAAACGCTAACGGCTAAGCTAAGCTAGAGTTAGCAAAGCTGTAACCTGGTAAAAGTGGTGCTAGTCACAGTGCTGAGTTTAAGGTTATTAAAGGTTATGTGTTTTGTTCTCATGTCTGTTTTTTGCTTCTGTGAAAGATGAAAACTTTTTTTGCTTTGTTTGGTCGTTTGGAAAGCAACATGTGGTTTAAAATATCTTTCTGACTTGGATTGTTAGCCTGTTTAGCTAGGTGGGTAACTAGCTAAAACACAGTGTATATGGTGTCTGTATAATCTGGCTTCCTTTACAGGCTTCTTTCATTATTTCTAAGTGTTATTTGATCAAAATGTTTGTCTTTATGAATTTAGCAAAAATTTATTCTGATCTATTCCATACTATACTGACTACTGAATCAAGGCTGTTTGTTTTCACAAATTATTTTGTCCTATTATTAACTGTCTGACTTTTAAATGTTAGGACTAAATTTAAACTTGTTTTTTATTTATTTTTTTGTATATACAAGCTTGTATTTTTTTGCTCCTGTGAAATGCTTGCTGAGGAAGGAGCAGCTTTCCTTCCTTCCTGTTTTTGAAGCACTGCAGCTGTGTGGTTCTTAGAAACTCAGGCTAAAGTGCACCAAAGGCCACGTCTTGTACTTCCTACAGAGACGAGACGCCGTCTGTGTCTGCGAGGGTAGATGAAACCACCTTTTGTGAGCTTGCAAGATGGTACACTGGTTGGGGTTTCGTATCAGCTGTTGCATACTCGCAGTGGCTCTCCGGTACTGTAGGTGGTGCTGTTTTAAATAAATAAATAAGTAAAAAAAAACTTTCAAGATTTCTTTGACTAGAGCAAGATGAGTGCTGCCTTTTCTTGCGGATGGATCATGTGTAATCATCGATCGTTGGCTTGGATGTGTAAAAGAATTGATAAATGAAGCCTCCTTGATGATGTCATGGGGTTCATTAAATCCCGGCTAAACGTTGTTTTTGCAGGAAGAGCCACGTACGCTCCCATGTGGAGTTCTCACGCACAAGACTACAAGTCACGGGTCACTTCCTACTTCGTTTTATTATGTGCGAACTAGTGATGCGCGGGTCGGGTTGGGGCGGGTAAAGAAATTGTCGCTTTATTTGCGGGGCGGGTTGGGGCGGGTCATTAAAAACAAA
>JAQMYI010000018.1:20341040-20354512 GCA_030014275.1 Clariallabes melas
AAAAAAATGAAGTCATCAATTAAAAACTGCATTTTTATTTTTTGTATTTACTTTGGTTATCTTTGCGTAGTATTAAAATTAGTTTGATCTCAATCATTTAAATGTGACACAAAATCAGTAAGGGGCAAATACTTGTTCACAGTACTGTACAATATAGCTACTTTGACATTCTCATTGTCAACACTGGACCGGCCACATGAAGTAATGAGTAGCGGTCCCTAAAGGACATGCCCCTTCGGCCACATGAAGTAATGAGTAGCGGTCCCTACAGGACACGCCCCTTCGTGTCTTGTTTATGTGAACCTTGGGTCAGATCACATGTCGCCCGTCCTGCTTTCTCTTTACTGTGTTGATCGATTCAATAAACTGAAGAAATAAATTTTTTGATTTAGAAGTTATTCACACTTTTTTTTTTGGAAACATTTAAATATTAAATCTGAAATTGGTGAAATATATTTTTTGAAAATGTAGCACAGCTTTTGCAGAAATGACACTAAAACCCGCGTGTTTCTTTAATTCTAAAAATTGAATCCAATGTAGAAGACATGAAGTTCCTCAAATGACCACTAGGGGCTGGTTTCAAAAGTGAAGATGACGCATGAGGATGTGTAGGGTACGGATCAAGTTCAATCAAATGTAAAGTAACATTAGCATATAAATTTTGCATTTTAGCTATAGCCAGCTAGCTAGATTGTGGTAACTGAGGTCAGTAGGCATGTTCCAAACAACAGCCATTCTCCTTTTGCTCCACCCATTAGCCTATTTATGGATTAACCAGGATTAAGGTGGAGTCAGCTCCTGCCAAGGTGGCGACAACCAGAGATTCAAAACCGCTGATCAGGAAAGATTTACATTTTAGGCATTTGGCAGACACACTTATCCAGAGTGACTTAAAATACGTTTGTATTTTATTACACACGGGAGCAGATGAGGCTCTTCCTCAAACGGCCCAACAGGGACAACTGTAGTCCAATGTCTTAACCACTGAGCTACGTCTGACCCTAGAAAACCTATGGGTTACATCACTATTTGTTCAGCTCTTTTTATGCAATCTATGGTTTCTGAACAAGTATCGCTTCTTCATCTTTCAAATTTAGGAGGTTAAGGTGAAATACTATTGCTAATAATAATACTGCCACCTAGTGGACTGGAGTATGTTGCAGAAGATTGGGAGGGAAAAGAAAAAAAAAACATAGTGGTACTCGGCATACGACCGCCCCGCCTCGCAAATGTTCGCCTTAAGAACTGAAATTTTGCAAGAAACTTGCATGCGAATGAACCAAGCGGCAGCTAAGTTGTGCGTATGTCTGGTTTGCGTCAGTGCAAAGCAAACGAAGCGGGTTTACAGATTATTATCATTTTTTTTTTCTTGCATTTTGTGCAAGATTTAGTGAAAAAACAGCACCATAAGTCCCAAGAATGTATTTAAGAACGGTAGCGAGTAGAAAAGGGAGCCGCTTTCAGCAGCCAGTGCTGAGAGGAATCATAAATAAAGGCTAAGTGAGGTTTGATGTTTATTTATTTCATATTTTACTTCGTTTGTTTCTAAATATTTTGATTGTTTTTATATGCAAAAATATGATTATAGTGTTGGAAATTGGTAAGATTTTAGGCGGCTGGAACGGATTATCTGCATTTACATTATTTCCTATGGGGAAATGAGTTCCACAATACGCAATTTCAATACGTCAAAGTTCAGTCCTTTGACAATGATCAGAACGTTTCCTTCATTTTAAAATGAAATAAACACATATTGCTCTTGTATTTAGGGAGTGAGTGAACGGGCCGCGCGTGTTCCTGTGTGAGCTCACAGAAGTGTTTATCACAGTGACGCTCACTCACTGAGCAAGATCAGAAATCCCGAGAAATCTTCGTAGCTCGAATTCACAAGTGTCGCTCACGCTGTCATTTCCTCCAGTGTGTGTGTGTGTGTGAGAGGGGAAACCCATACTGCAGTGATGAATACACACTCACAGAAAAACTGAACTCTATAGTACAGCAGTAACTGTGTCTCTTAAGTCCGTTACTCCTGCAGCGTTTTGTTCCCCTTGTTGTTGTTGTTGTGTTCCTGTGACAGGGTGTGCAGGGTGTGAGGATGGTGTAACACTCAGCTGCAGTTTCATCATCTCAGAAAGTTCGATAAAATACGCGAGGCCCACTGCCGAGAAACAGTGACCTGAAAACGAAAGTGCATGTGATGTAAAACTGGTGTCACACCTATTATATACACACGACACAAATATAACATATACACAACACATACACAACAAACCGAAACCAGGGTGTTGTGTTTTAGAATGGTGCGTGAACATTTGAGAACAAACTTTGTTGTTGAAGATGTTGATTAGCAACGTAAGAATTACAACACACACATCGCTGTTTACGAACACAATTACGTTTCTTGCTTTAAGTTCTTCAGAATGCTTATTTGGATTCCTGTGTGTGTGTATATAATTAAATTTAATTGTATTTAATTTGGAAATTTTAAGGTCAAAATCAGGCCAAGCAATTCAGCTGAGTAGAATTGAACATTTTTTTTTCTGCATTTCAGTTTTTTTTATAGTCTACGTCAAAAATATCACTCTATACAGAAATATCATTCTGTTCCATTAACATGTTTAATTTTATTTGTTATATTAAACAGTTTTTGGCCGCCCAGAGGCCACTAACATACATGTTATATTTACAGTACACACGATACAGGCATATGTGTGTCTTAACCATGTTATTACACTAGAGGGCGCCAAAGTCAAGTCAGACAGATGAAATTGCACTTTATATTAAAAAACATTTTTTTAACGTGATTTTGCATATTTGTACCATCACATCAAACAAAACACAGTTTCATAAACAAGAAGCAAAAAATTTAAAACACGAAAATGATTCCAAAATAAAAATTTCTCACAAGATTTAGTGTTTTCCTGCTAATTAACTTTTTTGAAAAGGAAAAAAACAAAAACAAAAGAATTTCAAACTCTTTTCTTGGGGTCTTGAGTGATTTTTTAAAAAAGTGGATAATGTTTAATTAAATATATAAAATTGCTCTTCTAGGGTGTTTAAAAATTCAAAAAGATTTCAACTTTTTATCTTTTTTTTTTGACTGATTTAAAGTAAATAACAATTTAGAAAAAATAAATAAAACGAGTTACTCAAATAACTTTCTTTGCGCCAAATAATGTTAATAAAACAATGAAATATGCATTTATATTTGGTCATTTTATATTCTTGATTGATTCTGATTCTTATTTTAAAAACAGTAAATTAGAAAATGGCTTTTTATAAACAATTTCCTGAAGCAGTAAACTATTGACAGGAACTCTGCTCCTTTGTCTTTCAATAAACTAGGAAACAACATAATTTCTGCTTTATTTTCTTTCTTTGTATACATTTTGTATTTATTAACAAGTCATGCGGAGTGATCAGATTTTTATATTTTTCACTAAACGATTCACTCAGTGGTTCAAACGTCAGTATTATACGACTAAAAGAACCAAATCTATCGGTGTATGTGTCAATTCCAAGATCCACTGTTCATTAACCAAACGTCGTTAATTAACTCAATCACTCAACAGTCACTGTGTTCGGCCATCATGAAAGTTTGCTAGGATAATACATTATAGAACATATACATTTTGTGATCACATTTCTCAAAAAGTTTATGAAAGTTATTGCTTATTACACGACCACAAGGAACTGAAATTTTTACGTGCTAAGTTTGTTAGAGATGCTAAACAGCAAACACTTTAAGAATTTAAAGTTACTTTTAAGTTTGAGTGTTTAGGTGTGACACTGTTAAATATATTAAATGCGGTGAGTATGTACTGTAAATTCAGGTTAGAATAGTTGAAACGGAAATTTTGAAACAATCGACTCAGTGTAGGACTTAGTCTGGTGTCGCTAGCAAAGCCAATCGCTTTAAAACCCATCACTGTTGTTTATCCCTCTAAATTTTCATTTTACCATAAGATACAGTTGGCTGTTAGAAAATAGATTCTCCACTTTACCAATAGATTATATTCGTATATTGTTTATTGCATGTTCAATTTTTTATGTTCATGCTCGTTCTGTCCGCAAGAGGGCAGTGTTTCCCCAAGTGAGAATATAAAACAGACTGTAGCAGATTTAAAGAATTTCTGCCCATTACTGAACTTTACAAGAAAATGTACTCTTTTACAGTTTAGCTAAAATATATATATTCATAAATAAAATTTTTTTAAAAATCTAGTATGCATTGTCTTTAAATCTGCAATGTATTGGAATTCTTTTGTTCATCCTAAATTTAGGTGACATACAGTACAACCTGAATGTCAGGGGTTCAAGACCCAGCATTGCCAAACTGCCACTGTTGCCCCTAACCCTGTGCCCTCCAGGAGTGCTGTATCCTGGCTGACCCTGCGCTCTAACCCCAGCTCCCTAAATAAATAAATTAGAAATCACCGTGCTGTAAGGTCCATGTGAAAAATAATTGAACCTCATCTTTAAAAGCCTGACTAAGAGGAAATTTTCTTCTTATTAAATAAGATTATTAAATCTCAATATGAGACACTCACCATATAATTACTACAAGAAAACATCTTATTTCTATAAAGAAATAAAGAAAAAAATAAAAGAAGTTACTATATAAAAAACTCATTACCATGAGAAAACATTCATGAGAAACAACACACTGTTTTGTTACTTCGAATAAATTCTCATCATTGGGAGAAAAACACTTTTACTACATGATGAAAAGCATCAAGTTACTATGAGAAAACAGAAAAAATGATGTGTTTCAAGTTTTTCTAGCTCATTATAACAAAATGCTTTTCTGTCATTCTGAGCTGCAGTTATTTGTTCCAAAATCTCAAACCTCATGTTTGCCACTATTGATGGCCTGAGAGCACTACCGATGCATACAAAAAAAAATCCCTAAAATAATCTTGAATAAATATCACAGAGAGCCATGGGACTGAAACGAAATTCCTCCAGCCTCGCTGAGAGGTTGAGTTATAGGTTTTGGATGCGATGCACTTATGATAACAACGTCCACGAATGTAGAGAGCTGTGGAGAAAAAGCACGGTCACACATCAGCCCCGAGTTGGCTAGACCAGACTGAGACGCTAGTCGTGGCACTGCAGGAATGCAGGACTGGCATCTGCAGGACAGCTCCGAGCATCTCGCACGTCGCAGAGGAGGGACTGTCGTCACGTCCCGTCTCCGAGTTCTGGGAAACAGCTCTCGCACATTTCTCGCCTAGACTAAATAACAGCGAGACGGAGCAATTTTCCAAACCCGGATTTTTCCGAGCTCTTCTCTTAATCCTAATTGTTTTCAGCTCCTTTCTGTCGAGACGATGATTATTCTGGAGCCGGTAGCCATGATTCGAGTGCAGCTCGGAAAGTCGTGCAGTCTCTCCTGGATTCCTGCAGCCAAAGCACCTCCTATAAATAAAAAGCACATGCATGACTTTCGAGCCAAGCAGCACAAGAAACAAGAAATGAGGCATGGGCGGTGTGGTCACTCTTGTGTACTTTACCCCCCGAAGCGTGCATGCTTCAAACTGTTGTCACGTTCTGACTCTGACAAGTTAAAACATGATTTATTAGACGATTTTCCACCGTGACTGTTTATGACTGTTTCACTGTCTTTTCGGGTTCATCTCGTGTTTCTCTCCCTCCAGGCTCTTTTCCAAAAAGACGAGTTCGAGAGTCTGGAGTGCATTGGTCTCTGGCACTCTGAGACTCCACGGCAGACGTGAAGAAGATGCGTACAGGCGCCGGGTGTTGACGGCCTCCACCTTCAGCTCGTCCACTCGACAA
Source organism: Clariallabes melas (assembly GCA_030014275.1). Classification (NCBI taxonomy): domain Eukaryota; kingdom Metazoa; phylum Chordata; class Actinopteri; order Siluriformes; family Clariidae; genus Clariallabes; species Clariallabes melas. The sequence continues at coordinate 20,346,840 of JAQMYI010000018.1, forward strand.
ACCGACTCAGCCCTCGAGTGCTGCTTCCACACCTGAGGTAATGCGCGAACCATGAGAGAAAAAACAAATCACTGTATTCGACTCCAGAGAACATTTTCTGCATAATGGGTAATGTGTCTGATTTCCACTTGTCTCAGTACGGGTAATATGGACACACTGATTTAACACAACAAAAATAATGGCAAAAATAATTTAATAGATGTGTGTAAGCGTACCTCTTAATTACTAGACACCATTAAAACAAGTTTCCTTTGTCACCATGGCCAATGTGCTCGTCACACAGACTGTATAAGACCTGGACAAGCCCTCAGTGACGTCACCCACAGGTTTCCTGAAGATCGGATTCGAAGCTCAGCTGTGGGACCCCTAGTCATCACCATCTCGACACTAGATGACCCCCGGGTTAATCCGTAAACCGTAAATAGGCAAATGGGTGGAACAAGCGTGGCGGTGGTCACTCAGTGTGTTAAGGCTTTGAGTTTCCTGATCAAAAGGTCGGCGGGTCGAGCTCCATAATAGCCGTATAATGGCTGAACATTAACAAGAAGCTGGGATATGAAAAGAATAAAGAATTATATTACAAGCATGTGACGGATAAAGACTGAACTCAACCTAACTTAACAGAGCCTGGCTGCTGCTGGTAACCTCAGTTACCACAAAGTAGCTAGCTTAGCTTTAGCTTAGCTAAAACACCAAGGTGGCTAAACGTTATATATCATTTATATATTAAAGTCACTTTGCATTTGATTGAACTCCATCACCCGTAACCCTAAACGTCGTCCTGTGTCAACTCCTACACTTCTTGTCTAAACGAGGCGTGGTCTTTGTTCCTGTCAGTCACAATAAACAAGGCGTGGCTTTTCTTCCTGTCAGTCACAATAAAAGAGGCGTGGCCTTTGTTCCTGTCAGTCACAATAAAAGAGGCGTGGCCTTTGCTCCTGTCAGTCACAATAAACAAGGCGTGGCTTTTGTTTCTGTCAGTCACAATAAAAGAGGCGTGGCCTTTGTTCCTGTCAGTCACAATAAAAGAGGCGTGGCCTTTGTTCCTGTCAGTCACAACAAAAAAGGCATGGCCTTTGGGCCTTTGTTCCTGTCAGTCACAATAAAAGAGGCGTGGCCTTTTCCCTGTCAGTCACAATTAAAGAGGCGTGGTCTTTGTTCCTGTCAGTCACAACAGAAAAGGCGTGGTCTTTGTTCCTGTCAGTCACAATAAAAGAGGCGTGGCCTTTGGGCCTTTGTTCCTGTCAGTCACAATAAACAAGGCGTGGCTTCTGTAGCAGTTAGACTCAAATAAGTTGCAGGCTTTTGTTGAGTTGCAAATTTCACACATTTGACCTTAACCATTGAGTGTGTTAACAATTAATGACTGATTAATCATTAAAATGAATCAGTCGTTCCGTTTTCACTGGAAAATTTAGAGAATGTGGAGAGGTAGAGGTAACAATAGTGTGAGCCGTACTCATGCTTGCTTTCACTCTCTCTCTCTCGCTCTCTCTCTCGCTCTCTCTCTCTCTGTGTCCACCCACGAATAAAAATTCTACTTCCCTCTCTAGAGAACTGTAAATATAGTGATGTGCAATTAATCAAATCTCATTCGATCAATCAAGTACTTGTAATCAGTAACTTTGGAAAAAATACTTCCTTAAAAGTAAAACGATCGAATGGCATCAGTTAAATACAAGGGAAGTTCATAACAGACTGTGTTAATGATGTGGAATTTGACCCCAGAGGAAAGCTCGAGCTCAGTCCTAAACATAACAGATTCAGCGGACAGCGATCTGGCTCACAGTGTTGGGCTTAGTGTTGGCCAACCAGAACAGACAATGAGACATTTATTTATCCTTTATATAAGGAGTCTCCCGTTTCAGCAGTCAACGTTAAAGCTGAAGGTTTTCTGACATCTTCAGGACAGAGGAGTCCAGGACACACTTTGTTGTTTCTTTGTAATGTGTTTTGTCTTATTAACTCAAAGAGAAAAAATATATAAATGGGTATTAGATTATTGAGAAACGTGGAGTTTATTGCTATACAATACAGCTTTTGTGTGGGTAATTCATCATTGCACTTCATCACACCACTCTGTCATAGATTATTTTCCGATGACATCACACCTTATTTCTTTCATAATGTTAGCTTAGAGTTTCATAATGTCTAAAGCAGAAAGTGTACAAAATACACTCCGGGTACTCCGGTTTCCTCCCACAGTCCAAAGCCATGCAGGTTAACTGGTGTTCCCAAATTGCCCGTAGTGTGTGCCCTGTCCCATCACAACCCTGCATACAGGATAAAGTGGTATAGACGATGAGTGTTTATATGAAATGTTAAGAATTTGGTGCTTTTGACATAAAATCTCACAATTATATATACAAAAACCGCATCATAATTTGGTGCAGTAAGACAATTTGCAAAATGGTGTTTCAGCTTCAAGATGGATTGTTTTTAACTCAGTGACTTCCTTCTGTTTAATTTTAGAGATACCGGTGTGTCAGAATAATTTAAACAAGATTACTCATTTTCAATTAACAACCTGAGGAAAAGCGTGTGTTTATTTGCTGAATTTCTATTTTCCATTACCTGCTACCCAAAAACTAAAGAAGCAAACAGGTTGGCCTGCTAAATATTTTTGCGACAGCTCGAGTCTGCTTCTTTGTTAATATACATAAGATGCTGCGCTAATGGATGATCCATTAGTCACGTCGGCATCGATTTAATCCCTTGTACAACACATTAAGCCGTGCAGAAGCCGGCGTGTCTGCCAGCAGTGGCCTGAATATGCCAGGTTTTGTCCTGAACGCCAGCAGTGCAGAGCGTGTGCCAAAGCCTCGCTGCCCTTAATTTACCCCAGTCAGTCTGGACCAGGGGCTGCAGAGTGCTCCGTACCTGTCGGTCAGGACCGACTCATCTCTCGGCACATCACGCTTAAACTTCAGCCAGGAAACATGCACAAGACAGCCAGACTTCAGATCTGTGTGCAGGAGCAGAGCATTAACTAGATGATTTAAACCATATGCAGGATGAGATCTTCTTTTTTCTATGCCTAAAGGCGCATTTCTACAACTTCTTGATGGTATTAGTATTTGAAGTCCTGCTTTAAGACTGTAAGACTGTTGCTAGGCAACACAGAAGTATGTACATTGAGCTTCTCACTTTTAACTAGCCTGTTGATGGTGAATCTTTTACAAGGACTAATACAAACAGTGGAAATGAGACAAAACGGAGGAGAAAAGCAATAGGTGGGTTTGTCAGTTTCTTAGAAACACCTTTACATTACACCGTCCATCCATCCATCCATCCATCCATCCATCCATCCATCCATCCATCTAGGAACTTCTGTAGTCCAACAAAGGCCCATGGAGGCCAATGGTGACCATTGCATTGACATTAGGCTGCAGGCCAATGGTGAAATGCTGTCTAATCTGCATGTCTTTGGACTGCTGGAGGAAACTGGAGTACCCAGAGAAAACCCACCAAGCACGGGGAGAACATGCAAATTCCATGCACACAGACCCCGAGGCGGAATTCGACCCCGGACCCCTGTAGGTGCAAGGTGACAGTGCTAACCGCTACTCCAGTGCTATAACCATTGCTATAATAATGGTATAAAATATACATACTGTATATAATACTGTATATACATAATACAATAATGGTAAAAAAAAAAAAAAAAAAAAAGCAAGTCACCCGTGACCATGATGAAACTACTGGCATTGGCATGGAGTCGATCCCTATTTAAAGTTATTATTCACTTCACTATTCTTGGAAGGCTTTCTACTAGATGTTGGATGTTGGAGTGTAGCTTGTGTTTATTCAGCTACGAGAGCATTAGTAAGCTCAGCCACTGATGTCTTCCTGGAGCTTTGTGGATCTCACTGCACCGTTGTCATGCTGGAACAATTTAGAAAGAGTTGGTTTCAGCGAAAGAGAAATTGTAATGTAACAGTGTTCACAGACATTCTATACAATTTTGTGCTTCTAACTTTGTGGTAACAGGTTTTGAGAAGAACCGTGTATGGATTCAGTGACAGTCAGGGGTGCACAAACTTTCAGCCATTATAGTATAAAAAGCCTAGAACGCCTAGAAAGCAATTCCAGCCTGGGATTAATTAAGTTCTTTGAATCTTAAATCTTGAACCATGGATCTCAGGCTGGGATCCAGGAACCATCCGGGGTCCATTAAGTATAATCAGGGGGGTTTTTGATTTTTTTTTTTTTTTTCATGGTAATTATAACCAGTAATTATTAACATTTGTTTTGTTTATGACTGGGTTTTAATAGTTCTTAGTCTTTTTGACGTTCAATCTAAACGTCAGTAATTAGGCCTCTGATGATGTCAACCTGAATAATGAAGAAAAATATCCAAAAACTTGTCTGATATTTCAACGGCTCGTAAAAAAAAATCTGTGGGGTACCAAGTGATCCTCCAGTGAACTTTAAAACATCGCCAGCTACCAGATCTGTTATGTAATTTCTTTTGAATGCAGGGTTGATATTTATTAGAATTGAAAATGTGACGGCGGTTGATGCTAAGTGTTTAACAAAGTCCAATTTTGGTTGTAGCTAAAAACTAACCAGGCAGCACAGAGGTTAGTGGCTTAGTGGTTAAGCACTGTCGCGTTGCACCTCAAGGGTCTGGATTCGATCCCCGTCTCGGGGTCTGTGTGCATGGAGCTTGCATGTTGGTGGGTTTTCTCCGGGTGCTCCGGTTTCCTACCAAAGACATTCAGATTCGGCAAACTGGTGTTCCCAAATTGCCCCGTAGTGTGTGAATGAGCGTGTCAGTGTATGTGTGTGTGTGTGTGTGTGTGTGTGCCCTGCGATGGATTGGCCTCATGCACTAAGACTCTTGCGATAGGCTCCAAGCCCCCCCCCGTGGCCCTGTACACAGGATAAAGCGGTATGATGATGAGTGATGATGACCTTGTTTCTGAGGCTACTGTGCCTTTAAAATGCCAAGTCAGCTAGATGATGATGATGATTAATAAAAATTAGAATAATAATACTTGTTAAAAATTATATGAGTAATTTAAAAGAAGATATTTAACAATTGTAAGTCTTGGACCCAATAAATGAGGCGTCGAACAGTTCAAATAAAACAATTGCACAAAAATTGTAAGTAAATGTCAAGCCAAGAAAAAAAAAAAATGGTTGTAATGGTCAATTTTTAAGCGCTACATCTCCTGCTTTATGCCTATAAAACCTTTCTTGCTCTGCGTGCGTGTTTTGGCAGCGGACCGCTAACCGAAGCCAGCGCAATTAATGCTAATAAAAAATTCCGTTCTGCAGGCTTGTTTACAAACCGAGCAGCCTAAACAATTTTTTTTTTCAAAAATGTTTCTGGCTGTACCTCATGAATAAAGGCCACCATCATGTGTCTGCACTTCTGCTGCATGCTGGAGATCCTGATCACAGAAACACACACGCACACACAAAACGTCAAATCTGTGCTAATGTGCATCCAGTTTGGAAGGATTACCATGAAATAAGCGTAGCGTTAACACTGATGATTTTACTGGCCCATTGTGCCCGGTGGGTGTTCTCGCAATAAATACACACAAGTCATATTATGGCTGTTAAATAGCTAATAAATTGCAAAGGTGTGGTGTGTTTTTACTCCACACACACCGAGCCTTGCTGTTGGAAGCAGTAAATCTGCGCAGTAAAGAGGCTTTAAGACACTGCGTTTGTTGTAAAACACAGCATTTCTTTTTTCCGCCGTGAACTCGATGCCTTTGCCGGGTCGAGGGTTAATAAAGTCCATGAGCCTCGACGAAATTCTGATCTGGCCTTAACAAACTGCTCGAACCCCCTGCTGATCATCTCTGCCACCACAGCACATAAGAGTGATAAATGAGCTGGTCTGAAATGTAACGTGAAATTTCACTCTCCTAAAAAGAAAGAAGTGAATGCAATTTAGTTTTCTCTCTCTCTCTTTTTCAGATTTTCTATGTAGATATTGAGACAGAACACCACAAGGCTGCAAGATAAAATCTTTATAATATTGAAGGTTTTAACATTGTTAGCATCACTAGCTAGCTAGCTCATTCACAGCTGCCTGAAAACCAAGTTGTACACAAAATTATACCCATGACATCATGACCGTCCGCCTAATACTGAGCAGGTCCCCTCTTTGCCACCAAAACATCTACACTAGCACTTCTACTTGGGCCAGCCTTCAACTCCCCATATGCATCAGCGAGCCTTGACCGCCCATGACCCTTAGCACCAGTTCACCGGTTTTCCTTCCTTGGATTACTTTCGGTATGTCCTGATTACTACAGCCTGGGAACATCTCACAACAGCTGCAGTTTTGGACTCGCTCTGACCCAGTTGTCTAGCCATCACAATCTGGTCCTTCTCACAGTAGCTACATCTACAATATCTCGTTCCTGGAGTTGATGTGTTGGAAGCGTAAGGATTTGAGGGCCAAATTTTGATGTCTAGACGACCAAAAAATGCAGCTCCTGTGGGATGTTCCTGGTCTGCTGTGGTCTGGACATACTGTACCAAAAGTAATCCAAAGGAGGAAAAAAAGCCTTCAGTGGTCAAGACTCACTGATGCATATGAACTGCTGGTTCTGCATCACTGTTTTGGTTGCAAAGGGGGGATATAACTCAATATTAGGTAGGTGGTCATAATGTTATGGCTGATCGTGTGTTAGTTCATCCTAATCAATTCTTGGATATTAAAAAAAATGCTGGTTGTTTTGCGTCCACCTTCGTCCTATTAAACAGTATGATTACTCCATGATGGGGCGTGTGTAAAATGACTGACACGAACAAGCACTCTATAAAGACTGTTTTTCTTTTTTTTTTTTTTTATCTTTATTTGTTGTTATATAATGTCTAATGGATGCCTTGTCGGCTTCATTTCGGATGCAGAAATGTGGCCTTGCAGGAACTCCTGGGTCTGTTCATGTACGCAGCAGTGCTGACCTGAATTTTAAGAGCGTGCAGAAATTTCTCACACTGCAACAACAAGACTTGTTCAGACAAGGGAATAAAACTCAAGCTCAGGGTCGTTCCAGTTGCATGAATATCAGGGATGATGACATTGAGACGCAACGTTGCAAGCTGTCCATGAAACCTGCCACACCTCTTCCTTTATCAGTGTGTAGCAGGAGCAGCTCGACAGTTAGAGGTGTGTGCTGGGGCAAAGTTGGGAAGGTCAAATCCTGTCCTGTCTCTGTAGACGTTTGTGGACTACGCTAAAGTTTAACTAGTAGATGAGAATAGTACAGTATGCCAAGGTTCCAGATCTGACATATTATAAAGTAAAGCTCAGTTATTTTATTATTTACGTATACAATGTTTGTGCATGACTACAGTATGACTACATTTATTACTGACGAGCGTAAGTACGCGGCGCTGACGGTTAAAGAGTTTGTAGAAACAGTTAAAAGGTTAAAGCTAATAATAATCTGCTGATCTTTAATGTAATCCGTGATATTATTATTATTATTATTGTTATTATTATTATTATTATTATTATTATTTCAGTTTGAATTCCACGTACATGTCTGTCTCTCTGTCTGTACAGCAGAACTCTCTGTCTAACTTATTAATACAAAGAAATGACATTCTGTAAGGTTGAGTATTTTACGCCTTGTTTACACTAAGTTGTCCTTCTTTGGTGGTCAGACAAATACACTCCCTGTTCGGTAATCGGAGAGAGA
>JAQMYI010000018.1:20365143-20378649 GCA_030014275.1 Clariallabes melas
CGCATAGCGTCTATGGGAGTCACGTGACAAAAGAACGAACGACTCGGAGTAGAAGAGTCATTGAGAAAGAATCGCTCGATTCTGTTTCCTGTACAACCTACAGGGGTTTTGCGATGATTTGCGCATGCGCGCCCAGTAGAACATGAACGAATCACTCTCCGAGACGACTCGTTCTTCTGAGTCACGTTAAAGATCCACTGAGTCATTTGCAGAGCAACTTACACTGTAAATTATTTACACTGTTCAAACATACATATGTTACCTACAGTAGGGATTTATTTCAAAAGCTTTATATTGTGAAAAAAGGGAGATTTGGAAATTTGTGTTGCTTATTCCTTAATTTGCTATTTTGTAAAGATATTTATTTTTATTTATTTATTTAATAAAATGTATTTTATTATTTGGAAATGTCGCAATTTGTATGTTATTTTATCATTTTGACTGACTGCTTACATAATTTAAAAAAAATTAAATAAAAATCGGACATTATAATGAAACCGTTACTCAGTACTTGAGTATCTTTTCACCAAATACTTTTTTTTACTCTTACTTGAGTAATATTTTGGATGTCTACTTTTTACTTCTACTTGAGTAATATTATTTTGAAGTACAGATACTTTTACTTGAGTACATTTTTTTAGCTACTCTACCCACCTCTGGAGAGTGGAGACGTACTCTAAGCACAGACACATACAGTGACGTAGTGACGTTACTTTATAGCCAATGGAAAAACAAAGCTAGTTCTTAGGAGGTTCGCTGTTGAACCGGTTCTAGCACCAGACCTGAACTAGCAACTGGTTACCTTTGGTGGAAAAGGTGTGCGGGTCTCTAACGGCGCTCCCTAGCGTGTACCTGGTGCTCATTATGCTTGTATAGTGCCCTATAAGATGAGACGGAATTGGATACGACTAAATTAGGAAGAATTGAAAAAAAAAAAGGTGAAACATAAAAGACAGATCCTGATGATAGGATGAGCATTAATTAGGAAAAGTGTTAACATTGCAGTTCCTTTACAGTCCAACAGGTGGTGCACTCTAAACTATTCACAACCTGCCAGGTTGTACAGCATCCTGTATGATAGGAGCGAACTATTTCATAGTTTTGTTTAGAATTCTAACAAAATCCGTAAAGTCAGCCAAAACAATGTACAGTACACACGCTTCAACAGTTGTTATCTACGCCCCTTTTTTAAACCTCGAATTGAATTATGGCAGCGATGTGTGGTATTAGGTTTCCTCCAACGATGTCAGTTGTCGCACCATCGCTGATGCTGTGTGTGTGTATAAATTTTTTTGGCTGCCTCTGTATATTCAATGAGGATATTTATAAAATCTTGATACTTACAGAATCGCAATACAAATCGAATCCGCACCCAGGTATCGTGATAATCGTTATTTGTGAGTCCCTGGTGATTCCCATCACTTCCTCCGTGTTGATCTGCCCTGTAACACAGCACTTTGGGAAAAGGAAGTGTTTTTAGGGCAGTAGAGAGCTGGCTGGAGCGTGGGAACTGACCAGGGACCCGCCGATACGATATTATCGCGATACCCAGATGCCGATTTGATTTGTTTTGCAATTCTGTAAGTATCAAGATTTTATAACTTCAATATATCTTTTTTCAACCTAACAAACTTATCAAATAGTTCCCTCCTACCACACAGGATGATGTGTGAATAGTTTGGAGTGTGCCACCTGTAGGATTGTAGAGGAACTGCAATGTTTTATCACCTCAAATGCAAACATACTCACTCATTCTGTATACCTGTACGCCTAAAGTCTATCTCGGGAACGCTTGAGAGCAATAGGCAGGGTGACAATCCATCACAGGGCACACAAGCACACACACTCACACACACACACACCGGGCAATTTGGAAACACCATTTAGGCTAATATTCTGCATGTCTTTGGACTGTTTGAGTTAAGCAGAGTACATGGAGAATTGAACCCAGATGCTCCCCTGCTCTTATGTATGACTGTCTGTTGCCAAAACATATATTAATGATAAAAAAAGATGATAATAATAATAATAATAACAAAATAATTTATTGTGGAGTCAGTGTGGCGATACACGAAGTGCCACACAAAAGAATCCTGATGCATCACTGAATTTATTTTTCCCCCTCATCTCTAGAACTGACCAAGACCAAATTACAGAGGAAACATAATGGAAGTCAGGATTAATAAACCCACTGATCTTTACATAACCACCACAAACCAGCTCATCATCATCATCATTATCCTCTTCATCGTCAGTTGTGGCTTTGTCCTAAACCACACACACAGGACGCAAAACATTACTACGATTATCCCACCATCATCATGGCTGCGTCCCAGAGCACTAGTGGTCGGCCTGCTTTTAGTGAACATTCACCAGAGGGGGGCGCTCATACACGTCACGCAACAAGCCGTCGTCTCAACTTTCTTTAGTTCTGTTTGTTGTATCTTCTTTTATCACAATTGTGTCCTTTGTGTGTTACATCATGTGAGTGACTCGTCCATTGACTCGTACGATCAGAAGAAGCCAGTGAGCGCAGTGTAGAGTGAACGGGATGTGTTTTCGTGAGATGTGTTTGACTTAAACGTTGCCTCTTGTTGCTGTCAGAGATGGTGGACAGCCAGTGTGTGCTCTGTGAACAGCCCCCCCGCGTGGCCACGGCCTTCCACAGCCACCTGCACCGCAGTCTGCTGGTCCAGAGACGAAGCCTGCAGGAGCTCCAGCCTTTCAGCAGTGTAAGTCCTCTAAACTCAAATTTAAACTCTAAACTCATCAACATGCCATTTCTTGCCTGAGTGCAGTGACGTTGTCACGTGGCGCCCCGCACATCTGGAATAAACTTCAATCGGTTTAAACGTGGATTGTGTTATTATTATGATGTCTGGGGGGTTTTAACACGTTTTATCATCAACCAGAATCCAAAAGTAGTTTTATTATTGAAGTCAGATTATTGACTTTGAAAGAACACTTAGAATCTGGCAATAATTTAATTTGCCTGTTAATGTTTATGGCTTTTCATCTGATTACAGGCTCTGAATGATTTGTTAACCGTGTGTGTGTGTGTGCGCGCGTGTGTGTGTGTGTGTGTGTGTGTGTGTGTGTGTGCACTAAACTCTGCAGTCTGTGTTAAAATTATATGCTTCATGTAATTTTTTTTTTTTTTGCATAAAGATGAACTAATGAATTAATGTGAGCTCTTTGAATTTTCTTTTCTGTATCTTGCATCCGAACTGGTTTAATGTGAAGAACTTGGGGCAAGAAATGTCACAATCTTAGTAAATTTGGCTTTTTATGCTACCCAAAATGCCTGGGGGGAAAAGTGTTACTGCAACCTTAACACTATTAGTTGTTCCAATTAGTATCGGCTATTAACTTATTAAAACTTAAATAATTCTTTTGATTGTGTAAAGCTGCTTTGAGGCAATGACAATTGCTAAAAGCGCTATACAAATAAAATTGAATTGAATTGAATTAACTAGCAGATTCCTGTGCAATGTGACGACATTATTCTTAGTTACAATTGAGTTTATCGTAATTCCTATTCACTCTCAGCACTTCTCCACCAACCTGCAATCTGACCACAAAATCTCATCTTTTAGATCGATAGATAGATATTTTATTGATCCCAAAGGAATATATATATATATATATATACTATACTAAGTGTATATTTCTGTTTCCTGTTTAATGACAGACACAATGTTTGTTGGTTCAGGAGATAAAACCTCCAAACTTAAATCATACGTCTAAAGTTTTTGACACTGACCATACAGGACAAATATTTCGATTTTTAATTCTCATACTCTTACCCTCATTAAAGATGATCATCCTCGTCTTTTCTCTGAGTTAAAATTCAAGAGCCGCACATGAAGGCTTTTTATCCCGGTTTCATCATTAGTGTAATTATTTTCCTGCGTCAAAACCTTAAAGTGAGAAAAACATGAAAGCAATAATAAGAGACTGTTAGCCTATAATAAATACATTCTATTATATATTTATTATTGTAATTATATTTTCATTTATTATTATAAATTATATATATAGTTATATAATGATTATATTTATAGCTGTATGCGTCTGTTTCACATTACGCACACGAATCACAAGGAAACTTGCCAGTAGATTTGTTGTAAATTGAAAATGTATGGCTTTCTACAACAGATTTGAAATGTTTAATATTTCCTCCGTTATATAACGAGGTCTTCTTTTGTTTGTAACTCAGCACCATATATTGTAAATGAGGCCCTCGCCCTCAGAGTGTTTTCCCAGATTTAAGTAAATGAAATGAAACGAGCCGCTGGCACACGGATGAGACGGGCTGGCGATGGAGGAGAGCAGCTGGAACAGTTTTGAGTCATTTCTCTTTCTCTTCTCTTCTGCTCCTCACAGCCGTCAGACACCGAGCAGTTTCACCAGCGGGGGCAGGGCTTCAACGCCAGCAGCGGGCGCTACACCGCTCCGGTCTCGGGGTTCTACCAGCTCACGGCCAGCCTGGTGCTGGGTGAGTCAGTAGTGTTTCGTAGTCATCATTTTCAAAAATATAAGATGCTTATTATTATTATTATTATTATTATTACAATTTTTATTATTTTATTTTGTAAAAGCATGTTTTATGAAGTGAATAATAATTTCTCACTCAAACTAGAACAATTATATTTTTATATTATTAAAGCAGAGGTGGGTAGAGTAGCCAAAAATTGTACTCAAGTATGAGTAGCTGTACTTGTACTTGTAAGCAACTGTAACCAAGTATAAGCAATTTCCCTTTGGGATTAATAAAGTTCTTTGAATAATAAAAGAATAAATAATAAAGATCTTGAATCTTGAATCTTCAAAATAATATTACTCTAGTAGAAATAAAAAGTAGTCATCCAGAATATTACTCAAGTAAGAGTAAAAAAGTATTTAGTGAAAAGATACTCAAGTACTGAATAACTGTTTCATCATAATGTCTGATTTATTTATTTTAGAAATTATGTGAGCAGTCAGACAAATGATAAAATAATGTACAAATTCTGACATTTCCAAATGATAAAATAAATGGAATAAATTTTATTAAATAAATAAATAAAACTAAATATCTTTACAATATATCAAATTAAGGAATAAGAAACAAAAATTTCCCTACTGTAGGTAACGTGTATGTTTGAACAGTGTAAAATCTACTGTATATTCAGGCTCAGCAGATAGAAAATAACATTAGAACTGAGAAGAGATCTCACTTTACCATAAACTGTGTCCAGCAGAACAAATGTAAGAAACTTATATTTTTTAACATTGCAACAAAAAATAAAACAGCTAAACTAACCGCGACACGTTTCCTTCACTATCTACCACAACTGAAGATTTTTTCCCCGCTATGCAGCCAGTTTGTGTGTGGTCATGTGATTACATGTGGTTATTGTGGCTGATTGGTCAAACGGAGTCATGTGACTATTGTTGCTACGCGAAAATAAAGAATATCTAAAGTGTCAAATAATTGGTTAGAAAGGTAACGAGTCGAGTGTAGTCGAATGTAGCGGAGTAAAAGTAGCGTTTCTAAGAACGGTGCGGGAAAACTACTCATAGGAGTAAATAAAATTAAAAAAAGTTACTCAAGTAAATGTAACGGAGTAAATGTAACTCGTTACGACCCAACTCTGTTATGAACAGTAACACAAGTTAAGATGTGTTAGTGACAGTGTTAAAGTTTGTAATGTGTTTAATTGTAAATTTATATGAAGTGTTAAGAAGGTCGAGCTGGGCGGAGTTACGATTCATCACGTCTTACAAAACAAATTTTTTTAAATCATTGACAAAGGAAATATTTAGGTGGGGCTAACGTTTAAAACTTTTGTTACAGCTTAATTCTGTTAAGGTTTGGAGTGGGGTTTAGTTTGGTACCTCTCTTCAGTCTTAATCCACAAGAACAATGGTGAAAGTTACATTTTGTGAAAATGTAAAATGTGACTTGTTTAGAGGAGTTAGAACGTTTTTATCTTTTCTTCTGACTCGTATATGAAGAGTTCTGGTTGTTCAGAGTTAAGAGTTAAGTAACTTGTTTAATGGCATAATTTTTATAAACAATTACGGAAGGGAAGTTTTTTTTTTTTCTTCTTTTTGGTGGAGGGTGTGTTTTTCTTCCATCTTGGTTCTCATGAACAGTTGTGAAGGTTACGTGTTTAAGGATGGAGTTAATGTAATGTTTGTACTTTTTCTTATGAATTCATATTTATGGTATAAAAACTCACCTTTCCTTGATTTTTTTTTTCCCCTGTGAACTTTAGACTTTAGGGTATAAAATCAGTACGGATTCAACTGGATGTTTAAAATGTAATTAGGTAATAAAAGTTGTACTCGGATTGGTAGAAAACATTTTTTTCCCTAAACAATATTTTTAATGAGAAATACTTCAATCGTTCTTATGATCGAAATAATGAAGTATAATTACTAAATAGTTTTTTTTTTCATCTTTGATTGTGATCTACTGATAGCCGTCATTATTAAACTTTATTCCATACCAGTAATATTTCATTCTTCCCAAACCACAATCGCTGCGTCATGCTGCGTGTTAAAGCTCGTGTACGGTCGCAGTTAAAACCCGGGCGTACAGGGTGTGGTCTTTACACCCGTCACGGCACATACCTCATTAAACTCTCTGTGTTTTCAGAATCCAGTGAGAGTCAGAAAAGGACGCAGGCGCGACAAAGGGACAGCGTGAAGGCCTCCATATGTATCGAGTCTCTGTGTCAGAGCAACATGTGAGTACAAAGCTGCGGTCATGTGATCAATGTCCTCCAAATTACCACACTTATTTTATTAAAACTAGAACATTTCAAGCAACACCTGATCCTTGGAAATCAACGGATAACTTGTCACCAACGTACAGAAGAGACGCACCTGTCTGTGGGAACCGTACACACCATCATTCACCAACACCACTTCCCATTGTCACATTACCAAGTCCCCAGTACAGGCCTGACCTCGCTCCAAGCCATTTCCACATGTTTAGGAACACCGTTAAAGGAGTTCCTGGGAGGCCAGCGTTTCAGACATGAACCAGGCAGTCTGAGAAAACGTTCTATCATGATGGTGTCCAAGCACTAGTGAATGTGCATTAGTGTAGAAGGGGATTATATGGATATTTTTGTTTATTCTCATAACTGTGTTCTGTTATTCCACACTGTTATCAAAAGTCTCTGTTTGACTTGAACGCCCCGAGTATTTCAATACAAGGAAATTACTCTTCTACAGGAGCTCAGATTTATAGGCAGAAACACATCTGCTGTTAAAATGATAAAGAGAGAATTTTTTTATTTTTAAAAAATGAAAAACTATATTAGTATTTCCTAATATGTTTAGATTTTTACAACAGCACACTCACAACAAACTATCCATCATCACACACCAATTCAATCAATCAATCAATCAATCAATCAATCAATCAATCAATCAATCAATCAATCAATCACCCAGTATCTGACAGTTGGAATGGGGTAAATGATGAGACATGGCAAAGATACACACACACACACATAGCACTGAAACACACTAAGCAGATGGTGATGAATTGTTTTTACGACGGTGCCGCAGGTCTCTGGAGACGGTAACAGGCGTGAGTCCTGCAGGAGGCGTGTTCAGCATTCTGCTGACTGGAACCTTATACCTGCAGGTAAGAATGACTAACACACAGACACACAGACATCACTGACACAGCGGGTAAATACAACCGAGGGTGAAACCTCACACACACACACACACACACACACACACACACACACACACACACACACACACACTCAGATGTGCCAGACGTACACAAATAATGCATTTCACATCATCGTCATAAAACACTTTATAGTGAAACTGATAGAATAATTTTACCCGCTCAAACTCGTACGTTTTATTATAATAATACATCAGTGTTTTATTAATTTATCTACATTTGCTAGGACGAACAACAATTTGCCATCAAGTCAAACTATTTTAGATTATTTATTTTTATCACCATGTACGTACTACTGAATATTGTGTGTGTGTGTGTGTGTGTGTGTGTGTGTGTGTGTGTTTTGCGTCCTGTAGGCTGGAGAGTACGTGTCTATTCTACTTGACAACGGAACAGGATCAGCATTAACAGTTCTCCAAGACAGCTTATTTTCTGGGATCCTTCTTGGAATATAAGACCTGAAAGACAAACCACACAGACACAGGGATACAGAGACAGACAGACAGACAGACAGTAATTAGCCAGTCGGAAAGTGAGACACATTCACACAGACAGAGAGAGAGAGAGATGGACTCATTGACCCCTTTAACAGAAACACCTGTACAGCTGTTCACTTACACTGTTATCCAATCAGCCAATCATGTGGCAGCAGCACAGTGCATGAACCCAAGAGCTTCTGTCACATCAAACATCAGAACAGATTTAAAGTCTCTGATCTCTGAGATGTTAACAGTGACATGGTTGTTGATGCCAGACGGGCTGGATTGAGTTTTTTCAGGAAGAGTCAGATTATACAGAATGATGCTTGAAAACCAAAAATCATCGCGTGTGCAGAAAGGCTTGACTTCCCTAACAAACAGGCTGGATTTGGTGAAGATCTGAGAAGGTCTCATGTCAAAAAAATGGCCTTTGTGTTTTTTAGGCAAAAGAACTGACATACTTTAAAGTTGACTAAATTCACTCCATTCATTAGGCGGATTAACAAAAAGTCGTTTTATACAGAAAGGAGATCGCAGGTCCGAGCTGCCAGGAAGTCTATAATACTGTACCTCATTGAGTGACTTTTAACAAACATGATGAGCTGAAAAACATCTCAGAACGGACCACACATCAAACCCTGAGGTGGTGAACTTACACCAGCAGAAGAACACATCAGGTTCCTGTCCGGTCAGCCAGTAATAAGGATCTGACACGATCAAATTTGCAGATTCACTCAATAATAATAATAATAATAATAAAACATCTGGCTAGTTTGAGTGAGTCTGAGAGGAATAAAAAGTTTTTAACTCTTCTGTGTTCTGTTCTGTTCTGCAAGGTCATCAAAAGTCCCAGTTTGACTTGAACACCCCTCAAGTCAGATTTAAAAGCAGAAACACATCAGCTCATGAAAAGAGAAAGCAGAAAAACTGATTTCTTAAAAAAAAAAAAACTTTCCTAACATGTTCAGTGTTTTACAACAGCAGTATTTCCTAAATAAAAGACAAAAAGTGGGATTATTATTATTATTGTAACGTCAAAATGTCCATCATCACTCACTATTTCTGAGCTCATGATGGAAAGTCTGAGTCCATGATGGCCTCCTTGTTCCTGGCTGGCAGCACAGGAACCCGATGTGGACTTCCTGTGGTGTAGCTCAGCCACCTTGAGACTTCTTGTGTTTTTGAGATGTTTTTCTGCTCACCGCGGTTCCAAAGAGCGATTACATGGGTTACTATAAGACTTTAGTCAGCTCAGAACAAGGAGGTGTCTCAGTGGTTAAGGTGTTGGACTACTGATCAGAAGGTCCCACTTTCAGATCCCAGCGCCAATGAAAAGTTGGGCCCTTGAGCAAGGCCCTTAACCCTTAAACTGCTCAGATGTACAGTATAACGAGATAAAATGTAAGTCGCTCTGGATAATGAATTTATGCATGGTTCTGCCACAGGTTTGGCTGATTAGATACCTTCATGCATAAACACAGACAAAGACACACGTGCAGCAAGAGTAAGAAAGACCTTTAAACACAAAACGCTACCGGTCTCTCCCGGGCCAGGCCGGGCCAGGTCAGGTCTCGCTCTGTATCCCGTCTTCGCTTGTACAGAACTTCAGGAATCCTATCATCGGTAACAATTATTGCGTTTCACCCAAATATCTACACTAAGACGCTTTAGCATCTTGCCAGCAGGATCATTACACAGTGCCACATTTATTCATCTGTCCATAGAGATGTATGTATTTTTTGTTTTTGTGTGTTTATATGCTACAGCGGTCCACTGAACAGGAAAAAAAGAAATGATATATACGTATTTATTTTGCTTTTTTTTTTTTTTTTCGAACAAGTGTGAACAATGTTAATAAAAAAAATAATAAACCTCGCTGAACGTGAGACTGGAGATTCTTCATTGTTTTGTATGTAAGCATCAATCAGGACTTTGGTTAATCCTGGGCTACAGAGTGAGATGAGCTACAGTAAGGAAGGATTAGAGCTGAGTGACTAGACATGCAGTCTGATTGACTCACTGATCCGGGGAAATACACCATTGTCAGAACACACACACACACACACACACATTTCAGTTCAGGTTCGAACCGGGACCTTTGTGTGGAAACACACATTTTCATCACAAGTTTCGTTTATTAATCAGAATCAGAAAGCGTTTTATTGCCAAGTACACTTGCACGTGTACAGACAAGCTGCTCGACCTCGCTTCTGTATGCAGACTCATCACCGTCCTGGATGAGGCCGATGATTGTAGTGTCATCTGCAGATTTCAGGAGCTTGACAGTGGGGTCTGTAGACGTGCAGTCGTTGGTGTAGAGGGAGAAGAGAAGTGGGGAGAGGATGCATCCCTGAGGGGCTCCAGAATTGGTGGTGTGGCTGTTGGACGTGAATTTCCCCGGTCCCCATTTCCGTAACGCTTTTCCTCCAGACAAATCCAAGATACTGTTATTAGCTTCGTTTTATTTACAGTACTGCTAAGGAGTGCCTAGGTCATACAAATATAATGACTTAGTTACTGTATGCAGTGCTTTCATTCAGTCACCTTTAGCTTTGATTACAGCATACAAAATGTGAAAATGATTTATCTTGGAAAGTAAAACCTCCATAGATGTGATAACCTGGTGATTCAGTACATTCAGGTCGTCAGCTGACTTTATTTTATTGCCCCATAACGTTGCTGAGTCTAGACCTGAGTAACTGATCAACTCCAGATCATAACACTGTCTCCAGAGGCTTGTACAGTGGACACTATGCATGATGGGTGCATCGCTTCATGCGCTTCCCTTCTTACCCTGACACGCCCATCACTCTGGAATAGCCTCAATCTGGACTCATCAGACGAGTCACATGACCTATTTCTGTCGCTCCAAAGTCCAATCTTTATGCTCTCTAGCAAACTGAAGCCTTTTTTTTCTTATGAGTTTCACTAACCAGTGGTTTTCTTATGGACAAACATCTTGAGAACTCTCATCCTGCGAGTTCTCATCACATTGTGTGTGTGTATTAAAATGCTCTTACTTTTTTTTACTTTTAAACATTCTGATTTCTACTTTTAAGTAAAAAGTGAAAGTGATCTCCATTTATCCTTCCAGGTTTCTGTAATGTGTTAAATTAGTCCTTAGTTGTTTTCTTTGCTTGGTGCAGCCCAATAATTTGACCCTTCTGAAATGGCGAATTGTTTCGGACCAGGCAGTGTATAATAAAATGTCAAAAATATTTTTCTGAGATATCAGTGATAGTGTGATCTTAATTAAAAATAAAATCCTGGTCTAGTAATATACCAATCAGAGTGGATGGTTCTGATTTTTAGGATTTCACCTAAACCCATTTCTTAAATCCCAACCTGTTAAGACCGTTGCCGCCATTGTACTGTCGCGTTCCCCCTTTAATTACACCTGCTTTCAGCATTTATAGCCTCGGATCAGCCAGGTAAATAAGTCCTAAATTACAGATTTAGCGTCCTGATAGACAGGTTAATAACTTTGCCCTTTTCCCCCTACTGCCATAATAAGCATGTAGACACTAAGCACTTTTAATTATGACTTTAAAAATTCAACTAAGATTTTAAATAATGCCATGTTGTTAAGAATCACAATGAACATCAACAAAAAGTTTAATCACCTCTGGGGTGTTCAGAAAGTTTTACGGCGTCAGAAAGGTCTGAATCTGGGGTGTGATGTTTTAACGAAGCCCACAAGCTGTGTTCAATAAATGTGTGTGTGTGCGTGTGTGTGTGAGAGAGAGAAGCACACACTCCACTCACAGCTGGGTCTGCAGAAAGAACTATTAAGGAACCTAAATCGATTTTGGCGAGTTTATTTATGGTCTTTGATCTGAGCGTTTGATTTTCGACTGGGACTGTTACAAACTTTAAGACGTTCTGGAAACACTTACGACTTTCTAAGCCTTTTCCAAAGGTGCCGTTAAGAGTTTTTTTTCTTGATAAAAACAGAATTTTGAAACATTTCAAAACTGACTGATCAGGTTCGAGTTTAGAGTTTAGATTAGAGTTGTGCTGTCCATCACTTATTTCTATGAATTGAAAACCAATTCAGTAAACATTTTGCACACAGTAACTGATCGATGCGAATTAATGCGTTTTTCAAATATGCTCATAAATTAAGACAATCAATTCAACTGGGATGAAAGTAATGGCACCCTGTGAAAGGAGTGAGAACCGTGCTGCAGCGGCTGAGCTGCATTAATGCAGGATTTAATGCAAAGTACACTTAAAACACACTCAGTATTTAGTCACCATTTTGTCTCTCTTGACTTTTACGGAGGTTTGTGCGGGGCTTAAGGTAAATCATGTGTGCATTAAATGTGGCTGGTAATTTATGGATAACTGTCAACATGCACATGTGGGGAAACTTTCAGTTCGACATTTACACACATTTAGGGAACGACTGAGAAACCTGGCTCATACACTCGCTAAAAAGCAGTCACCATTCCAGAAGGGGCAAATATTGGGCTGCATCAAGCGAAGAAAACAACTAAGGAGATTTGAAATGACTGGAAGGGGGTTGAGAAATCTTCATCGCATTATCACAACCTGGAAGGATCGTGCTGAACCGTCAACTTTGTGGAAGAACTCTGGAAGAATAAAACATAGCTACAGTATATTAACTAGGACTAAACAGCTGTGTGTCCATAAGAAAACTACTTGTGGGTGAAACTCATCAGGAGCATAAAGATTGGACTTTGGAGTGATGGAGAAAGGTCATGTGATCTGATGAGTCCAGATTGAGCCTAATCCAGAGCGATGGGCATGTCAGGGTGAGAATGATCTGGGGTTGCTTCAGTCGCTCAGGTCTAGGCTCAGTAACGTTATGTGGCAATAAAATGAAGTCAGCTGACGACCTGAATGTACTGAATGAGCAGGTTATCACATCTACGGAGCTTTTCTTCCCTCAGACTGGACCGGTCCCAGTGAGCTTAGTGTTAACACTTTTACCACCAAAACAATAAGCTGAGGAAGAAAAAACAGTATTGAAGGTTTAACTGTGACTGATTTGAGGTGTGTTATATACAGTGGCCCTGAAGTGCAAAACAAATTAACAAAACCCAAAACAAAGTAACAAATTCAAAACCAAATTAACAAAATGGAAAACAAAATAACTAATTCCAAAACAAAATAACAAAAGCCAAAACTAATTTGTTTTTTTTGTTTTTGTTATTTTGTTTTCGGTTTTGTTAATTTGTATTGCACTTCTCGGCCAGTCAGATACAAACCGGAAAAGGTAGGAATAGTTTGCGAATGGAATTCTTACCGCTGATTGGACGAGACATCTGTCACTCAAGATATACAGGAAGTACTGTAGTA
>JAQMYI010000018.1:20397414-20414261 GCA_030014275.1 Clariallabes melas
TGCAGATAGTTTATGTTCACATACAGCTACATGAGACACTGCATGAAAGATCATATTTGAAAAAGCATAATAGGGGCACTTTAAGGCGGGGCCGTCCGTATACCAACGTACCACTGTATCTATTCAATTATTATATTTATTCGACACCGTAGACTTTTTTTCTCCTGGACAAAAATGCTCTCTCTCTCTCACGTAAATATTCCTAACATGACTTTATTTCCCCTCTGACGGACCTTTCATAGTCATCGTCGTGGGAAGGAAACCTCTCCTGGTTTTCCCACTGCCCTCCAGAACCTCCTCGGTGGCCCCTGGGATCTCCGTGGAAGTCCTGTCCCGGTCTCCTCCAGCCCTCTTGGTACCCCCCGTCCTCCGACCAGTACTGAGAACCTCCGTCCGAGCCCTGGTGATCAGATGGAGGCCCCATGTGGTGGTTCGGAGGCCCTCTGGGTCCGTCTACATGAAGCGACACAAACAGTGATGAGACGAAAAAAAAAAAAGGAAGAATCAGATCAGGTATAAAATATGAAGTGGTTTCTCGAACATACCTTTGGCACCAGGGCCGTGCATCATCGACTGGGGGCCCGAATTCTGTCCCTGGAAATGTAGACGGTGATTAAAACCAAAACTCTTAAATCGAAACGAATGTAACGGATTTAAAGGTCGACGACTTACCTGGTTGAACTGCCCTCTGTTTCCTTCGCCCATGTGTGGCGGCTTGCCCTGCTGCATGTACGGAGGAGGTCCTTGCATGTTACCCGGTGGCCCTTGCATATTGTTCGGGGGCCCGTGCATTCCTCCAGGAGGAGGCCCCATTCCATGCATGTTCCCCATGTTGTGATTCCTGGGTGGAGGCCCCATCATTCCCCCTGGAGGAGGCGCCCCCATCATATTCCCATGAGGTGCTGGACCTCGCATGTCCTGATGCATCATTCCCCCCTGGGGCGGCCCCTGACCCCGAGGTGGAGGTCCCATCATGCCTCCTGCAGGCGGACCCGAATTCATCGGGCCTGGTGGAGGACCCTGCATGCCCCGGGGCCCTTGCGGCATGCCATGCGGCCCCATGTTTCTGTGGGGTCCGGGGTAGCGTGGAGGTCCGTGAAGATCCGGAGGCCCCATCATACCCTGTGGAGGAGGAGGACCCTGGTGAGGAAGAGGCCCTGGAGGGCCCATCGGATTTGGGGGGATAAAGGGCCCGGGGCCAGGCATGTTGCCTTGACCCATCGGAGGAGGCGGCCCCATGTTGGGAGGCATCTGTTGGGGTGGCCCTGACTGAGGGAAGCCCTGCGGAGGCGGTGCATTGGGGGCGCCTTGGCCAGGGAAGGATGGCATGGAGCCTGGTTGGCCTCCAGGAGGTGGCATGGTCTGATCCTGGAGCTGGGCCATTCGCTCAATCTTTAGTTGCTGCAGATGAAAAAAAAAAAACGCACATTAACTTTATTCAATTTAAAGAAGCGAGATGGGTTTAAACTGGTTTTGAGACGTGGAACCATCCAAGATCTTAAACTACGAAGAACGACGTGGAGTAACGTATATTTTAGCGCACCTCTAACAGCATGGGGTTCGTGTACTGCAGCGCCGCCATCTCCTGCTCGATCTCAGCCTGGGTCTTCTTCTTTCCATCCACCTTCTCATCCTTTCTCTCCTTAGGTGGCTCTCCTGGGACCATGGTTGGCACCTTGTTCTCCGCCCAGGCCTGAACCATGACAAAAGTAGAGATTAAGTCTCATAGAATACGGTTTAAGCGTGTAACATGGTTCTTATACAAACATTTTTTTTATGTTTACATATTTAACGTACTTGCTGGAACTGAGCAGGGATGGGTTTTGCGTAGGGAACCTTCTTTGTTGGAGGTTTCTTCAGGTCCTTTTGCATCACCTCATCCATGCCCCAATCCAGCCCCGGGATGCTCATCTCAGCCTCTGGTACCGTCTCTTTATCTGATGATTAAAAATCCATTCATTCAGGAATTCAAATACTGATCAGACTGGAAGCACAGCATCCATTACCTCATTGTTTATACTTATAAGTCTCAGGGAACTATTTACAGCACAGTAGAAAGTGTGTGTGTGAATTCCTTACTGGTTTGTTCCTGCTCCATGGCTGCTTTGAGCTGCTCTGGGATCCCCATGCCAGGAATGGTGGCCAGACTGTTGGGCTCATTGTCATCTAGAGGACAGAACGACGACACTCTCAGTTCAGGAGCATTCATTTAGTAGAACAGCATTCATTTTAACTTCATAAGCTATGATTCAGGGCAATGGAATACAGCGGTACCTCGGGATACGAATGTAATGTGCTCCGGAGACGAGTTCTTAAGGCGAAATTTTGTATTGCGCAACGCATTTTCCCCATGGGAAATAATGTACGTACAGATAATCCGTTCCAGCTGCCCAAAATATTACCAATATGACCAATTTCCAACAATTTCCATATAAAAACATTTTAGAATGTTTAGAAAAGACATGAAAATGAAGGAAAATATGAAATAAATAGACATTAAGCCTCACTTAAGCTCCTCTCGGCACCGGCGGCTTTAAAAACAAACTAACTGAAAATGGCTCAGTTTTCTTCTTGCTGATGATCTTCAGAACATTCTTGGGTTGCATGGTGCTCGATCTTCACTAAATCTTACACAAAATGCAAAAATCCCACCCAAAAAGAAACAAAACAAAACACGTAAACTTGCTTTGGCTTTCCACTGATGCGAACAAGTTTTGAATGGCTCCTGGACGTAGGCGCGGCCAGCTTGCAAAAGCTGTTGTTTGGATGCCGAGGTACCGACCGGTACACTAGTAGCACCAATTCGGAACACTTAAAGCCTTGAATTCTATTTGTGACGCCTTGTTTATTGCGCAACAATCCGTGCAGAATACACTCGCCGTCTCTGTGATTCTCACTCACTCACCGTACTCGACTCCGTCCTCCGACATTCCTGGTAGGAGATTCAGGTTGTACCGGTCGCGCATCTTGTCTCCGGGTCGATTTCGGGTCCAGAATTTGCTGGAGGTGGTGAAATTAATTTCTTGAATATATGATATCAAACATGTACACAATACTTTATATTTATTATTTTTTCCCCCCCATCCTTACATTTTACAGATTTCATTACAAACCTGCTACAGGTGTTATTTATAATCAGATCGTTCAGCAGTTATTCTGGTTTATCCTAATACACTAAATCTTTTTTTTATTATTATTATTTTTTTTAATATCGCGTACCTGGTGTGGTCATTAGACCCCGAGCACAAAATGTGGCCAAGAGGATGCCAGGCCAAGCTCCAGATCATACCCTCATGGGCCATCTCCATTCCGCCGACCTCCTTCTCCACCCTGTGGATAACAAACACACTATAAATATTACTTCTACTCTCAGATGTGTAATGAGATGTGTGTGTGTGTGTGTGTGTGTGTAAGCTTAGCTAGCAAGCTCGTACCCTGCGTTCCAGAACAGCAGAGATCCATCAGAGCCTCCGCTAGCAAAAAGACCCTCATGGATTGGGTGCCAGGCGACAGCTACGAACACACACCACGAACAGGGTCAGATAGTGCGCACACACACACTCAAACATGACACGCCTCTGTTTAAAAAAAAAAAAAAAATTTTTAATCACCTGTCGCCTCCTTTTTGTGGCCCCTGAACACCTGCAGCTCTTCTTTTAGGTTGCGGATGTCAAAGAGTTTGCATAAATGGTCGCGCGACGCCGTCAGCAGCCAGTTCCCGTTCAGGTTCCACTTCACTTCCATCACTGTGTTTTTATGGGCGTGTCTGAGAAACGAGATGATGTCAGGTCAAAGTTAACTGCATGAGAGAGATGTTGTATTGTGCTTATTATTCATTCATCATCCGTTCTCATTTGGTGGAAGCTCGGACATGCTGGGGATTTGATCCTACAAACTTCTGATTAGTAGCCCAAATGCTAAAGCACATTCCCACATGTTTACATGTTTTTAGGAGAGACTTCAACAAATTACATGTTTATACTTGAGGCAAAAAAAACAGTAATAAATATAGGCAAGCTATTATATATATATTTTTTGTTTTTGTAATTTCTGTTATGATGTGGAAGTCATACTGTCTGGGCATGGCCTAATATTCTAAACAGTGTTCTTGACTGACAGCCTAAGACTATCAGTACCGCTTTCACTCATTTCACTCAGAACTCGACACAATGATGTACTGTACGACTGGGTGGCATTGCATCTCTAGGGCAGAGGGTTCGAATCCCGCCTTGGGGTCGGTGTGTTGAGTTTGCATGTTCTCGCCATGCTTGGTGTGTTTGAATTCAATTAACCATTAGAGTCGAATACGATTCACGTCTGGTGATATTTGACTTAAAAAAAAAAAAAAAAAAAAAAAAAAAAAACTCACAATGTTGCCAGACTCTGGCCAGTTTTTGCATCCCAGAACTTGATGGGCTGCTGGCTGTCTTTGCTGCCCGAGACCACCAGGCCTTTAGTGGGATGCCAGTCGACACACTTGACATCTGCTCCGTGACCTGAACAGCAACAAATACGAACCAGTTAAACCTTAAATGTTACTCAGTTAAATGTAAAGCACACACACGTTCATGGTATTAAATATGCAGGTACAGAACAAGTTGCTAGGCTGGTAAGGTGCAAGTGTGTGTGTGTGTGTGTGTGGGGTTGTGATTGATAGAGGATGCCTTTAAAACTCGTTCATAAATTAATCATATCTTAATAATAATAATAAAAAGTTCTGTTCCTTATGGCACTGTGGTATTATACTGTATATAGTATATTAGAGTTAAATATGATCATAAATGGAATTGGTGAAAAAAATTAATCTGATATCTATCATCAGTATCAGGGCAAAAAATAGAGGGAAAAATAAGAACTACAATCTTTTTCTGGAAAAAGCCTAGGTGTGAAATATTACACATTTATTTTAATGCATAGCAAAAGCCATGAAAGCAAGTGAGTTTGTGTTTAAAATAAAAGTAGCCGTGGTTTCTGTAAGTCATGCACAGGTATTTCACATCATTTTACAAAGGAAGAAAGTACAAATAATTCTGATTTTGCAAGGTTGAGTGTTGATGTGAGAGATGTTCTCTCTAATCAGAAGATAGATTCAATCCTGGTGTTATAATTCACATGACCGTGCCGTCCAGTGTGCCAGAACATAGAGGAAATAATTACTGTGTTAGTGTTGGACACAGGCAGAGGAAGCCTTCGGGACAAATAAATAAAAAACTAAAAGGGCTAAAAGTCAGTTATACTTTCATCTGAAAGGAAGTCACTTTATGGTTATCTGTTATCGACTATTAGCGTAAGGAACTGAGTAGCAACGCAGTTAAAGTTCATTATATTAATAAAAATACACAGTTCTCTTAATTAAATTTCACGAAACTGGTTGAGCTAATTTTATGCAGGAGGAAATGCTAAAATCTTAACAGTTTTTAATTAAAAACTAAGTAACAACCTGAACTTCTTGAGAAAATGTTAACGATGTGCGAGATGACGATCTGATCATTTTGTTTCATACACATTTCTATAAGTGTCCTTTGATTCCGTCAAGCTGCTTAGCGACAATAACGCTGTTAAAAGCGCTACACAAATAAAACTGAATTGAATGCGCGCATTGTAACTTCTTTCGATTGTTTATTAGCACCTCGTATAAGAACAGTGAAGTCTGTTGAGGCTACTACAAAATTTCATGGAATGTTACTGTATATATTTATAAAACTCTGCAGAACAGTATTATGTTTTTTTTTAGACCAATAGACATGCAGAATTCTGTAAAGTACGACAAGTACGTGAAAATTAGATGCAATTCGTAGAATCGCAGAATTTTTAAAATTGAATTTTGTACATTGATTTTTTTTTATTAATATATCTTGGGGGAAAAAAAAACAATTTAGTAAACAAATATAGATTTCTGGAATTTTAAAAATAAAAACAAAAAAAGGTAAATCAATAGGAAGGTAAAATTAAAAAAAATAAAATAAACAAATTTATGTTTGTGTTTCTTTGAAAATAACACATTTATTGAAAAGTTCTTATAATAATATTGGTAAACCAATCCTGACTGAGACGGACAGTGTGTGCGTGTGGTGGCCTGGAGCAAAAGTGGAGATATCTGACTGGAGACCAGTGTGTATCTGCAGTTCCAGAGAATTTACACCAATGTGCAGTAAACCTGTTGTGTTTCTTTGGGGTTTAAGGCAGAGTCATATGTTTATTAATAAATGTATTAGAAATAAAGTGCATTAACAGGCGTAAAACTGATGTTGGATTCATTTAACTCAATTTCCTCTGAATGCTCATAGTTGAATCTCTCCTGTTGCACTGAACTACAGTTAGAAATCCCAGCTCTCCCAGGACAATGAAAATGTCTCAAAAGGACATTGTTTTTGTCCCTCTTGTCCATTAAGCAGACTTGACATGTACGTGTATAACAGATAATGTTATTATTGCCACCCAATGGTTGATCAGTAATATAGCCATTTAAATAAGTCATTTAAATCATTTTTAATATGCAAAAATTATTATTGTACAATATTTTATAATAAATATAAATAAACATGGATTTTTTATTTTTTACTGAAACTATATTATAAACAAGTGGCATGTAACTTAGCAATCAGTGACTGTGGTGATTGATAAATTTTTAGTTAATATTAAACATTTATTTTATTTATTATTTAATTTTAAATAAGAATTATTTAATAATATATTTCCATTATAGAAGAGTTAAACTGGATTAACTGGAACAGAACTCACAGGGTTACTACAGTTCACATCCTCACAATTCTGAACTCAAACCAGCAAATTTTTTACTCCATTTCAGTGTCGTATACAAAAGAAGAAAATAAATGTTTGTTACTTCTACAAAACACTGCTATAACCAGCGGGTCCCGTGTCGTTACTGTGGACGATTAAAAATATAAGGGTTTACATTTTAGAGAAAACAGTCCGAGTGAAAATTTGAGTGAAATTCAGATTTAAGGAACCGCAACTTATTATTATTATTATTATTTTTTTAATAAAGCAGTAGATTGTTGAATGCAGTGTATGAAACAGAGGAAAGAGCGATCTCTCTCTCTCTGACTCGGCAACACGTTTAAAAATGGAACTTACATAAGAACAGATTGCTATTAAGAAAACTATAGATTATTTTTATTAATCAAATATTACAGTGACCCATAAAGATGTAGAATGTTGGTCCATGACAAAATCAGTCAACTTCTATTCGAGAAAGTATTGTTTTTCCTTTAGTGAAGGTTTTGCGCCTCAGAGAATTTAGACAGTCTGGGAAGAAAAAGCTAAATTCTATTTATGATTGTTGGTTTTGTTTTTCCTCTTTAAATTTGTTCTCTCAACACTGAGTGATTTCATCATTTGTTCCTCTAATTGATAAAAAAAAAAAAAAAAAAAGATACCAATTATTACAATCATTTACTTTGTTTCAAGTATGTTTTACAAAGCCAGAATGTTCAGAATGTTCTTTTAAATTAGTTATTAAAAAAAACTTTAAAAAATAATATCTGTGATTCAAGAAATAAAAAGCAGGGTGTGGGGATCTCCAGGGGTTGGATAGATTAGACCAAAAAAAAAAGAAAAAAAAAAAAAAAGAAAACCCATGCATGAAAAACTATTAACACCATTATTATTATTATTATTATTATTAGTAGTAGTAGTAATAGAAAAGATTTAACAATTAGTGATGGGCCTGTTTAATAAATTTTTTTATTCTTGGTCAAAATCTGCCATTTGTTTGGTGAACTCAAAACATCCTGCGCAAACACCAATATTCCTGTGTTTATTATGAAGTAAGTGGACGGCGGTGGCGTAAAAGCCTCAAGTCCTTCTTTTTGATAATTTATATGCTTTTAATTTCAGACAGCAAACACTAAATCAAACATCTGCCTGCTAAAACCCGCAGGCTCAGCGTCGTTACTGTGGACGACTGAAAAATATGAAGATTTACATCATCTCAAAGAAAATAAACAGGTCGAAATTTAAAAATTTAAACAAAATCTTAAACTAAATTAAAGTTTAACAAAAGTGTACAAAACACAAGTGTGTGGCAACTATAATGAGAGCTGATGGACGCACCAATGGAAAGTGAACACGGCTCTTTTCGTGTAATTTTGTGCATTACACCACAGCGTATCCTGCTATTAAAATGAACTGCCACATGCGCATGCAAAAATGTGTAAAGCAGAAATCACTCCTCCCCCCTCGGCTTCTCGCACCACGGTCATGCTTTAGCCTTCATGTTTAACATGAAAGATCAAAAGATTAAATCAAAGGGGATTTAAAATGACCAATGTGACTGACAAGGCAATCATCTGCTTTGTGGAAAAAAAAATCAAAATTAGTTTAATTACTCTTAAGAATATGAAAAAAAAAAAAAAAAAAACACACCGGATGAATTGAGCAGCTATTTTTCATATTATTTGATAAATATCTGAGGAAATGTCTCGGTTGTGGCGATTATCCAATAAATAATCTATCTGAGGTTGGAAGATTTATTGATTACATTTCGTGCTGGCTTCCTACAAAATAACTCCAGCTGTTTTAAGGTCTTGTGGATGATCCACAGTATTACATGGTAAAAGAAACAGATGTTTATTTTTTGGCACTTGGTTTTGCTACAAGAAAGCGAATAGAAACGTTCACACGCGGCGTTATTGAGAAATAATCAGATCCAGTCCAAAACACCCCAAAGCACGCTCACGAAACTTTTCTTTCTTACTCTGATCGGACAGGACTTTAGACCGCTGACTTGTAAAGAGAACTTTGATAAACAAATAAATAAAGTCAATACTGATGTCATGGTTTTACCACTTTTTTTCTTTTCTTTTTAAAATCCAACATGAATGACCTTTTT
Organism: Clariallabes melas; assembly: GCA_030014275.1. NCBI lineage: Eukaryota > Metazoa > Chordata > Actinopteri > Siluriformes > Clariidae > Clariallabes > Clariallabes melas. The sequence continues at coordinate 20,406,269 of JAQMYI010000018.1, forward strand.
GTGTTATCTTTCAGGAAATTAATAATAATCATCTCCTTTCCACTTTTCCTGGCCGGTCTCCACACTACTCATTCCTGTTTAGAGATTTTCCCTCCTTTTTACACCCCCCCCATCTTTAATTTTGCACACGCCATTTTTAACATTAATAAACATTTATTTGTCTTTCATCATCATTCCTCTCAAAACGTGTCTTGTTGGAGCCATTTGTTTTATACAATTATGAAAAGATAAAGTATATAATTAGCAGTATTTTGTTTTGTTATCAACATTTCCCCATAAATCTGACACACATGGAAGGCACTGAAGAAAAATAATAAATAAATAAATAAATGAATAAATAATCTAGCACATGGACAGAAAGATGGATGGCTTTATGACCCTGCGGTTAATCACACCGAGAGGGGACCAGGTGCAGAAATGTGTGAATTTAGTGCATATTTATTTGACGTGTCCAACATTCGAGTGAGTATGTTGCTCTTTTGCCCTCTTTTTTTTTTTTTGTGTTTGTGTCTTCAGGTCAGTCATAAAAACATACCTCTGAGTATTCTCTCCTCGTGGCAGCGCAGAAAGTCCCAGATGCGCACAGTCCCATCATCTGAGCAAGTGGCAAATTTATTATCCGTAGGAGAGAAACTGAAGACATAGCAGGGAAAGAATCAATAGTGAAGATTACAAAAGGCAGCTCTTTGTGGGATTGAGACACGCCCCGGTTTCTGTAAGAGGGGGCTCTCTCTAGTAAGTAAGGGTGTCTGAATTAAACCGGGAGAAATCGGGATTCCAGGCAGCGTATTGGAACGGCAAGACGCTACAACACTATCAGTTTGTCCATCAAATCCACAAGTACAGCGTTAAAGGAAGCAGAGGAACCAAGTGTTTTAAAGCAAATGAAAAAAATATATAAAACCCACATACATCTTTATTCACAGATAAGGAAAGATCTTGGGTAATAATTAGTAATTATTTCTTGTTTTGGCTACCTTGCTAAGGCACCAATTAATTCTAGATAGGTTACAAGATTTTAGGGTTTCTCTTGCTAGTGCTAATTTCTAAAAGAGAGAACACACAACCAAGCAATCTAAAAGATAATATAGATAATGCAGGGAGAGCCAAAGTACGAACACTGATAATATTAATAATAATAATAATTCATCCGTGTTTAAGAGATGAAACAAAAACAAAAACCACCCAGAATGTTAGTGCAACAGAAAACAAAGGAAACTATCCGGTTTTTGAGCACAAGATGATGCACTGTCTGGCCAAAAAAAAAAAAAAAAGTTTTTAAAAAGTGTCTTGTCTTACAAAGGCCAAATTATTGCCTGCATCAAGCAAAGAAAACAACTAAGAAAACTGTGGAAATTCCTGGAACTGACAACATCAAAACCTGTAAGGATTGAGCTGATTTAAAAATAATAATGAATGAATAATAATTTTCAAAATGAGCAGTCGAAATGAAGAGGTTTTGAGAGTCCAGATTGATCCTATTCCAGAGTGATGGGCGTGTCAGGGTAAGAAGGGAAGCGCATGAAGCGATGCAGCCATCATGTATAGTGTCCACTGTACAGCCTCTGGAGACAGTGTTATGATCTGGAGTTGATCAGTTACTCAGATCTAGACTCAGTAACGTTATGGGGCGATAAAATGAAGTCAGCTGACCACCTGAATGTACTGAATCTCCAGGTTATCACATCTATGGAGTTTTTACTTCTTCCCTGATGGCACAAACATATTCCAGGACTTCCAGAGAGTGAAGTGTTTTCACACATGAACCCGACACCACATTGCGTGCAGTGATCAAAGCTAAAGGAGTTCAAGTACATAACACTATGTTTTTTTTTTTTTATTATTTATTTTTTTAAGGGAGTTAGAAGGCAGTGTATTATTTACAGAGACCACAACTCCACGCAGGTACAGTCAGCGTGAAATGATGCCTTGCTTAAAACACCCTCTCCCCTTTGGTAAGTCTGCTAATACACACAAGCACTATTTTGGGGGAACTTTCCCCCATTTTTCACCCTCGTGGCCAGGTTGTACCCATTAGTAGTGACAGCTGGCAACCATGAAGGGTCAATCAATTAAAAAAATAATGAATAAATAAATAGAAGCTAAAGGTGGTCCAATTAAATATTAGAATTGTAACTAATGAAACAAATTTTTTTGGTGGCAGGTAGCGTACTATCCACAGAGACCAACTTGTTTTTTCTTGCAGGCCGAGGTTGATGAATTTGTACATAAAGTCAGCATGAAATGATGAAGCCTTGCTTTAAAAAAATATATATTAACGAGCATTAATGTGTTTGACGAAATGCTCCCTCTCCACTTTGGTAAGTTTATTATTTTTTTTTATATATTACCCCAAAATTTTACCCTGATGGCCAGGTTGTAGTGACAACTGGCAACCAGGAAGGACAAGAGTCTGTGATTGTTTAATGATGAATACGGAATTGCGGGAGATCTTTGGATCGCTTTTCTACTGCACCACTCTTTAGTTAGTCCCAAGTGGAGTGGAACACTCTGAAGTGAACCCTAATCAATTGCTAAAATGTGGGGGGAAAAAAAACAAAACAAAACAAGGAAGTGTAGTTATTGCAGCAACTTGACAAAAAGAATCATACAGTCAATAATGTATGTAGGAAACATGCACCCTATATGGATTTCCTATGTAGGTATAATCGAGGTCCTGGGCTTAGGTGGTTGCTCTGCATCCTTTTGCTTTTACACTTGGTTCACTTTAAATGCTGTTTTGAAATAATATTAAGCCATAATCAAGAACCTATTCTGTTAGTACACTGCAGAACCTTAAGATAGGAAAGAAGGGGGGTAAGAAAAAAAAACCCTGTTGTGATTTATGACGATGTTAAAACAGAACCTAATTTAAACACTTTGTGAGACTTGGACAGGAAATTGTGTTCACTAATTAAGCAAAATTGTATATCATAAAAACAAGCAAACATTTCCCACTGCTCATCCAATAAACGCTGAAAATGATGAGTTTCCCCATCGCTGCTTAACCTCATGTGAGTGGAATGACACGAAAAAGGGACATTTTTGTTTTTCTGGCTCAACTCTTAGAAGTAAGAACCTAATGGGGGGGACGGGGACCAACTTTATTAGATCTTTTCCTCTGTGCATGTGACCTGAGAGTGAGAGAATGGAGTTGGAGCAGTGAGAGGTCAGGCTGTGATGCGAGCTTTACAAGCGAGAACAGTTCCCTTTCATCGTCAGTTCATCTTTATTCTAACAACCCTTTATTTATTTTAATCTTTATTAAAAAAAATAAATAAATAAAAATCCAGAATTAAATCTTTATTCAAAACTAAAGAGATGTGTCTTGATGGTAAGGCGTGGGCGTGGCGGTGGCCGGCGTTCCCGGGGGGTTAAAGCAGCGGTGTGAGATGGCCCGTGCGCACGTAAAATCCCCTCCACAAATAACCAGGTTTGTCCCTGTGTGTCTCACCGTGTCTAGTCTGTGGTTATAATAACCTTAGCATATAGATAAATGTGAATTCTTTATTTAAAATGTGGAAATAAAAGTAAAATAGGAAAATTCTTTTCTGTACATTGTGATTATGGATAGATAAATAGAGGATACAGAACTCATGAGCCACAGGTGACAAATCAATGCAGTGTTGCAACAGCACACACATACACGTGTCAACAATCAAGGACATCAACATCGAGCAGCACAGGGAGAAGAGTATAAGGAGGGAGGACGCCGCGGGCGGACGCCTCCTACACACGCTTCTTGGGTTAACTACAGAAAAGGGTAGATTGGGTATAGACCTGGCCTCTCTAATCGCCTCCTTGTGCGCCTGGAACATCTTGACGTTGTTCATGTTGGACTGCCAGTACTTCACGTAGCCGCCGTGGTCGGCGGTCAGCATCCACATGTCGTTGTGAGACCACGTCATCGCTCGCACCGGGCTGTCGTGAGCCTGGGAGGAGGGGAAGGAGGGGGAAAAAAATTTATTTAATAGACTATAAATATAATATAATTAAGAACTGCTTATAGACGGACTTACCTGTAAAATAGTCTCAAAGTTAAAGGTTAGGCCGTTCCACAAAGTGAACTCGCCGCTTGAGGCACCGGTTACGAGTCGCCTGCCTTCAGGGGTCCACTGTGTGTTTGTAGACAGGACGAGAAGAAAAGAAGGAAGAGAAAAAGCACAGGAATGAGAGCAGCAAACTCTGAGTTAAATATAATAATAATTATAATAATAATTATATAATAATAATAATGACATCAACACAACCACTAATAGGTCATTTAAAAAAAATAAAGCAGGTTACATAATGCATAAACATTTAAACTTTATCATTAGGGATGGGAAGCAGTCAACTCCCTGATACAATAGACACCTTAGTACTGATTCGATTAAAATTCCGATTCTATAAGCATCATGATTTTTATGCAGAGGTGGAAAGAGTAATAACATTTTGTACTTAAGTAAAAGTACTGTTACTTTAGTGAACCTTTACTGTAGTACAAGTTACCCTTATTTAACATTATATATAAAAAAATTTTTTTTTAAACTACATTTAACCATTTAACTAGCCACGCGCATCTCTGTCATGTGCCATAATTATTTTAAACATATAGCAAATAATTCACTTCAACAACACGGGATGAAAATGTGTAAATAGTTGCAGGATTATAAAGAAACTGCAATGTTTTACCGCCTCAAACAGCACGTTTTTGACTGAATAGCACTCGTGATGTTTTGAGACTGGTGTACGTGTGTGTAACGAGAGGGTTCGAGACTCATTCGGAGTTTGTTTGGAGAAAAGGGCAGATTGGAGGCTTTTAACATGAGAGATTTTTGATAACGCAACACCATAAGAATGCGTTTCTGTTGCGCCACACTGAAGCTTCTGCGCTCGGTACAGAATCTTTTATCTCGGAGATCAATCCTGGGTAAACATCACTGAATAAAAATAAATACATTTTAAAGAAATTGATGTCGTTTGCGGCCGGCATCCCCCGCCCCCCATTTCAACAACATAACGCAGGCACCTGAGAGAAACTTACCCTCACTACAAACACCGGGCATTTCACTTTATTCGTGGACGTTCTGACAAACTTTGTGGTGACGGCGTTCATGGGGTTATTAAGCATCCCGACGGGAGGAACAAGCTGCAGAAACACACACACAAAAAAGCCTGATGTGAGACAAAAAAGCCTGATGACTCCAAAGGTCTGAAAACAAATCAGGACAAACCAAACCACTCACGTCGTTAAAGCAACCGGCGTCAGGTTGGATGGCGCGCAGGTCTCGATGATCTCGCTGCCACAGACGATTCTGTCAGAGAAAACGGAAAAGCATTACACAGTATAAAACGTCGCTTTAAATTAGCTAACACATATTACAATTATGTAGGTTGGCTTGTCAAATCAGTCAATTTTTTTTTTTTTTTATAGCACTTATAGCAGAAGAAATCCCGAGAGGAACCAGACACAAGCTGGGATGGAAATAAATGTAAAAAAAAAAAAAGGTTACCTCGAGGTATCTGATGACGGACGGGTTGTAGTCGATGGTCTTGCGGTTCACAGCTTTCCTCATACGCTTGCCGTCGAAGGTGAGCTGCTGCATGGCTTGCTGCTGCGCGAAGTCCGGCCTCTTGTAGAAGAGCTGCCGGGGCGCCTGGTGCTGGAACCGAGGCATGTGGAAGAAGCGCGGCGGAGAACCGATGTCCGTCGCCATGATGCTGCTCCTTCTGTCACACCTGCAGACGGGGAACAACGATCAGACGCTGGATTTAACAAAGACCCCGACGACTTTGTACAATAACCTGAACCGGTTTCACTTTCATTTGTATAGCACTTGGTCTCGAAGCAATTTTACAGGAATAAAAATTCTGGATAAAAAATTTAAAACATTTATGCCTATTGAGCCAATCAGAGGAAAGAAGAAAAAAAAAATCCCTCAGACAAAACATGAGGAAGAAACCCTGAGAGGAACCAGACACAAGGGATCCTTCATTAGGGATGGAACGACGTAAAAGACCTCCTACAAACTATGTCCTGAGGTACCAAAAAAAAACCACAAATTGTACAAAGATTTTAGTTGGTGTAACGTCCACTTTGTTGACCAATAAATCGTTTTTTTGTGCACAGAATCACACAGTGAGGAGTTTCAGATCAGTCAAATTTAACTCCTCCGATGCACATTTTCCTTTAAATCTCAGGCAGATGAATAATAAGAGAATAATCTCCGTCTTCCTCATAGAAACCCAGGGTTCAAACCTCAGTCATGGGGGAGCACAAGTTAGTGCTGGAATAAAATGGGGAGGGTCGTGTCCGGAAGGGCATCAGGTGTAAAAACCGCAAAAAAAAATAATAATAATAAAAATTGAAAAACGCATGACCAACAACAACAAAAAAAAAAAACAACGACATCAATTTCCTCTTTCCTCACAAACACATGATGTACAATAAACCCATCAGAGGCTTTAATAACAAACACTAACAGATCAAGAAAAGTGAAGTTACTTGCAATTAGGGTTGAAGACACGACAATGAAAATGAGTTTAATGAAAACACAGGTTTCAAAGATCTCATGATCTGATCTAAATTCTCTAACTCTGAAGTGTTGTTCGCCAATTAGGGGGAAAAAAAGAAAAGACCCAAAAAAAAAAATCAATAAAAGTTCAGCAGGAGGAGTGAAATGATACGGCTGCTCACGAAATCAAAAGTTTTAGCAGTTTGCCTCAGATTGTACAAGTTACAGACAGGCATTTATTAAATACTGACAGTACAGTTTGCTATGTTGAGGGGAAAAAAAATCTGTTAAATTTTTGACTAATAAAAGATGAACGTGACTGTGAGTTCCATGCACCGCACCACAGTTACACTTTACACAGTGTAAGAACCCGACACCTTCACGATAAATAAACCCTTTACAAATTACTGTTGTACAGGACCAGTGTTGGACCTCAACATCATACATGATCATTAGAGCCTTCTTCAGTGCACACAAATATTTTAATCCACACAGTTTACGATGATGTAGCACCAGGCGTCATCATGAAGGTGAAGTTGTGCTTTAATAACAATTATGAAACTTTTGAAAGATAAAACCCACACACTTCAAATATGAGGTGAAGAATGAGTGAAACTTAAAATAAACAGAAACCGGGTGTAAAATGTGTGCGCTAGACATTTTAGCGAAATATATAATCAAAATATTATATATTAAAACACAGTGCAGCGATTTACAAACATGAAACATGGATATTTAAAGAGATTCATCTGAATGTTGAACGAAAGTTGAAAAATAAATAAATAAATAAATAAATCACTTAAAGGAATGCGGACACACCGCCGCAGATTACATATGTTTCATATTTAAGCTAATGTTTAGTTAGACGTGTTTGAAACAAACACTACGAACAATGAGTAGAATGACGGATATTTTGAGCAAAAGAAATCATAAAAAACTAGTAATATATGAAATAAAATTTTAAACCAATTTGTAGAGATATTTAAATGCAACTATTCAGATTCTTTTTTTGTGTGAACTGATATAAAGACTCCCAGAAGCTTTCCAAATAGACAAAAAAAACAAACAAACAAACATAAATAAGTAAATAAATAATCCTTGCTCTCTAGGATCAGATTTTTCTCCTTCCAGTAAGCATTTCCACACACAAGTGTACCGCAGCCCCTAAACATCAACTGATGGCTCCACATCGCCAACTGGGCATCAACTACAATCTCTAGTTCTCTACTTCACATGTGCCGGCTCATATAACACTAAAATGTGTTTTTTTTTTTTCCTCTTACATATAAAATGACTGCTTATATTTTCACACATAAATAAATGACACAAATGCATTTAACGCAGCCAAATGTTTCAGTGAGGACCAAAATATCCGAGTTAAAACAACTGGCAAATCCCCTCAAAAGGAATATTTATAATAGTAAACCTTAACTTAAAATTTCCCAAAATCGTCCTAGACCATGTGATCAGACCCATGTGATTATAGATTATTGTAA
>JAQMYI010000018.1:20515194-20533488 GCA_030014275.1 Clariallabes melas
TTTGGCAGGGAATGCTTTATTTTATGCAACAATTATTAATTTTTACAGTTCATATGCTTCTTGAAGCTTACACCAATTTTAGTGTACTCATAAAAAAATATGAATAATTTGCATTTTAAATGTTTGAAGTGAGACAGAACGACGCTAAAAATGGCCATTTTGGGCCACATATAGAATCATCTCTCCAAAACTGCTGAAGTTAGCAACTTGAAATGTTTAGGGAAGCAAGATCGGTCACTTCCATGTTGCATAAACCTCAGAAGTACTCTAGCCTCTTTGGACACACACATTTTTCTGTATTATATGTACAACAACAACAACAACAACAAAAAACTCAGCATAAATACTGTATTTTGGCCAAAGAAAAGGGTTGCAAACGGTTGAATGGCATTATAAGAGTCAGTTATATTAAGCGTTATTTACATTTACTGTGTTACAATGAGCCTGACAAAGGAGACGGAAAATTCAACAATCAAAAAGAAAAAAGAAAGAAAATGTATATGGTATTGGTGCTAAAAAGTGTAAAAAAAATTAATTTTCAGACAGGATCATGTAACACCATTTTAGTAACATTTATAGTACATGCCAGATACCCTTATCCAGAGTGACGTACATTTATTTTAATACATACAGTATCTGAGCAGTTGAGGGTTTAGGGCCTGGCTCAAGGGGCCCAGTGATGAAGCGAAGATTTAAACTTAATTAGGCTTAACTACCGAGCTGCCCCTGTCTGAGATATGGGTTATGTATATGATATAAGACAAAGATAAATCTTCTCCAGAAGGAACCAGGGTGTGTGTGTATGTGTGTGTGTATGTATGTGCAACCAAATTGACGCCACACCTTAAGCTGCCGACTATTGAAAGGCAAGAACAACTAATTTGGAATTAAGTCTGGAGTTGATTCCAAATTGTTTGGAATGGAAACCTACACACACACGCACACACACAATCACATTGGCCCTTTCTGGAGAAGATTTGACATCTGTGATATAAGATATGAGAGCTGCGTTAGTCACATGGCATGGTTCGGTTTCTTGTAAGTTATCGAAAGTTGTACATTATTGTTGATACCGTGCCTGAAATACAGGCTCATTAAGGTTGAGTTCTGCATGATGTTAACTAGCGTCCATTACCGTCATCCCATAACACTGTGTGTCACCAAATCAAGACATGTACGAGGGGTGTTTAGGGCAACCTGGGACTGGTGATGAGATTTCTGGTGAATGAAGCTGTAAAAATGATTGACATTTACAGAAGACTTTAAGTGCAGTACAGTGATGAGACTCTTAGCAGCAGTAAAACATTTGAACGGTGTAAACGTTTTAAAGAAGGTCGTACATCCGTGAATGACGATCCCGGCTGAGGTGGCTCCGAGCCCCACTGCAGGCGTTCCCGTGAACGTTCAGTGAGTGGAACGTCTGATCCTTGAAAATCAACAAATAACTTCAACTTGAGGAAGCAAGAGACGCTTCTGTCTGTGTGAACTAAACACACAATCATTCACCAGCACCACTTTCACGTTATAGGAACTCGGATGGGAGTTATTGCATCATCCCCCCGTACAGTCCTGACCTCGCTCCAAGCCATTTCCACATGTTTGGGGCATTAAAGGAGTTCCTGGGAGGCCGGCGTTTCAGATGTGAAGCAGGAGAAAACTTTCTACCCTGATGGTGTCCAAGCACCAGTGAGACACTGGGATAAGTGCATTAGTGTATCAGGGGATTATATAGAGAAATACAGAACTGTTTCCTGTTATCCTGCACAATCAATCAAAAGTCCTGGTTTGACTTGAACACCCCCTTTTGCTCTAGGAGCATGTGATAAAATAAATGGGTTGTTAGCGCTTCCCGTCACGTGTTAACATTATTAATACACAAAAAAAGAATACATTTTATTGTTTGTTAAAGATGTATTTTAAAGCTTATCAAATATTTTGACCCTCTATGATTTTGCCGTTACTCAAATTTATGCAGTGCGTAAAAAATCACATGATCACCCTCGTTCAAACTGTGTCCTGTCCTCTGTTATTCTTTGTTTGATTTTTTTCCCACTCATTTTTCTTTCTCAACTATTGTAATGAGCCCTAGTCACATGACTACAGTAAGTACACGTTTTGTAATTTTTTGTTAATTTTTTAATTTTTTAAATCCAGTGTCTTTTATTTTGACACATCAGTTCTGGGGGATTTGTCATGTGATACAAAGTGTTTGATGTAAAAAAATATTTTACACATGCAGCCATTACAATGATTAGACATTTATTCTGATTTTATTTCTACCAAAGCACTTCTGGGTTGCTCTCGTGTTCTTCTTGATATGGTGACGTTATCTTTGACAAGTCTTATGTGTTTACATGTTAAGGAAGGAGTCTCCAGTCGTAGTATTTTTGTAACCATCAGAGTTAAAGCTGTTCTTTTATAGTTTCCACCACGAGCCTGAGGTTGTTGCGTTTTTGAGGTTTGTTGTTAACAGTTTCCTGATGACTAGACGTTTTGTAGACGTTCAACAGCACAACGTTGTGTCCATCTTTACTAAATACAAAACATACAGTGCTGTGAAAAAGTATTTAACCCTTTCTAATTTTTTTATTTTTATTGTTGCATACAGTATTTGTAGTCGTTGTTCCGGGGGCTTTTATGAGCCCCTGTATGAGTCGTCCTTGGAGTAATTTCGGTAGGCCGGCCACTCCTAGGAAGGTTTACCACTGTTCCAAGTTTTTTCCGTTGGTGTATAATGGCTCTCACTGTGGTTCGCCTTAGAAGTGGCTTTGTAATGCTTTCCAGACTGATAGATCTCAATTATTTTGTTTACCATCTGATCTTGAATTTCTTTAGATTGTGTTGCTTTTTTTTTTTTTAGATCTTTTAGCATGCTTCACTTTGTCAGACAGATTCTGTTTAAGTGATTTCTTGATTCAACAGCTCTGGCAGTAATCAGGCCTGGGTGTGGCAAGTGAAACTTATCTCAGCTTTCCAAAAATCACAGTTCTTTTATGATTTACCGTGGGGGGCGGTATTACTTTTTCACATAGGGACAAATAGGAATGGATAGATATCTACCCTTAATAAATGAAAATGTATTTGTATTTACTTGTGTTATTTTTGTGTAATAAATGTTGGATGATCTCAATCACTTAAGTGTGACAAATATGCAAATATATATATATATATATACACTTCTTGTATTAATTGTTGTTGTATAAGAGGAATAAAACACTTAAGATTGTGCGGTTACTTCAGGGTGGTCACAGTCACTATTTTCCTAGAACAAACCGTCCTGTCATGTTTTATTCCTTACGTCTACACTTCCGTAGTGTGAATTTATCACTTTAAATGGAAGATTAATGTACACAACAAAACGTCTACTGTACTTCTCAGCAAAATTGAGTGAGACGGAGAGATTTATGGCGTGTACTCGCACTGCTTTTCCTTCATTTTTTCTCAGCGTCATTAGGCTTCCTGCTGCGCTCTTTCTGCTGACCAGCACGTTTTTTTACCTTTTATCCATCGAGCTCGTGTTCCCTGTACGCGCCTTTTTTTCCAGGCGTCATACGTCATGTTCCTCTCTCATGTTTCCAGTTTTATTCTTGTAAGTGACATTTCATTTTTGTGCACAAACCTGTATGGATTATATACAGTACAGTATAACGTGCATTTGAACACGTGCACACACACACACACACACACACCACTGTAACATCGTGTCAGCTTTATTGCTGTCCAGACACTCAGTGATAGTTTGATTTACTGTGTATATACATATCTACGTATTTTCAGATTGTAGAAAGAAAATTGACCAGATGAAAAAGTAAGAACTGTTTATAGTGAGTATTAATATGCATGAGAACTGTTTTTTAAACATAATGGTCATTAATAAATAAATAAATAAATTAATTAATTAATTAATAATAATAATAATAATAATAATAATAGTAGTAATAATTTTATTTTTTTTGGACTTGAAAAGGACAATTTGTCCCCACCCCCGCCTAATGTGACCTCATATAAGAAGAGCCCCTCCCCCAGCTTACTGCTCAACTCTGCTGTTCTCTAGAGGGGTGTGGCTCAGCAGTAGCTCATTTACATAGACCTTACGTTTTAAAACTGTATTTTTCATTTTTCACTGTACTATATAGTCAGCTCCAAAATTATTGGCACCTTCAGCAAAGATGGATTAAAAGTTACCGGAAACTATGAGAGAAATCCAAATTTTAAGTGCAGTAAATGTTTCTAAGAACAATATAAACCCATATGTAAAATATATCACAATTATTGAGACCCTTACATTTAGATGTATACTGTATGTATACTGGTATTTAGATCTCTCATCTCCTCTCCTCTTCCAGATTAAGGCTCAGTTCCGCTGTTCTCGGGAGGGGCGTGGCTCAGCAGTAGCTCATTTATATAGACACAGAAATAGTGAATTTGGAGAAGGAGTGAAATAAAGGGAGGTGGAGGTACTGTATGAAAAAATGCATTATCTGAAAAGTAGTTCAGCAGGAGCAAAAACACACATTAAAGGAGCTCTGAGACTATCTGTTAACAAAAGAAAAAAAATTGGTTAAAATCTCAATATGAGTACAGAAATTATTCTTTTTAGAAATAATCAGGCATAGATCTAGACAAAATGACACTGCTTTAAACTGCTTATGCATACGTAAAAAAAAAGAAAGAAAAAAAAAAGGATATCCAATTTTTTAACTGTACAGTAAAATTCCATTGTACAGATTTATTTATTTATTTCCTTTAATTTCCGCATGTATTTTCTACGTAAGTCCAATAGGAAAGATATTAAAAACCATAAGATAATGGTGGATTGTGATTTCTTTTTTTTTTTAATCCCCCAAAAATGATCACAGACCTCTTTGCTGCACATCAGGAGCCACACTCTGCGAAATGCTGTTTTATTCGATGCAGGTTTCATTGTGTGTGTGTGCGTGTGTGTGTGTTTGAGACAAACCCCAGCTGCTATAGCGCATTTATTTCCTCGTCTGAAAGAGAATGACCTCGTGTCCTATAAATACGCTCGGGATGCTCGGCGTGTTATGAGAGATGGAGCAAAGTTTGCCTCGTTAGCAGGAAACGATCCTTTGTGTGCAGCACAATGTGGTGGTGTGCGTTTACACGATCCCACCCAACCTGTCCTCTACCTGTCCCTCTACCTGTCCTCGACTCACCTTTACACTTTACATTCGACAATTCTGCACCAGGGAGACCGACCCAAGAGAATAATCCATCAAAAACAAACACATTCTTATGATTTATTGGAATAGAGAAAGAATGTGCGTATTAGTTGATTTAAAATTATATTATATTATATTATATTATATTATATTATATTATATTATATTATATTATATTATATTATATTATATTATATTCTTTACTTTTGTATATCTTTATACCCTATTTCCCTTGAATCCAATTTTATCTATATTGTTGTAGTATATTATATAACATTATATATATTATATAATATAATGTATATTATACAATTATTTTGCATATAATACCATACCCTACTTAAAGCTGTATGTAGTCAGCTCCAAAATTATTGGCACCCTCAGCAAAGACGGATTAAAGGTACTGGAAGCTATCAGAGAAATCTACATTATAATTGCAGTAAGTGTATGCTGAGGACATATAAAACCTGATTTAAAATAAATCAAAATTATTGACTCCCTTACGTACATTTAGTATGCCGGCATTTAGATCTCTCATCTCCTCTCCATGTTCTGTGTTTTATTTTTATTTTTATGTCTATTCTATTATAATCATTCATTTATTTTTGCTTGTTTTGCTTTGTCACCCCAACACTTATTCCTCAGTTAATTCTTTCTCACACCAGAAATACAAGACCTTCTGGGATAGTAGTAGGTGATCACTGATGAGTGAGCTATACCTTCACCGTTCCTACTGTACATGGTATTTATAGTAAGACAAATTTATTGTTTGCCCTACACATCGAGTGTTAAATGTAAAAATGCCAAAATATAGCCCACAAAATGTGAATGAATGCCTGGTACTTAAAAGACAAAGGTTTTGATGTTAAGAGCATTTTATAGTAAATTCAAGCAGATAAGTCTTTCCTGATGTGGCAAGCAACTTAATGTTGAAATAATGATGATTATACAGTTATTATGATTATGCAGGGGGAGCTCAGTGGTTACGTTGCTGTACTGCTGATCAGAAGATCCCCAGTTACCACTCATGTGCTCAATGTGCCCACGTCCTTATTATTATTATTATTATTATTATTATTATTATTATTATTATATATAAGGTAAGACTTGGTAATAGGAATGAGAAAGGGAATGTTACTTACAATGTTCCAAGGCCTCTCCAATGAGTTGTAGCATTAATTATGTATACTTTATAGTTAATGCAGAATAACTTATGAAGAAATACAACATGTATTGATCCATCCATTCATCTATCCATCCATCATCTATAATGCTTATCCTTTAGAGGATCTCCTTCTATCTATCTATTGTTCCATCCATCCGTCCATCATTACTTTGCAATGAATGCACAAAAGATTATGAATTCAAATCCCGAAATTGCTAGAAAAAAACACTGTTGGCTCGTTTCACTTATGCCAAAAAAAACAAAAACCACATTGCCACAAAAATAGAATATCAAATAATCATGACCAAACTAATTCCTCCTTTTGTCTTGTGTTCACTTTCACAATCATCCAGGCTTGTGTGTGAGTATTTTCGACTCATATGCACTCATGGTTTCCTGTAATTTATTCTCCTAAATTTAAATCCATCTCGGGCAAAGTTTGCTCTAATACACTTTTTACTCATAATGAGTTGAATCATGTGTGTTTTTTTAGAGAGAAGTAGGCAGATTTATAGCACCACAGATCCTCTTCATCGCTTTAAGGGAAACAAATCCCAAAATGTAATTTATGACTGGAAGCAAAAGTTTTGGCCCATTTTCAGACTACTTTATAAATAAATAAATAAATAAAAATACCCCCAGACTGGTTAATTTCAGCAGCCGAGCTGACATCCTGCTTCGATCAGTCCTCCTTCACTTCCTTTCTGATGTTGTTTTTCATCTTTCTTCCATTTCCTTCACATAACCTTTAATTTTTTATGATTCGATTCAGCAGCACAGTGAGAAGAATCAGGAATACAAACCCCTACATCCTGTCAACAACAACTCAATTCACACAACTGTATTTATAAGCTGTGACGAGTTGCAAGACTTCAGGCTAACTGTAGGGGGCGGAGTTTGGAGTCGTATAATTCCTTATAATTTAATAACGTGAAATTGAAAAAAGAAATCAACAATGTTTTTTGCTTGCACAAATCTGTACACAAGATTACATCACATAAAGACAATAATACAAATCAAACATAAAACTATTGAAATTTACTACTATCAGAGGCGGACGATAACTTTTTTTACATACTGTATCTGTACTTTAATGTAGTACTTTTATTTATTAGTGGACATTTTTTACTTTTACTCCACTACAACCTTCAACAAATATCTATACTTTCTACTTCACTACATTGGTACAGGGCATTGCGTTACAGTGGTGTGTAGCATTAAATGTGGCCACTTGCTGACTATTATGCATAATTGCATGGTTTACCTTTCGGACATAAAATTCAGAGAGAAAGATAGCTATAAAGGCTACAGTGAGCTAATACAAGCTAGGTATTTTTAACACTTAAGTAAATTTGAAGGTGTGTACAGTACTTTTGTCCGTTTTCTCAAGTACAAATGTATAAAGAGGACTTGTACTTTTACTTGAGTAATATTTTACCTGGGATACCTGTACTTTAATTCATGTACAGGTTTTTATGCTTTTCCCACCTCTAACTATTAGTAGACTTTCACCTTTAATATGAACAGAAGTCTTTAATTTAAAAACAAATACTGTGCGTCTGTTTAGGGTATAATATTTTTTCTTTATGTTTAATAGTACTTTATCAGTTTAAAACAATCTCTTATCTCTTAAGCCTGATTAATGCATTCATACAGTATTTATGTTCAATTACATCCACACCAATATACAGTACATGTATAAATCAGTTTCTAGACCGAACCTTATATGTCTCGGCATTGTTCCACCTCCACTTAAGTCTTGTTTGTACTGCATGAAGGCTCCGCCTATTTCTGCACTGCTCATTCTGTAAACTAAATTAAGATGTGTTGGAGGTTCGATTGCTTTCGTGTTATCCTTTCCAAGGAGCGAGAGAAGCAGGGCTCTTAGGCCGCGGTCTATAGTTATTTCATAAACCAGGAGTTCTCGATCTGTCGTTATTGACTCTGTGGCAGGTTTCGCTTGATTCATTCTCTCTGCGGACATCTGAGATGGGAAATATCATGAAGAGATACTGTAGTAGCCAGCACCTGCGCTGACAGTGTTAGAGATGCATGACTTTGCTGATCCAGCATTTATTTGTCTGCCAGCTAAGCAGGATTTGCCGGGCGTCTTTGAGCCGTGATGTCTGTCCTATCGATATTCGAAATGGTCAGTCGTTAACGTGAAAACTCCATGAAAAAATAATCCATGAAATATAAATTGTGTCAAGCTTCCTGTATTAATATGTGTGCATTATGATCCAGTACTGCTAATATGCATGCATTGTGTTATTGTGGTGGTGGTGTTTTTTTTTTTGTTTTTTTACCCATTGATAGAAATGAACATTTCAAATATCAGAAATGAAGTGAATAAAACTCTTACCGCTTTACTGCTTTGATGTTGCCCAACAGGCGTACAGCTCCATCTGGTGTCTTGCCCATTCATCACAGCTTCTCGTTCATTAGAACTTGGTGATGTCACTCCAGTGTATGACGTGAACCAGTGTTTGGTTTACATCACCCGAGTCTAACAATTAAAAGAGACAAAAAAAAAACAGGCAGTAGTGGTTATACAGTAGTATGGTTATATTTTCTATCATATAGTTTTAAAAGAATATATATACAGTATATATATTTTTTTTAATCAAAAGCATTATTTAGTTTACACACATTTTAACTCATCTCAGTTACACTTGTAGGCACATGAATCAAGGTGTAGTCCCATGTTCCTCTCCATTTTATTCTTCTATTGTTTAAACCAAAGCGGTAAGGGTGATGTAAAGATTAACAAAAGCAAATTCATTTATAAAGCATTTGTCATGTACATGTCAACTCAGTGATCTCCATAACTGAGTGAATAAAATACAAGTTTTGAATAAAATATTAAAAATAATATTACTCAGCAATTAAATAAAAAGAAAGATGTATAACATAAAGTAAAATATTCTAATACAAAAAAATTATTTATATAAAAAAATAAAAATAACCAAATAATATATATTAAATTTAAATGCAACTAATCTAAATGAAAGAAAAGTAAAATAATGCAATTAAAAAAGGCTACAAACATGTTTTAAAAAGCACATTGGATGTGTGTTTATTTAAAGCCAAGTGAACGTTTAATAAACATTTATTTACATCATTATCATTCCAATCTTAAAATAGCTTCTTATTCTTCTTTTTCTTCTCCTCATCTACTTCATCTCTTTCCTCAGATAACAATGTTAACTGTAAAGTAATAAAATTGTACGTGGGCTTGAAGTTCGTAAATTGCTACGAACATATTTTATGCTATTAAAAATTAACTGTTAAAAGATCATAAAAGATTTAACTGTACAGTGATGGATGGCATTTAAATAACATTAACGATAAAATGTACAAATTACAAATTTACATTCATATCACTTACACATATAAACAAAAAAAATCATGGTCACATGATAACATGAACGATGGTGCGGCTACTGACATCTTTAGAGTAAACATACTGTAATACTACACATTGCTGCCATAATTCATAATCTGAGTTTTTCAAAAGGTCGTAGACAACAACTGTTGAAGTGTAAATACATTTTTTGGGCCACTCTGTATATAAGAATTTTACATAGTATAATGAAAAATCTTTCTGTAAATTTAAACTTTAAATCACTGTAAATTTCAACTTCATTTTATTTTGTCTTAATTGGTGAAAAAATTGACAGGTCTATTTATGTAAATTTACATTTTTACAGCCTTGCTATGGTGTATGATTATTACATATTCCCTGACAACATCATTGATAACTGATAATATTTTTTCTTTAAAATTTTAGATTTTATTTAGGTTAGCAATAATACATTCTGCATTGTTTAACCTCAATTCATGTGCGTTTAAATAATACTGTGAACTTTTCATTGATTCAGTTTCATTTAGTAATCTGTGGCCTTATATAAAACCATTTCTCCTTGTCTATAGTGCTATCAAAAACATCTGATTGGTTTACTTTGACTTGCTTGACATTAAGACAACCCAAATAACTGTGTGGGGTTTAAATGTGGTTTTCAAGATCAAGCTAAAAAAAAAAAAACGTTGTCAGCAAATGATACAGTACTTATCTGGTGTCGGTTTTAACAGTAGATGAGGTTGTTTTGATGGTGAAGTGGGACATTAGCAGATGTTTTGTCGAAGGTTTCAATGGGTTTTGCTTGATGTCCACAGGTTGTTAGTTGTTATAGTTTTATATCTAAAGGTCAAGTTGGTAACTACTGAGTCAACTTTGGAGTGCAAGAATTATTTTCTTGTCTTCCACTGGTCAGTGATGGATGTCCTTATTTTATGTAATATTCATTTTGGTAAACTGAGCTTAATCCAAGTTTATTTTTTTGTAGAACAATAACGACCCCAGCCAGGAGGTGTGTGTAATTAAGTGTACACAAAGGCAGGGCAGTAATGTGACATTGAGTGAATTCCTCAGCTGGGTTTTATTTTGGTATAAAGCCTTTTGTATCAGGTTAAAATTAACCATTATGTTGTAATCTGCTTTATTCTCAATATGCTCAAGATAAAAAAAAACACACAGTGGAAGATTCTTCTAATTTGCATTCTTTTATCTGTAATTATTTATTTTAAAACAACAAAACAATATTAGCTTTGACTGAATAGTACTGTTTTATATGCAAAGAGTAAAATTGTGGTGCAAAGAGCTCTAACAAGTTTAGATGAAACATGGTGTATTTGTGTTCTGAACATAAATGCTTCAAGATTTGACTTGATTATTTTGTTAGTTTTTTGGCCCAAATTGCTCATATTAGAATGGTCCAATACAGTTCTTACCATTGCACTGGTTTGATGAGATAATTATCTTACCAAACGTCAACCAGCATAATGATTTGGTTGAAAATTGCCCTTTAATATTGTGGACGTGGAAATTAGTGCACTCAAAAAATTATTTTGGCCTCGTGTGGCTTTTGCTTATTGAAAATATTTCTATTTTACTCTATTAAATAAAGTCTGCAAATGTATTTCTATTTAATAAGTTTACCATAAACATACTGTACCAGTTTTTTTAAACAATAATTTACCATTATTCATGCCCTTAATTTAAATATGTCGATACATATTTAAAGCAGATCCAGGGTCTGGGTTTGATTCCCACCTCTGGGCCTTTGAACATGGAGTTTGCATGTTTTCCCTGTGCTTTGTGGGTTCCCTCTGGGGACTCTGGTTTCCTACAACAGTCCAAAGACATGCAGATTACTGTAGGCTAACTGGTGTTCCCAAATCGCCCATATTGTGTGAATGTTGGCCAGAGGTACCATCATGGTTGTAAAAATTTCTTTTATCTGCATTGCTGTAAATGTATATTTATATTGTAATAAATACAATGATCAAAAACATGGGTTCAATGCACTCTTATAACAAAAAAACAAAACAAAAAAACTTTAGTCAAATTCGAGGCTATTTCAAAAGCTGAACAGAGGCCATTTATTTATTCATTGTGCCAGAAGATCCATTTCTTTCTTTGCTTCTTTCCTTAAGAACCTTCAGGGGTTCCTAGATGGATGGATGGATGGATGGATAAAATAAGTTTGTCTTTTTTTATAAAGTAAATAAAAATAAGTTTAATCCACTATTCTAGAAAAAAAAAAAAAAGTCTGGTTTGAGGCTATTCCGAATCTGAATAAAGGCTATTAATTAATTAATTAATTAATTAATTAATTAATTGTGTCAGAAGAGTAACTCTGACCCATTTCTTTCTTCATGAATAACTCCTAAGCACTTTTTTTCTTTTTTTTTATAAAATATTTTCCACACACAAAGCTCCATTTATTATTGTTGTTGTTGTTGTTGTTGTTGTTGTTGCAATTCCACCTAAATATAGATCTGTGTGTAAAAAAAAAAAAAAAAAAGAATCCTATAAAATGTGAGTAACAAGCCTATAAAACTCACAGAAGACTCACATCATGCTGTGGAGATCTGGAGTTTGTGCTTTGTCTTTAAACGCCGCCTGCATCTGACGTAACGCTACACGTCTTACACCTTCTCTCTCTCTCTCTCTCTCTCTCTCTCTCTCTGTCTCTCTCTCTCTCTCTCTTTCCGCTTACATACCGACACGGAATAACTGGCTTTTTTTTTTTTTTTTTTTTAATAAAAAAATAAAAAAACAAAAAAAAAAAAGGTAAACCAACAAGAAGCCAAAGCAAAGTTGTTGTTTTTTTTAAATACATTTGTTATTTTTTTTTTTTTTTTTTTTTTATAAATAAATCCAAACCCTCTCGTATCTCCCACATGCACCGGCTGCATTTGGCTCTCGGCCCTGCGGCTTAACGCACACCGGAGCTGCTGGTTTTCCCGCCTGATGGTGACAGAGGGGACGCGGTGATGATGGTTATATGATGGTTAGGGGCACCGGGTTAGCCCTGGGGGCTGGAGCTGGAGCTGACTCCCGCTAAGCTAAAGGGCAAGTGACCCGCACTGGGGGGCAGGAAAGAAAGAGAGAGGGGGGTAAAAAAAAAAAAAAAAAAAAAAAACGGATGCACTCAGTCAGGATGTCTCGGTCGGGGACGCTTTGGTTCAGGCGCTGAAGCCAGGACGCGTGATTTATTTATGATTTATTTTGATTATTTTGATTATTTTTTTTTTTTTAGTTAGTGGCTCTTTGAATCGGGTTTGTTTTTGAGGTAGCTGACATAAGAAGCAAAACCGCACACGCTCGAGTCAAATGAGGATTCTGGGGCGATTCCTGAAGAAAGGAGCGCATATGCTGCAGTGTCTCTGCGGAGAGAGATCGGAGGCGAACACGACCACCAGCAGCGGTGAGACACACACACACACACACACACACACACAAAACTCTCTCTCTCTTCCTCTCTCTCTCCCTCTGTTAGCTCCAGGCTACATGTTATATACAATGTAACTATGCACGCCGTACACGCGCTGCTCCTTCATGCCCGCGCGCGGCGCGCCAAATCCTGCGGTACTGCACAGTGCTGTTCTCGGAGCGCGCAAGTTCTTCACTTCCGCTCATGCCATCCTTTCATCATTCATCTCCAAAGTCGCAGTAAAAAAAAAAAATCAGTGCTTTAATCTTTTTTTTCTTTTCTTTTCTTTTGGTTCACCCCATCCTCCTCTGTCTCCATGTCAAGGACGTTTCGTTTCTTTATTATTGCCAGGGAACAAAGCAAGCATGACAGAGTGCAATAATAATAATAATAATAATAATGAGATAATAACAATAAAAACGCGGGGCAGCTGCAGCCCGCGGGGCCACCTCAGCCAGACTGCGTCCTGGAGATTATTTTAAGGTGAGATGAGCTTTCTAAATCGGGCTCTGGTGTCCCTGCAGGACGGGCAACTTCTTCACGTGATTCAGCACCTCGGACAGCAACTTGTTCCAGCGCGCCGCATCCTGTGCCTCAAACGGTGCACCTTGTCTGTGTAATGCACTGAGTTTGGACAGTGCAGTCATCCTGCGTCCTACATCCTACAATCCTGGGATGCACTGAAATGAGGGTATAAATAATGCACACTGCAGGAACATACCAGTAACACCACATAACTCTTTCCAGTTTGGATTAAGGCACCTTTTTCACTCACTCATTGTCTATACCGCTTTATCCTGTATACAGAGTCGCTGGGGACATGGAGCCTATCCCAGGAGACTTAGTGCATAAGGCAGGGTACACCTTGGAAAAGGTGCCAATCCATCGCACACATACACACACTCACTATGTGCAATTTGGGAACGCCAGTTAGGCCTAACGTGCATGTCTTTGGACTGTGGTGAGGAAACCCACCAAGCATGGGGAGAATATGCAAACTCCAGGTACACAGACCTGGAGGTGGGTATTGAACCTGAGTATTGAACCTACACCACCATGCCGCCAGCACCTTTTCAGACATGGGGCAGTTTTCACACTTTTTCTGTATAAGCTGTAGATGGCATGGCTATGATATTTACATTTACAGCATTTGACAGATGCCCTTATCCTGAGTGACTTATCATTATACATCTGAGCAGTTGAGGGTTAAGGGCCTTGCTTAAGTGCTAGGGCTGCTGGTGTTTGAACCTGGGACCTTTCGAACAGTAGCTCAACACCTTAATCACTGAGCTACCCTTGCCCCTATAGCTCAGGTTCAATCCTGTGTTCTCTGAATAGAGCATCACATGTGCTAACGCTTGTTTCATGTACAGTAATACAAGCTCAAAATGTAAAATATGTCTACACCAACCAGCCTTAACATTATGACCACCTGTCTAATACTGAGTAGATTCCACCTTTGCTACAAAAACAGTGATGCACTGTGTGTTCTGATTCCTTTCCACAGGAACCTGTTCATCAATTTGAGCTATGGTTGCTCTTCTATAGGATCAGTCTACACGGGTCAGCCTTCACTCCACACTTCCTGAGCCTTGGAAGCCCATGACCCTGTTGCCAGTTCAGTGTATTTTCTTCCTTGGGGAACTTTTTTGCAGGTCCTGACCACTGCAGACTGGGAACATTCCACAAGAGCTGCAGTTTTCGAGTTGCTCTGACCTCTGACCTGTCCTCTAGCCGTCACAAGTTGGCCATTTTTGGCCATTTTTTTCTGATTTCAACACATCAACTTCAGGGACAAAATGTTCAGCTAATATATCCCACACACTTCCTGGTGTCGCTGTAACAAGATATTGTAACTGTAACTGCTGTGACAAGCACCAAATTGTGATGGGTCAGAGCTACTCCAAAACTGCAGCACTTTTGGCATGTTCCCGGTCTGCAGTGGTCAGGAGCTGCCAAAAGTGACCTAAGGAAGGAAAACCGGCAAACCAGCGTCAGAGTCATGGACCACTAATGCATACTGTATAGGGAGTGAGGGCTGGCATGTTTAGTCCGATCCAGTAGAAGAGCTGCTGGAATTGAAATTGTTGAACAGGTTAATGCTGGTTCCAATAGAAATGGTGGCAAAAGAGGGGACCTACTCAATATTAGTCAGGTGGATCAGTGTACTATACAGTACAGCCAAATGTATGTGCATGTCTTACCACACACATATGTCTTTGATATCTCATCTCCCTGAGATGACACCACGTCTATTGTCATTTTGCTTTTATAATGCACTGCACTCTTCTGGGAAGGTTTTCCACCAGATGTTGGTGTTTCCGTGGCTGTGTGGATTTGTGTTCATTCAGTATTACTGAGCTCAGGTGCTAATGTCAGAATGTCCAAGAGGCTCCAGTTCCAGTTCATTCCAAAGCTGATGGTTCAGTGGGTTTGAGTTCAGTCAGGGCTCTGTGCACGACATTTAGATTCTTCAACCCCAATTTTCCTTAACTTCACACACAATGTCTTCACGGAACTCGCTTTATGGATCTCACAGGAGCATTGTCAATCTAGATAAGGGTTTGGGCCTCATAGTTCCAGCGAAGCAAAATGGGAATGTTACAGGAGGCAGACGACTTTTGTAATTTGAGCAAGAACCACATATGGACGTAATGGTCAGGTGTCCACATACTTCTGGCCATATCTAGAATACACTGTAGTCACTACTAGTCTTGCTTGATGTGCTTATTTTGATCACCTAATTTGTGCTCTTTGTGTATCTTCATATATTTCCATTCAAGTTGTATAATTCTGGTGATGTATACTTACTGTACAGTACATATCTTTTCTTTTTGACTAACAAACAGTTTGTACCTTTAGTACATACTGTATCTTTTACTTAGGAATGTGCATGTACTATAGTGTAAAACTTTAACACTTTCTGAAACTTGAACATGTTAAAGGTGCAGAAATTACGGACGTCACTTAACAACAGGAAAAGATACAGTTTAGCACTCTTTATTCCAACAGTAAAGGAAAAACTAATTCCTAAGTAATTAATTATTTGGCACTTTTTAAAAAATATATTACTTTGTATATCAACGTTTACAAAAGTACAGCAAAAACTTTGCATTTGTTTTATAATAAGCTTTAAAATCAAAGTATGTCGTTTCAGATGGAAAAAAAATATACAGTACATGCTGGAGCTGAAGGGGTTAAAAAGCACACGCCATATATTTGCAGTGTGCCCGTGAAGACAGATGACAGGACATGTAAAGGTCACACGTGACCATTTTCCACCAGAAATCTCTGCGCTCGTTTGTCCTGTGCTCGTGTTCGGGCTAGCCTCGCGCTGTTTCCATCTTCTCCTTCAGTTCATTAGGGCTGCTGTGCTTTTGCTGAGCTACACATCTTTTTTTGTTTATCCTTTTTTTATTTTGTTAAACAGCCAACTTAATTGTACGTTGACTTCAGGTGGTGGCGACCTGTTTGCTTCACTGCAGCTCTGCACAGGACAAGATTTAGTGCTGTTTGGTCAGGCACGTGTGTTTGTGCATTGCACTGGTGTTTGTGGTGTAGTGTGGCTCTATTATTAGCCGAGTGACCACTCATGAACATTCAAAAGGGACAGATGTTTTATCAAAGTCATGCTTTGTTCCTACAAACTCTCTCTCTCTCTTTCTCTTTCTCTCTTTCTGTATATTCCATATGCATACAGTACATACAATGACCTTTGAATACAGCGTCATAGGAGAAAAGAAAAAAGCAGCAGAAGCAAAGCATCTACTTACAAAACTTCCTGAAGCCGTCCAACATTTTTTTCTCGATCTAAAAATTCCTATGAATAGAATTTTTATTTTATTTTTTTTGGCTTGAATACATAATGGTCTGTAAAAATATAAAAGTCTGTGATGCTGGAGTTATGCGTCATCTTGTAGGTTTAATGCATTCATGAGATATGCAAAATACAAACTCTGAAAAGTAAAGAAGAGAATTTCACTCTACACTCTAGACCCCTATAGTATTATGATAAAATGTACAGTATGGCACTAAAATGTATAAACCTTTTGATCAAGTAAGGTTAAACTACTAATACATGATTAACACTTTTTGTTGGCTTTCAACTTATTGGGCTGCATCAAGCAAACAAAACAACTAAGGAAATTTGAATTTACTGAAACTGGGTTAAAGACCCTTCAACACACCATTAACTAATTAATAACTGTCAGCTTTGTGAAAAAAATGTGGTCAGAAAAAAACATGGAATGGAGATCACTTAAAGACTTGGGGAGGTTGCGTGGTAAAAAGTCAGCAGTAAAAACCAGCGCTATGTTTATTAGTGAAAGTAAGAGCATTTCCATACACACACACACACACAATGTGATGAGAAGGTTTCATAAGATTAGGACTAAACAGCTGTGTGTCCATAAGAAAGCCACTTGTTACTGAGACTCATCAGAAAAAAGACTTCAGTTTGCTAGGGAGCTTAGAGATTGGACTTTGGAGTGATGGAAAAAAGGTCATGTGATCTGATGAGTCCAGATTGAGTGATGGGCGTGTCAGGGTAAGAAGGAAAGCACATGGAGTGATGCACCCATCATGCATAGCGCCCACTGTTCAAGCCTCTGGAGACAGTGTTATGATCTGGGGTTGCTTCAGTCGCTCAGGTCGAGACTCAGCAACATTATGTGGCAGTAAAATGAAATCAGCAAATGTTTTTTTTTTTAAATAAAGCCCTTTGTGATTGTGAGATGAACGTTGTGTTGCAAGGGTCACAGTGTTTGGGTTCTAGAATTTAACATTTTACATGTCTGCTTCAGGATATTGTGATGTGACACACATTTCTACACACTTTCAGAAAAAAGAGTTCCTGAAGTGTTTTTAGTTTTCAAAAGGCATCCGAGGAAATTGTGCTGAAAGAAAAAAAAACCTTCTGTTGTGGGTTCTGCAGGTGGACAAACTAAAGAACTGTTCAAAGGAACCTTTTTTTTTTTTTTTATCATCGGCTGTTTGGGAAACTGATGACTTTATTTTGAGTTAAGGTGAAAACTTTTCAAAAACTTTTCAAACGTTTTTTAATGTGGATTATTTAGATTATTTAGGTATGTATGTACAGTACAGGCCAAAAGTTTGGACACACCTTCACTCATTCAATGTGTTTTCTTTATTTTCATGACCATTTACA
>JAQMYI010000018.1:20533588-20544263 GCA_030014275.1 Clariallabes melas
GAGGAACGTTGTTTCGTTTCACTGTGTACTAACTGTATATGGTTGAAATGACAATAAAAGCCTTTGAACTTGAACTTAATCTGTGCATGTCTTTGGACTGTATTTTGAGATGCTAACACACAAAGTTTTGTTCTTATAAACCCTTTTCTACAGCTCCTGCTAATACAAAAGTAGCCTGTGGTTACAATTATGATGTAGATCTACATAACAGCTACCACTGAGTGTTATCAGATACCAGAAGAACTCAGATTATGAACTGGTTGCATTTTAATGAATGTGAAATAGAGGGTACATTTTTATAGATTTAAACAGATAACAAAATGAAAGAAACAAGTTTTTTACACTTTTATAGATGATAAAGTTTAGTAGAGGAGTAAAAAGGAAAGCAGGAGAAGCAACATGAGGAGGAAGTTCACTGTAACGCGCTCGGTGCTGTTGCAGAGGTTCCCCTTACAGCAATCCCAAGTCGTACTTCTGAAGACGATGGATGGGGTCAGGTCACACATGCTTTTGCTTGCACATCCTCTTAAATGGAGCTCCTGGCCTTCCCTGATCTCTGAAAGATACACAGCGGGGTAGTTGTAGCTCAGAGGGCTAAGGCTCTGTGTTACTGATCGGAAGGTCGGTGGTTCAAGCCCCAGCAACACCAGACTGCCATGGTTGGGCCCTTGAGCAAGGCCCTTAACCCTATCTGCTCCAGGGGCGCTGTATCATGGCTGATATGCAAATTTCACTGTGCAGTAATGTGTGACAAATAAAGGCATAACTTAAATTAATAAGCATTTATTTATATTTGTGTTTCATTCCTTACTTTAAATATTTTCTCTCATCAATATAAAATATAACTAATATGATCATCAACATGACAACAAGGTCAAGGTCACATGCTTCCTCTGAGACGTGTGGCAATAGCTCACTGCACCTTCTCACACTGCTGCTCTCCGCAAAAACACAAGAGTATCCTGACTGAACTTTTAACAGAAGTGAGGATGCTGATACTGATTGAAAAGGTCTATTAAGTCGATTTTTGTTATGATTGATCAGCAATCAAATGCGATGGTAGTGTACAGCGGGGAAAAATATATAATTTGATATGATAATAGATATGATTTAATGAGATGTTAGGAGTCAGAAAAGAGAGAGCCTTGGCATCAACAGGCTGAGAAGCTGTAACGTCCCGATCACGAGGTAAACACTTTTATTGCGGCAACACCTTGGGTTTATTAACTCGTGTGTTCTTTCTCAGTAAACTCGAGTCAAATGATATTAGTATTATATTTATATATAATATCATATTATGAAGTATAAAAGAGCTGTATCAAAACTTTCTTGTAGAAGAATAAAATAATTAGTGGAAAGTAAAGAGATCTGAGTATCAGGAATCATAAATTATGATAACAATAACTAAAACTAACTGGAAAGTAGAAATATACAATACAGGCCAAAAGTTTGGACACACCTTCTCATCTATCTGTCAATGGGTTTTTCTTTATTTTCATGACCATTTACATTGGTAGATTCTCACTGAAGGCATCAAAACTATGAATGAACACATGTGGAGTTAACAAAAAAAGGTGAAATAACTGAAAACATGCTTTACTGTATATTCTACTTTCTTCAAAATAGCCTCCCTTTGCTCTGATTACTGCTTTGCACACTCTTGGCATTCTCCAACAAACTCAAGGTTCTTCTGGGAACAGATGTATTTACAGTATTAAGTTAAGGTCATGTGACACAGGTCAACTGCACTCCATGCAGAAAAAAAAAAGTCACACACTCTAATACTTCATCGGACAGCCTTATGCATTGATTACACCCGTGGCATTGTTTCAATAAGGTTATGCAATGTCACAACAAGTCTCTGTCCAGAGTCATATTAATTTCTCTTTATAACCTTGTATTGATGATGGAAGAGTCAGACTGATGTGTAAAGCTTTTTCCAGCACATCCCAAAGATTCTCAATGGGGTTAAGGGATGGACTCTGTGGACTCATGATCCCTGAACCACTCTTTCACCTGGCATCGTCATCTTGGAATATGGCCGTGCCATTAGGGAAGTAAAAAAATCCATTGATGGGAAAAACCCGGTCAGTCAGTACTTTCAGGTCATCAAATGACCCCATTTTTTTGGCCACCTATGGTTGTTGAACCTAGATCTGACCAACTGAAGCAACCCCAGATCTGCCCCCACAGGCTTGTATAGTAGGCACTGGGCTTGATGGGTACATCACTTTATCTGCCTCTCTTCTCACCTTGATGCACCCATCGCTCTGGGACAGGGTAAATCTGGACTCAACAGACTACATGACCTTTTCCCATTGCTCCACAGTCCATTGTTTATGCTTGTGTGTGTTAGCTTCACTGATAGGTGGTTTTCTTATGGACACACAGTCCATACAGTTTATTCCCAATCCCTTGAGTTCTCTTCGTACTGTATGTTAGAAATGCTCTTACTTTAACTATTAAACATAGCCATGAGTTCTACCATTTTACATTTTTTTTACGATTTGATTTTGATTTGGTTTCACTAAGTGTTTAAATGATCTCCCATCACAATTATTCAGTATGTTTTTCTGACCAAATTTCTTATTTGTAAATTTTTTTCTCATAAGTAAATTTTAGTAGTTTCAGCAATCTCCTTAATTGTTTTCTTTGCTTGATGCAGGACAATAGTTTGACGCATCTTAAGCAGGTTATTGATTTTTTCCCCGACCGCAGGATGTGTCTTCTGGTACATGGTTGTTTAAGAAATAAGAAGCTCCTCACTTCATCAGTTAGGGTTAAATAACTTGCTGCAGCTGAAACATATTAATCACTGCAGTAATTATCCAATGGAAGGGTCGTAAATATTTGCTTAGTTGAATTCTGGTGGTGACTGCTCAGGTGGTCAGGTTGCACCAGAACAAATTTCACAGTAAGGGGAAGCGAATACTTATGCAATCACTACTGTAACATTTCTTATTTGTAGGTAACTTTCTACACTTTTATTATTATTATTATTATTATTATTTAAAATATTGTAGGTCATTTTGTGTAGTTAAGTCAATTTCCACATTGTATAACTACAAAATATGGCAAAGTCCAAAGATAGTCCAGTGGTGGGCAAAAGTATTGAGACAAAATTGAAATTCAATGTTTTAAATACACTGACAAACTTTTAAAACAATGACAATTATGTTCATAAGAAAATTACTATAAGAAATTGTTATACAATAATCAATATTTAGTATGAATGCCTTTCAAAACTTCAAAACCCACTGGATTCGGCTGGGTATCGAGTCAAAAAAGATGTCTGCATTCCTCTGGTGTCACTCGCTCAAGCCATGCCAATCGCTTCGTTTCATTTTACAGAAATTTGCCACAGACGTTCACAGGTCACATGAGAATTACCTAGATTTAAGCACTGTTAATTATTATAATTAATTATAATTATAATGATTTTAATTATTATTATTATTATTATTATTTTTTTTTTTTCCTGATTTAAAATACTGATCATTAAAATTTTATTTAGGATGATTTTATTCTTAAATCATAATTTGATCATTAACCTATATGATTTTAAACATATTTAATGGCATATATAATGGCTTGGTAATTATAGACACAACCATCTTTTTTTTTTTACTCGATCTAAAAATTCCTATGAATATAAAAAATTTTTTTGGCTTGAATACATAGTGGTCTGTAAAAATATAAAAGCCTGTGATGCTGGAGTTATGCGTCATCTTGTAGGTTTAATGCATTCATGGTTTAATACATTCATGAGATATGCAAAATACAAACTCTGAAAAGTAAAGAAGAGAATTTCACTTTACACTCTAGACCCCTATAATATACAACCAAAGTTTTTACTTGATTAAGGTTAGAAAATGAGTATTATAATATAAAATAAGATAAAATTAGTAAGTATTATTAGTAAATTGTTAGTTTAGATATTATATTAGGTTATATTATTTGTTGTTAACATTATTGTTTTAAATCTATCTCTGCCTCCTGCCTGTGGATTTTCTACTTCCCTAATTTGAGTGTCTGGCCTACAGGCCCTGTTTCTCTCTGGTATAGTATGGTTCTTTCGCAGAGGCCTTCTGGGTATTGGGCATTAAACTCACTTTAAGTTAGACTAAATAGCACTAAATTCCTAAAATATAATTGAAATTCAATAAAATTCTCCACAAGAGGTGGAAATCCCGACTTCAGAAAGTCCTGCCAATTATTTGTTCCATCCATTAACTAAACTACCTGATTCTGATTAGCACCCATCCGCCAGATAGACTTAAACTAATTAGTGACATCGTCAGTTATGTTCACAGGAAGAACTAATAATACATGGAATAAGTTGTCCTAATACTTTTGTCCACAACTGTACACTCTCAGGTAAAAATAAATAAATAAATAAATCTGTAAATGTCTTGTTTATTGTTGAAACTTGAACTTAGACATATTGGACCTTAATGTGTAGCTACATACAGTACAGAATACATTGTACCTCTTAAACCTTTACTCAAAGAGGTACAGTAACCATGGGCAGTTTATTTTTAAAGATACACAATAACCTTTTCTGGTGAAGAAAAGAAAAAAGTACAGAAGTTGAGGAGAACTTGGGCAAGTTTTGAGTAGAGCTTTTTTCTCTTCTCTCTTTTTTTTTGAGTAGAACTTTTTCCCTCTTTTGACAGTTTATGTAATTAAGGTGCCAATTTGCACAGTTGAGCTTTTGCTGTGTTCAATATTATGATAAGACTGAACATTATAGTAATAATTATAGGTGTTTTTAAATATGATATTGCGCTAACATTTGACACTGTAATGTGTTTACACTTAATTAGTGTGCTGTGAGATCAGGCACTCACGGGTCATGTGGCATAATGAGTTTGCTTTGCCACTTTGCCACATGATTGCGTAGCTCAGTGTGCCTTCGTTCAGGTGGTGTGTGGACAGCAGATGTTGCTCTTGTATACCATGCTACACTGACAAAGATAAAAAAAAAGAAGAAAAAAAAAGAACAGTGTGACTATAAAAGGAACAAACCTTATCCAGGCCAATCCATGCAATACCAGAACCATATTAGAGTCCATGACAAAAGCTCAATCCAAACTCTGGTGTGCAGTAGACTGATACTAGTCATTACAGACATAGAGTATGCTTTCTTTGCATTCGTACTCGTTTCTTTTTTTAAAGCCCTGATCTGAAAAAGTGCTGATGAAACATTTTATACCTCGCCTCACCCTTCGTTAATAGACATGGCAGTTTGATTGAACGAGTACCCAAGACTAATTTGGGTTTTTAAACCAGGACAAGAGAGACGAGACTTTTCAGGAGGCGCAACGCATGGATCTCGCTCATATAATGAGATAATGCTTCTCATTTGAATCTGTGCCTTGGGACTTTTCATCAGAATAATCATGCTATATA
Source organism: Clariallabes melas (assembly GCA_030014275.1). Classification (NCBI taxonomy): domain Eukaryota; kingdom Metazoa; phylum Chordata; class Actinopteri; order Siluriformes; family Clariidae; genus Clariallabes; species Clariallabes melas. Next base: position 20,539,001 of record JAQMYI010000018.1, read on the forward strand.
TAAAGTTGTTTGAAATTTTTCAATAGAGTCTGTCTGCAGATTGCACATAAAGAGTGTCCTTGAGTTCATAAGTGATGTGTGGAACTCTATAAATAGGAAGGAGAAAGATAGGTCCTCTCCATATTTCCTTAGCTGACTAGATAACATAAGATAACCTGACAAAGGAGTTTTAAGAAATATGAATAATTTTGCTACTAGTGCTATTTAAAAAAAATAAAAATCTTATAATCTTAAAAATCATATAAACAAATCTTTTTAACCCTTATCTTTAAGACTAACTGGTTAGTTACCATAAGTGAGCTAGATGATATTTCTGCTAGCAATTTTAACTAATAATTGTAAATGTTAATTCTAAGACTACGTATATTCAAGTGCTAGGCATAATTTTGCAGTACAAGCTAACAACCAGATGTCTGAGAGGATTTTAAGTCATAAATATACTAAATAAACTAGCTGCCTAGCTAGCATGACAAGATTTCTGAAATGAATGTTTAAATTAACTTACATTTTAAATTGTGCTAGAACTTGTTTAGCAACGATGGCTAACATAAAGAGTTATATGACAAGCTGGCTTACCAGAAACTGACTAAAGCAAACTTTTGAGACTAATTTTAGGTCATATTCACAAACATTAATAATGGTGACTGCTAATGATAGCCAGATAGCTGATATGAGCTAATTTTACAGTCACATTCAATCAGTTTCTACACTTTATCACTAAGACAAGCTAGCTAGCTACTGTAGCATAAGCTACTGCAACATGACAGCATTTCGGAAAGATGTCTTTCTTTTTTAGCACTAGCATGAATAAGTATTTATTTTTAAGTTTATAATTATAAATTTAAGGTACCGGGGTTGTACAAAGAAACTGAAACACTGACCAATTTAGTGTTGGAGGTTTCATGGCTAAATTTGACCAGCCTGGTGGCCAATCTTCATTGATTGCACATTCCACCAGTAAGTAAGAGCAGAGTGTGAAGGTTTACTTAGCAGTTTTGCTTAAAATATTGCAATGCACACAACATTATGGGTAACATATCAGAGTTCAAAGGAGGACAAATTGTTGGTGTGCGTCTCACTGGTGCATCTGTGACCAAGACAGCAAGCCTTTGTGATGTATCAAGAGCTACGGTATCCAGGGCAACGTCAGCATACCACCAAGAAGGACGAACTATGTACATCCAACAGGAGTAACTGTGGGCGCAAAAGGAAGCTGTCTGAAAGGGATGTCCGGGTTGACCTGGATTGTATCGAAAAACATAAAACCATGGTTTCCTAATTCACTCCAGAATCAAATGTGCACCTCAACTCTCCTGTTTCCACCAAAACTGTTCGTCGGGAGCTCCATAGGGTCAATGTACTGTACATGGCCGGGCTGCTATACCCAAACCTTTGGTCACTCGTGCCAATGCCAAACAAAGGTTTCAATGGTGCCAGCAACGAAAATCTTGGGCTGTGGACAATGTGAAACATGTATTGTTCTCTGATGAGTCCACCTTCACTGTCTTTCCCAGATCCAGGAGAGTTATGGTGTGGAGAAGCCCCAAAGAAGCATACCACCCAGACTGTTGCATGCCCAGAGTGAAGCATGGCGGTGGATCAGTGATGGTTTGGGCTGCAATATCATGGCATTCCCTATAGGACCAATACTTGTGCTAGATGGGCACGTCACTGCCAAGGACTACTGAACCATTCTGGAGGACCATGTGGACCCAATGGTTCAAACATTGTATCCTGAAGGCGGTGCCGTGTATCAGGATGATAATGCACAAGAACATGCACACACATACAGACACAACCATGACTTCTCTGCCCTTAAAACTACAGTTCTACCTTTGACACTGGAGACTCCATCCATAAACAAGCTTCTCCTTGAAGAACACTTCATGATATCAGCGATAAAACACATTGGTAGCTTATTATTGCGAGAGTTTTAACATGAACCTACACTTTTGTCAGCTTTCACAGAATTCTTGTATAAACCATAGCTATGTTACGTGTGTGTGTGTATGCAGGTGTAAAATCCTGTGGAGTAAGCAGCTTATTGTTTACTCTGACCAATCGTGCCCATGAGACAGAGCTGAGCCGCTGCCAGGACTGATTACAGCACTGAGCCAGAATCAATACCGCCAAACTTCCAGACACAGTCTAATCCTGTCGGCCTGCAGAACCCCGAGTGCGGCAGAGGCCATCACAGCGAGCAGTAATTATTACACGGGAACAGCGGGCTCACCTCTGCATACGCTTCCGCATTGAATCGATATGCAAACTGTGCTGGAACTGCCGTTTACAGTAAAGTCCAAAATGAAATGTACATCGTATTCCCCATTCGGAGAGGTTTTTCAATTACCCATGACATCTGGTGTCTGTTTGCGTCGACGTATTGTTTTTGCGCTTGTGCTGTGACCCTGATGCAGCCAACACGTTTCCTAAAACCACTCCAGCTTCTCAATAGGACACAATAATAATAACTGATAAACAGGTTTTAAGACGAATAGCCGAATAATAACTTGGGCAGTTGCATCCTAACAAGGGTTGGTACCCCCTGGTGTAGTCAACTGGAGTGACATTACAAGTAGACTAAGGGGTGAAGAGGTGAGGACAGTCATGGCCACTGGGGGGGTCAGGCGAATGTTCACGGCTGTCATGAAAATAAGCATAAAATTCCTCCACCCTCCTTCCCCCTAAGGAGCTCTGGTTAATAACATATCATTTACCATCTTACTTTTTGACTCCCCCATAGATACCCCTGGGTTTAAGGGTCTAGTTTAGAAGTAAACCAGAAGAATGCATTCCATATACTAAACATAAGCTTGGCACGGTGGTGTAGTGGTTAGCACTGTCACCTTGCACCACCAGGTTCTGGGTTCGAATCCCTTTTTGCCAGTTTCCTCCCACAGTCCAAAGACATGCAGATTAGTGAATATGAGTGTCTGTGTTCCTTGCGATGGATTGGATTCCTGTCCAGGGTGAACCCGGCCTTGTGCCCTAAGTCTCCTAGGATAGATTCCAGGCCCCCCATGACCCTGTGTACAAGATACCATCAGGGTAGAAAGTTTTCTCAGTACTCTGGAGCCATGATTTGACTGTCTGACTGATTCACATCAGAACCGCCGGCCTCCCAGGAACTCCTTTAAACATGTGGAAATGTCTTGGAGCAATGTCAGGACTGTACGGGGGATGTAGCAAAAACTCCCAGCCGAGTTCCTGTAACGTGCAAGTGGTGTTGGTGAATGATCGTGTGTACAGTTCACATAGACAGATGCGTCGACATTGATTTTTAAGGATCAGGTGTTCCACTGGCTGAATGTTCACCGGAACGACTGGAGTGGGCTTCAAGTCACCTTAGCCGGAAATATCATTCATGAACGGACGGAATTACTTAAACCGTTCGTGCCCTTCAAATGTTTTACTACTAAACTACTTACACCGTACTGTGCTTGAAGTTTTCTGTAAATGTCAATCACCTTCATTCACCAAAAATTTCATTACAAGTCACATTCATGAACATCATTCTTAATGCACAAGGATGAAAGTGTTTAACTTGTAAGGGTTTCAGGACAACTGAGACCAGGACTAGCTGAGATCGAATCAATACCGAGTGTTAGGATGGTCGAGATCAGAAGGAAACGAAATAAAAATCGTTAAGTCCATAAAAGAGAGAAAGTTCTTACATTAAGTTCATGCACAACACCGGTGATTACGCTGTTTTCAAGAAAAGGAATGAGCTCGTCACACCGTTATTTTTACAAACTCCCAGGTCAAGACTGTAATGTCTAAATCAGAACACAACTAGGAATAAGCCTGATACAAATCCAAGCTGAATCGCACAAAAGAAACGTCTGTAACACCATCATCTTAAAATCAAGACTAGATCTCCAAAGATGGAACAGTATGGAGGTGAAAAACTGTTTCATATTTTTTCTTACAGTGCCACCCAGATTTCTATTCCTTACAAACCAATTACTAAATAAAGACTAATGTTATACCACTTGACTCTTTAACACTTTTCGCATTTATTTTGTCTTGGCTCAATTTCGCATTCCTTGTGCCAGAACCCTCGGAGTTTCTACAACGCCTTGTCTCCGATCCCATCTCCACACCATGAATAAAACAGCAGTTGCCCCGAGGAACATTTCCTGTCTCCATCTCTTACTGTTTATGCGTCTAAAATGCTGAAACAGGCTTTCATTGTTTCTCCACCGGAGCCTTTTAACGCTCCTGTGTCTGGGGCTTGTGAAGAATTTCCAGACGGATTATAGTACTGTACTTGCAAAACGTAGCAGAGGGAAATCCCGAGTCAAACCCCAGGATCAAATTATTCTCATTCGTTCTATTGTAGCTGATCCTCAGTCTGAAAAATGATTACTCTTCAGACATGTACAGATATTTTTCCTTGTATTGTGTTCACTTATATGATTCAACTGGAAAAGTCTAGTCCTAAGCCTGATCCCTGAGACTGAATTTCAACTTCGTGGATGAAAAGTGATCCGAAAAAATCATGAATAGAGATCACTTTAACGCCTGGTGAAGATGCATCATATAAACCAAACAGTAAAAACCAGAGCTATGTTTAATAGTGAAAGTAAAAGCATATTTATGGTCCACACACACACACAATGTGATGAGATTACGTCTCAGGATTGGGACTAAACAGCTGTGTGTCCATAAGAATCACTTGTTAGTGAGACTCATAAGAAAAAAAAAAAGGCTTCAGTTTGCTAGGGAGCATAAAGATTGGACTTTGGAGCGATGGAAAAAGGTCATGTGACCTGATGAGTCCAGATCGAGCCTAGTCCAGAGTGATGGGCGTGTCAGGGTAAGAAGCGAAGCGCATGAAGCGATTATGCATAGTGTCTGGAGACAGTGTTACAGTATGATCTGGGGTCACTTCAGTTGATCAGGTCTAGACTCTAGACAAAAAATGAAGTCAGCTGATGACTTGAATATATTGAATGACCAGGTTTATCACATCTATGGAGTTTTTCTTTTCCTGATGGAACAGATATATTCCAGGACTTGGTCAAATGAAATATTTGACTATTTTTTCATTTTTATATCATTATACCAGATGGCACATTACATGGTAGAGGTTATAATAGGTGGCCCAATGTCCTTGCACCTCCCGGGTCCGGGTTCGATTCCTGCGTCGGGGTCTATCTGTGTGGAGTTTGCATGTTCTCCCCCGGGATTGGTGGATTTCCTCCTGGTACCCTCCGGTATCCTTCCACAGTCCAAATTACCCGTAGTGCGTGAGTGTGAA
>JAQMYI010000018.1:20586136-20600233 GCA_030014275.1 Clariallabes melas
AGTGTGTGTGGGGGGGGGGGGTTCACCATCTTTATCACAAGTCCACAAGACCCAGCTAACAGTCAGTACATCTGCTGTTTGACAGCCACACACACACACACACACACACAGTGGCCATGCCCAACCCCCCACTGATGACACATGCTGGGCCACCGTCCAGCTTGGAGTTTCCTTTGGGATCTTCGCCCTTTCATCACTCTCATTCTCTCTCTCTCTCTCTCTAAAACTCAATTAAACTTTTTTTTCCTGCTCTGCAGGAGATGTTCACTCCCGAGTGTAAATTCAAAGAGTCTGTCTTTGAGAATTACTACGTCATCTACTCGTCCACCATGTACCGGCAGCAGGAGTCGGGCCGGGCCTGGTTTCTGGGCCTTACAAAAGACGGCCAAAGCATGAAGGGCAACCGTGTGAAGAAAACCAAGCCCTCGTCACACTTCCTCCCCAGGCCTATTGAAGGTACTCACACTCCTAGATATGAAGCGTCTTACTGAACAAACGCTCAGCTACTACCACTTAAACTCTTCCTCAGCCGCTGCACTGAAAGCTACACTATATGGACAAAAGTATTTGGTCAAACATATAATAACATATACAGCTCCCACTCTTCTTGGAAGGCCGTCCACATGATTTCGGAGTGTTTCTGTAAGAATTTGTGCCCGTTCATTTTGTAGAGCGTTTATGAGGTCAGGTACTGATGTTGGACGAGAAGGCCTGGCTCACAATCTCCGTTCCAGTTTATCCCAAACGGGACTCGATTAAGGTTGAGGTCAGGGCTCTGTGTTCGGGCCAGTCGAGTTCTTCCACAGCGAACTCTCCAAACTATGTCTTTATAGTCTTTGCTTTGCGCACTGGGGCGGAGTCGTGGTGGAATAGAAAAGGGTCTTCCCCAAACTGTTGCCACAAAGTTGGAAGCATAGCATTGTCCAAGATGTCTTGGTATGCTGAAGTATGAAGATTGCCCTTCACTAGGGATAAGGGGCCTGATTGAAACACCTGAATTCAATAATTAACAGGTTTGCCCAAATACCTTTGTCCAAATAGTGTGTCTTTAAAGCCGCACACATGAATGCTGTCACCACTGGTGCTAAACACGAACACGAAAAATATTGTTTTCATTTTATTTAACCAGTCCATTGTTATTTATTTAAGTCCATTGTTAAATTGGGTAAATTTAACAGGTAAATGTCCATTTTTCTGATATCTGACAAAAAGTCCAGTTGACCCAAAGTTCATTAATATGGAGGTGTATCTACAAGAAACAGTTGTATTGTGTTGACGTAAAATCAAAAGCAGAAAGAAAAAAACTGTTGCAGAAAATTCATTCTTTTTTGTGTTGCTTTGTCCATTTACAGTATATATTTTTTATTGTAGTCTAGACTGCAGTCATTAGCTCCGTTTACACAGATACCGTTTCTTCAATCCGATTTAAATCCTTCTGATTAGAAACTCCACCAAAACTTTGTATAGACGCTGATCTAATAAGATGTGTGTTTACTGTACATTCACAAACCGTTTTATCAGAATATACCTCTTTTGATGGTCAAAATGGTTCTGCTCATTGTGAAGTGTTTAATCTGCTGGCAAGATAACAAGAAGAAGTTTTTTTTTTTTACTGATTGTGTGGTTAGTTTAGTCTCCCCATTTTTTTTTTCTGTGTTATGATTGGTTACAAGAATTCTTGTCTGTGATTGGTTAGATGCTTAATTATGAACACCTTTTGTGTTGCTTTGTAAAAAAAAATACAAGTATTTTCTATTATTGGTGTAGTTTACACTGCACCTACTCTGACTGTGATTGGTCAGATGCTTTACTACGTGTGAAATATGAGCCAATCAGAGCTCCTTCCTGAGCCAGAGACCCATATGTTTTTATTAATTTTTTTTTTAAAATTCCTTACACTGCAGCAGTTTGCCTATGGTTACAATTTAACAACATGTCAGGCTTTTTAAACCATTTGTAGCTACATGTGATGGTTTGGATTTTACTGTACCTACGTAGGAAACTTAAACCAACTATTAGATACGTTTTAAAACCAGGTATAGACGTCTTGTTCACCGCATGACTCCCTGTGTACGGGCTGTTGCTATATAAACGAAAATACATTTCAACATGCTGATCAATACACTAGTACCTCGGGATATGATTTTAATCCGTTCCGGAGGCGAGTTCTTAAGGTGAAATTTTGTACTGTGAAATAAATAGCCATTAAACCTCACTTAACCTTAATTTATGTTTCCTCTTAGCACCGACTGGTTTAAAAACCAATCTGAAAGTGGCTCCCTTTTCTAATTGCTATCATCCTTAATAATATTCTTGGGCCCAGTGGTGCTATATCTTCACTAAATCTTGCACTAAGTCTGGAAAACCCACAAAAAAAAAAAAAACTTGCTTTGCTTGGCTTTCTGCTTGGCTGTTCTGTTCTGTTCATCTTGGTTCGTCCTCTCATTTGCCAAAAAGGCTTGGTATGCTGAGGCAAATTTCTTGCAAAATTTCAGTGCTTACTGCGAAAAATTCCATGTGGCAGGGGGATCGTGTCCCGAGGTACCACTGTACTTATAACCCTGTGATTTTTTGGACCAATCAGAATTGAAAATCTATAGTTCTAGCTGAACCTTTACACACCTGTCCTAGATGCAATTGATATTTGTTCTGTAAAGAAATGAAAAGCTTTCCCTGATGGTTTGCGTCTTGTTTGTTTCCGCAGTCTGCATGTACCGGGAGCCGTCGCTGCACGAGATCGAAGAGAAGCACCGCTCCAGGAAAAGCTCAGGAACTCCGGCCATGAACGGAGGCAAAGCGGTGAACCAGAACTCAACATAGCAGGACCTGGACGAATACAAAAAAAAACAAAAAACATCACACACACACACACAAACACAAACACAAAAATATACACGCACACACATATCGCCTGCTGAAAAGAACAAGCCTTCGGAAAAACACCATGGAACTCACGCTCAACCGATGCGACGAATTCTTGGCTGTGAAAACCGCTCAAGGGAGGACGAGGACGAGGAGGAGGGGGAGGGAGCAAACGCAACGCCGCAAAGCCGCAAATCAGGACTTGAACTCACATTTTATGCAACGACGACGGGGCAGGAAGTCGACCGAGTTTCGAAGTTAATACTGTGCGAGAAAAGCGAGCTTTAAATCGCTCTGGTTAAATCTCGTTGAATGCTTTTCCACTTCCTCGTGTATTATTGGTCTTGAAGACAACGATATCTTTTTCTCCTTCTCCATTTATACTCTTTGGTTTTCATCCAGCACATGTTTAAACAAATCTCATTATTATTATTATTATTATTATTGTTATTGCTTATCAATGAAAGCACTTTTACGGAAGCGAATAGAAACGAATCTACAACGGTGACGGTTTCTGACTGTATTATATTGTTGTACTTAAAACTAAACTTATGAGGATGTCTTTGTTTTTTGTTTTTTTTTTGTCTTCCCGGATGCAAAAGCAGGGTCGCAGCTAGCTTGCGAGACGGCATCAGCTGCAGTCATCATGTTTGTTTGTCAGTTTGTTCGATTATGCATTCCACGAAGAGATACCGTCCATCTTTTCTTCGCCGAAACATTGCAGATTTGCGTGAGATGCTGCTCTCGGATGCTGGCTTCGCCCCAGAACCAAGCGCTATCTGTAAATATCCACAATTCGGATTTCGTTCCCAAATCTTCCTAGAATTCTCCTAATCCCAGATGAGTACTTCTGAGCTGGAGAAAAAAATATATTAAAGAAAAAAGTAATAAATCTTCGCTGAGCCAGCATACGCCTCAACCGACGGCGAAATACCTCTTCTCTACGAAAAACGTTCTCCAACTCAGGAAGCCCTAGTCTAAAAAAAAAAAAAAAAGGTCTATTTTTTTCCCTCCCATCACCCCGATCGCGCCCCGTCTGGGCCAAAGCACAAAGACTGGCCTATAGGCTGTAGGTGTGGACGGGGGTGGGGTCAGGTGGGGTGGAAGGGGTCGTTTGGGTGACGCGAAAACGAGCTAAGTTCCAGCGTTTAAAAAAGTACGCTATTCACCAGTCTTCCACTTGGGGCAGCAGTGAGCGCTGAACCTGAGAGTCTGCCGCAAAGAGTTGACGATTTTTTTGTTTTGTTTTGCAAAGGACTCAAAAACGCATGAATCAGGAATGCTGTGTTTCTTCTTAATCTAGAGTAGACATAGGGATGGGATCGTGTGTGTGTGTGTGTGTGTGTGTGTGTGTGTGTGTGTTTGGGGGGGGGGTTTGAGAACATGACATATAAGCAAATGACTCTCTCTCGATCTCTAGATGGTTCCTTAAAGCTGAGGAAGAAGCTTCAATAAAACAAAACAAAAAACTGTGGGGTTTGTTTGTTTGTTTGTTTGTTTTCTTTTTCTTCTTCCTTTCTTGATTTTTTCGGCTGTGTGAAAACAGAACTTTATTTTTCACCTTTGCAGATGTTTTCCGAACATGTTTTCCTTACCGAAACACTATCATATGAATATGAATATGCATTATGAATTATTATGAGATGTACAAAAAATATGCATTGATACCAGAAAGAATGATGTTAGAGATTGTTTAAGAATAAAGGTACGATACTAAGCTTTCACTCTGCTCCCGGGAAATTCTTTTTTTTTAACGCCTTATGCAAAGAATGAAGACTGTTTACGCTCAAACGAAATTAAACGTCATTCAGAACATTGAGATTCAGACAGCGCTGCTCTTCTGTCCCGTGTGTGAGGCTGTAAATTAAAGTGCCAATCCACTGTGTGTGAGATTTTGGGGATGGTGCTCCTGTGCCCTTCATCCTCCGGTCGTCATGGAAACAGACTTTTTCTCCCGAGGACGAGAAAAAAAATGCGTCTGACTTGTACTGAGAGTGTGTGTAGCTCTAAATATGCATGTGTGTGTGTGTGTGTGTGTGTGTGTGTGTGTGTGTGTGTGTGTGTGTGTGTGTAAGGCTTTGTGTGTATGTGTGTGTTACAAATGGGTTTCTCACCTCAATGCTGAGCACCAAATGTTATGTCAGGTGTTCGCCTAATGACACCGTGTGTATGTGTGTGTGGGTGTTTGTGTGTGTGTGGTTTAAGCAAATAAGTGTGGTAAGGTGGGAGCGGACGGTGTTATTTTCTCGGAGATGTCGCCGCACAGCTCGGTTCCTTCATTAACCCCCTCTGTCGTGGCTGGAGGTACGAGACGTGATGAAGGTCGAGAGAAAAGACACAGCTAGAGTTCGGAAATGTTTTTCGTCTCAACTAAAATGGGAAATTGACTAAGTAAAAATATCGGATAAATTAGCAAATGTTAAAATCAGCGCCATCTGCAAGTATCATCCGAGTTAATGAACAGTGGGATTAATGGATTTAAGCAAAGTATCAGTGAGAATAAATATACAGTACGCTGTATATATAGAGCTACACCACATGGACGAACACGTACTGCGATGATATTGTATCCAAATACATACACTTTAATATGGAGTCGGTCCCCGAGTTGGTTTTACAGCTATAACAGCTTCCACTCTTCTTGGAAGGCCGTCCACAAGATGTTGGAGTGTGAATTCATGTCCATTCATTCTGTAGAGTGTTTATAAGGTCATGCACAGATGTTGGTTCGAGAAGGTCCTGGCTCACAATCTCCACTCCAGTTTATCTCAAAGGTGCTCGATGGGATTGAGGTCTCAGGGCTTGGTGTTCGGGCCGGTCGAGTTCTTCCACCGCAAACTCATCAAACCATGTCTTTATAGTCCTTGCTTTATGCACTGGGGCGGTGTCATGTTGAAGTAGAAAAGGGCCTTCAATAAACTGTTGCCACAAAGTTGCATAGAAGCACAGCATTGTCCAAGATGTCTTGGTATGCTGAAGCATTAAGACTGTCCTTCACTAGGGACAAGGGGCCTGATTGATTGATTGAAACACCTGAATTCAATAATTAACACGTTTGCCCAAATACTTTTGTACATAAAGTGCATTTTTTTAACAGTCAATGTTATTCATAGGGTTACCGTACCGTACCATATTGTTGTGCCTTTTCGTGGCGCCGCGTCAGAACATATCAAAGGCACAGCAGGCCAAGATTATGAACCCTTAATGTTGAAACTGTTGAGACTTAAGATAAAAAAATAAATGAAAAAAATCACAGCCTTCTTGTCTTGAATACTCAAAAATCTTTTCAATATCACATCTTAGTGTTACCTCAGGGCACACACGCTGGAGACTCCTTTCATAAATACTGTATTAAAGCTCTTGCTTTACTGTGTGACCCAGAAACATAACGTTTCATACAGTGGCTGGAAAAACCTACCAGCTGGTTTCCATATCTCCCTATATTAATTTTTTTTTTTTTTACTATACTATTTACAGCAGAACCAACATTTTATATGGATTTAAGTTTCATGTCATTATTTTATAAAGCCGGCTTTACAACAAACTGTGACTGAACATCTCGGAGAAAAGCACTGAAGTGAAAATCATTTCTACGAACACGCTATAATCTGCTTATGATGCACTCTGCTTTCGAGATGCTGTAACCAGAAACGGCCCGATGGCACTTTTCCCCTGATATCAACACCATACCCATCTGATCTTGTTTAGTTTTTTTTTTTCTATTAACCTTTTAAATGTTCTTTTTTTTCCCTTTAGCACTTCATGTTTTATTAAGCAATATGACACAAGATGGAGTGCAGTTGTATTGAATATCAGCACAGTTGTGATCTGGTCATAGGCACGAAGCACGACCTCAAATGTGTCATATCGGTTTTATACAACAGTTCCCAAAACACTATTTATTTATTATTTAACAAGTTATTTTGCTCCACCAAAACCTTTCCTTTCATGTCTAGCAGAACTAACCGCTACTTGCAGAGCAGGCGACTGACAGCTAGTGTCATTAACGATTGTTAGAACTTTTTTTTTTAGTTATTTATAAATATTGCAATTCCAAGGCATTGTCATTTTAAAAAGTTTTAAGCACCTTTGTGCTTATTAAGACATTATTTCTTGCCTTTCTGCCACTTCTGTCCAGATTATTGGCACATGGATGAGTTAATGATGACTGATTAGCCTTCTAAGTGGTTCATGTATAACGTACAGTATACATACACTGTTCATCATTACATTCTGATAATTTGTTCTTTGTCTTACTTGCCTTACTTGGAAAGAGTTCCTGGATCCTATTCATCTTTCCTTGTGCATGAGTGTGGTCCTTGTTCTTATTCATTGTACCGCTGGGAAACCTGAGAACAGATTAGCCAATTGCTTTTTCAAGCTGATGAAGGACTTTTGGAAGTTTGAACATTTACTACCTTGGTGCTATTGATTTCAGGAGCGGTCTAGGTGGTAAGACTTTGGACAGAGCTGATAAGTAAGGCCCTGGAGTCTTTTAAACAAAAGGCTAGCTGATAAAAAAAAAAAAAAGAAAGAAAAAAGAACAGATACACAAAAGAAGCAATAAACCATCTTGAGCTTTCCCCCGTGATAAAACCGCAGCTGTAGATTCAACAAGATCAGAAACGGAACTTTACTACCAAAGCATGCAGGAGAAAGAAATCACATAACGAAAGTGTTCGGTGGTTAAGAGGCCCGAGATCAGAACCGGTGGAAGTAATAAATCCAGAATAAATGGTGTTGAACCATAGCAAGGTTCTATAACAGATATTATAAACTCCCAGGGATCCTTCAATCACACGGGAACCTAAAGGTAGAAACTAGGACAGCAACATCAAAGCACCTGCACAGAGTGAGACAGGAGCTGAAAATATGGATGAACAGGAAGAACGAGATCAAAGCTGTCGACTGATATCCGTATGCCAAAAAAAAAAAAGCGGTAAAAAAAAGAAAAGAAAGCTGCCAAGAAAACCTAGAAAACTTCACCACTTGATTCTTTGAGAGACTCATCTTATGGATTTTGGAACCGTTCTTAAGTTGTAGTTCCATTTAGAAACGTTTCCAGGGAGAACCTTAGTTATGTAAAGAACATCTTTTCTCCAACATTCTCCCAAGATGGCTAAATAGATATCTACATAGCTAGATGTTCATAGTTAGTTATATACTTTATACATTCCCCAAGGGTTCTTTTTCTAATAAGAGTTCATTTTCTAATAAAGGGTGTTTTAATAATAATAAATTTTTTAAAAAATCAAGTGTTTTACCTGAAATATTTTGCTGACACCAATGCTTTACATAATGATGGATTCTAAACAAAGAGTTGGTCTTTTATCCTCAACAGAACTTTGTTCTATTTCATCCAACAGACATTTGGAATTCAGGACCAGAAGGTTTGTTGCATCATCACAGGACGAAGATATATAACACCCACAAACAACCCAATTGGATCCCAATTACTGTCATTCTTTATAAAGAACTGTAACATCTGCAGTCTTCCATCACTCATTCCCTTCTTCTTCTTCTTCTTCTTTATCTTCTCTTCACTAACAGTGTTGTTTGGTTAGAGGCTGTTCCACAGGGATTCTCGCATTTTGCTTATCCTCGTTCTCCGTCTCTGATAAGATGCCTGAGATGCTTCCAAGCTGGAATGAAGGGAGCCTCATTAAAAAATAATTGGTTCCCCAATTATTAGGACATCTTCTGATCTATGTGGGGGAAAAAACGCTAGTTTTGATGGATCATGTATATTCAATACTGGACTTTGAATAGCAAATGCTAAAATACTAGGTGTGGATTTTGACCAGGCAAGGGTACTCCAGTACCCTAATTGAGTACCTGTATCTGTTTCCCCCAATCTATAACTTATTTTTTTTTTTTTTAATTACCATTTTAACATCTTGGCAAGTGAAATATTCTTGGATCCAGCTAAACCTACATATATTTGTTACTAAATAAGTTTGCAACAAACCAAATATACTGTAAGATCATTGAGCTTTATTAAAAATTATATTCAAATGTTACTGGAATTGCAAGCAAAAAAATATTGGCAGATAATTTCCCATGGGATACTAGACTTTACAAAAAGATGCACATTAGCAATAGTAAAGAAACTTCAAAGTCTGATTAATGACTTTCTTTCCATTTGGTTATAAACAGAACATTGTTAAGGGTTTTGAATTTTCTCCTGGTAGATACTTGAAGAGAAAGAGAATTCAAAATATAATTTATTCTTCATTACCTTTACCTGTATTTGTTAATCTCAACACTTTATACAATAAGGTGTTATTTTTTCAGGTTTCCAACTACAGTAGGAGTTTTTCTTAAAATCTTGAAACCCTGAAATAATCCAATTAACCCATAAAGAACCCTAGAAGAACCTTAAGAGTAATTAAGTTATTAAGAATTAAAAATATCTACTGGCCTGAATTTGGTTCTTCAAGGGGAACCTTAAACGATTTACATACTGTAGAAGAGTGTTTACATATCAGAAAGGAATCCAAGCAGAACTACATTCACTCCAGGTGGCCATCTTAGAACATTTAAAGGTTCTATGTAGATTAAAATGTTCCAAGCTGAGAACCCTTAGTTATTTAATTACCTCTTAAAGAACCCGCCCTGACATAAAAACCCTTAAATTATTGTATGAACCATAAAAAAAGATCCCAAACCCTTAAAGGACCGATTTTCAAAATGTGCTACAGTATGAAAACACCAAAATATTGGTGAATGGTGATTTTTATTGTGTCAGGTGTTTAACATTTAGCTTAGACTTATACCTAATTGGTACAGAAGTTCAGAAGTTCTTTCTAGGTTTGAATGGACCCCTTAAAGAACTCTTCAAGATCCAAATTCAGCACTCTTAAATATATCCTTGAGTATAATAATAATAATAATAATAATAATAATAATAATAATAATAATTATCATTATTATTATTATTATTATTATTATTATTAAATTAATCCTTAGAGAACTTTCAAATAACTTTTTAAAATACAAATAAATAAAATAAAATAAAATAAAAATAAAAATAAATAAAATTTAAAATAAAATTAAAGCTAATACAGACCTTAAAAGTTCATGTAGAACCAAATTTTTTAAAGAATTTTTTTGAAGGCTAAAAAGCCATAATCATTTCATAATGTTTTACATGTGCTGTACAAACTCCAAAATATTGGTGATTATTTTCTTTCAGCTGTTGAATATTTAGCGAAGCTCCATTAATTCTTGGTACACTCTAAAAAGGGTTACTCTGTGGTTCATTAAAGGTTTGTTGTTAGATAATGAACCCCTTAAAGAACTCTTGAAGGACCGAATTCACAGTACAGTAGTACCCTTAATTAACCTTAATATTCTTTGGTAGTCCCACTGGAAGGGAAAGACTTAAAGCTTCTATGCAGAACTCTACCATAAAGTTTTCCAAGTAGAAAAAGTTGTGTAGCTTGGAACACATAATTATTTAATGAACCCGTAGAAACTATTAAAGAGAATGGTTTCATGTAGAAGCCTTAAAAAAAAAAAAAAGCTAATAACCTTTAAATGTCGAATGGATCCTGAAGTGACTCATGCAGAACCTTTTTACTAAATGTGTGGGACAAATTATTGGTGGTTATCTTATTTATGCTCTAAATGCCGCCTTGAAAAAGGGGAACCTTAAAGAATAACTTCAGTGATGAGTTCTACAAGGAACCCTCAAGGCATTTCTAAGAAGCCATATGAGCCTAATTGAAAGAACAATACAATGGGGGTATGTGGATTTATTTCTGCAACGTGCTGTCCGGTGGAAAACGGTTTTAGTTGGGCTGGTTCTATGACCAGACGGTTGTAAATTAAAATCCCAAACGATTTGTCCTCTGTATTTCTTGTAGTAGCCATGGATACAGAACGTGCTCTGAATAATTACTGCTAATAATAGCATTTTAAATGAACCTATTTAGAAAACCAGAATGTCAAAAGTTCCTCATTGCTAAAGTTTTATTCTCTGGAAAGCTTTTTCCTTAATGGAGTGACAGGAGCCAGGGAGGACTGTCTGCCAATGTTATATGATTTTACTCCAGACTGACACACACACACGCTTTGTAGTCAGTCTTCATCTCATCTCCAACCTATTCCCACACAGCTGACATCTCATCAAATTATGATGAGTCACACTGACAGAGTTTTTCAGTTACGTTGCTGAATGAGATTTCATAAACCAATGTCCCTGAAAAGCAGCAGAACCAGAAGCAGAGTCAGGACATTTGTACATCTCTACTGGGGCCATATGGAAATGAACAGTATTGAACATTGTCAAATTAATGTTGATATATAAAACCACATTTTGTATTTCAGGAGTTGCATTTGCATTTGGGATCTGAAGCAAGAATGGAAGATTTACAAACCCATCAGAGAGAGAGAACAGAAACACAAGCCATAGCCAAAATAACTATTTGGTTCAGTTGTAGCTCTTTAAATCCAGAGCATATCCATTTTTTGCATTACAATGTTTTAATATATATATAAGACTTTATTATTTGTCACATGTATCTTACAGCACAGTGAAATGATATTTTTGTGCATATCCCAGTTAGGAAGCTGAGGTCCGAGTGCAGGGTCAGCCAGGGTACATACTGTACATACAATAGGAGCCACTGTTTATGTGCAACATACAGTGACAAATGCTTTTTTCAGCACATCCTAGGCAATATGAGGAACTAAATCTTATTCCAATTTAATGTACTATACAAACAAGGCCAAGAGTAAAAATGTAAAATGTAAAAATGGGTCACACAGGCAAAGAAATATAAATGGTATTTATGTTAGTCCTGTGGCTGCTCCGGTCAAGGCGTCGCCACAATGGACAATCCAATCCACACACAACTTGGCACAGGGTTTACGCCAGGTGCCCTTCCAGACACAACCCTCCCATTTTATCTGGGCTTGGGACCGGCACTGCATCCAGTGGTTTGGGTTTGGGCGGGAATCTAACCCGGGCCTTCCGCTGAGCCACCGATGCTCATCATACCTAATACTTATGTGCAATTTTTATATATATTTGATATATGTGATTATAAGGTTGTTTCCCTTTGTTTGTTTGTTTGTTTGTTTTTTACCAAAAATAATAAGAATATGAGCATTTTGTGAGTTCAACATTTCTATGATGTCATTTTTATATTCCGGTAGCAGTAAATTTTTCTCCATTTTAAAACCGATACCTTTAGTCCTACCTGACATTTCCAAAAAACCCAAATTTTCGATATCTGAAGCCTCCTCCATTGACAGACACTGCAGGAATTTCATAAACCAAGGCTGTGCTGCTGGCACAGATCTGTGCCACTTGAGTTTTAAGGGTTTTAAAATGAAAGAACAAACTGGTGAGCTCGTGAACATCAAAAGGCCTTAAAGACTGCAGAAAGTACCTGGTCTGGATGATAAAAGAAATCTTTCCCCGGTGAAGAAGAGAAGAGTATAAGAACAGAGAGATTAAGAACACTCTCCTGGAAGTACAGAAGGCATGTCTGTGTCAAAGTCAGCAATCTAGAGAAACCTTCACCAAAGGGTTTTACAACAAGATCTTAACCTTAGGTAAGCCTCAAAATCAGGAAGACCGGATTAGACCTGATTTTAGACTAAAAACATCCGAACTAAAAGTTTGTAGAATTATAACGTGAAAAGGAGATTATGGATAAACGGAAGGAAATGTTCATGACCTGAAGCATACCATCTTATCTTCTGTGTGTGTGTGCAGCTGCCAGTCGAACTGGTTCCCTTCCATTTATTCATGATGTGACTCCTGACACAAGCAGCGGGATGAGTTCGAGAGTGTATAGCTGTAGTGTTGTAGCTGCTCACATTCTGTCAAATGCTCCAAACCTTTCTGCTTTACAGTGCAGATGGGCAGTGACATGAAGCATACTTCAAAACGTTTTAAAGCCAAAGAAGTGGTGGAATGCTGTGTGACAGCCAAGTCGATCACATGACCTGTATCTAACTGAGCATGAATGTGACTTGCTAAAGTTGTAAAGTTGTTTTGAATGCAAAACACTCTAAAAACAAGCAGGAAGAGAAGACAGCTGCAGTAAAGACCTGGAAGAGCACCACCGGGGACGGAACCCAGCACCTGGTGGGTTCAGGAGGTCTTTACCTGAACAAGACTCACAAAGTGTTAAAACCGATTTAAGTATAAACTAGATAGTTTCAAGAACTATTGGCCAAAACATGGTATTGATGCTAAAAAGTGTCTCACCTACAGTAGGTAAAAAAAAAGTTAATTTTCAGACAGGATCATGTGACACCATTTTTCATAACACTTAATGATTTTTTTCTTTTTAGTATTATCTCCCAATCCATGCTTCGTTTTTTGTAAATATGCATACACATTTAGATTTTTATCAGATTAAAAAAAAAAAAAAAAAAAACACATTTGCCAAATACAATTTCATGTGCTTTTATGTTTTAGTGTCTGTAACTTTTTTGAATTCTAATCTTTCAATGATCTTAATTGTCATTTAGATGAAACTTTAGATTTCACATGAAAAGACATAAATCTGAAAAAGTGTATTATTCTAAAATGCAAAATCGTTAAGATATTGCAACATGAATTTGACATGGTTACGGACACTACAGATACTTTGCTATTCAAGCTTTTACCAAAAACCACAGGGTACAGTACTGTACCAAAGTCTTAATCCCCCCCATTTATTCATATTTTGCTTCCAAAGAGTCTGATTTTCTTGTATTTTACAAGAAAAGACTTGAGGAATAGTTCTCCAGGCTTCCTGAAGGACTTTTTCACTCTCATTTTTGGCGTGTTTTTGTCCAGTCCCTGTACCTGAGCAGTTTCAGAGGAATGGAGATGATGACAGATGATCAGGGCGGTGATTAGTTATACTGGTGATGCTGAATTCTGAGTGGTTTGAACAGAAAAGAGGGGAAATGAGATCGCTGCTGAGATTGTTGCATTAAAATTGTATCTTTAGGTATTTGCTGCCTGTCACAGTAATACATTTGTTCTCATCTATTTAGTTTAATTTAATTCACATCATTTAAGTAAATTTAATTAAATATAAAGAAACAAGCGCTGACCAATACTGTAGTACTGTATATTGAATTTGTAATTGTAGTTTGTAAATAAATGGAGATGAAAGTATATATATATATATATATAAAAGTTTGGGGTCACTTTCTAACTCCATGATGGTTCCTGATTTTTATTTCTTCCTACATTGTAAAGGAATGCTGAAGGCGTCCAAAAAA
>JAQMYI010000018.1:20686849-20700682 GCA_030014275.1 Clariallabes melas
ACATACAGTGCTTACTAGCCACTAGTTTAGCTACATACACTGGTGTTTGGAACGCACTAAAAAAGGCGACCGGGTTTCTGCGCACTAGGTAGGCGCCCTAACTAGAGCGCGGATTGGAGCGCGGCCCACAGCAGGTCGCATGCATGCGTGGATGAGAGGAGTGTACAGTGAACCTGCCCTCACACACACACACACACACCATCATCAGGAATGTACACGGATTATTAACCTGAGGAAAATATTCAGACCGACCTGCTGATCTAGTTTGTAAAATAATAATCCGGATTAGTGAAGAAATGTAAAATCGAAAGCACAGAAGAGGAGAGACAGTCGAGCTAGCAGGTAATTAATTCACCTCAATAACGAGGAGATTTAACACTAATGTTCTGGTATAAATGAGAGATGTTGATCATTAAATTTATAATAATATTACAATTTTTAATAAAATGGCATATAAGTCAAAATATTTAGCTTGTAATTCAGTCATGCTTTTGTAATTAGCCAGATAGCTAACACTAACCAGGGCTAACAGGTTGATGATGCTAGCTACACATTCTAATTTTTTTAAATATATTTTTCTGTATAATTTTTTAATTTTCTATTCATTTAAACATACAATATGTTATTTTTAAAATAGTTTTCTCTTATTTTAATTTGTTTGGTTTTAACTTAAACATTTTATTTGGTCCTTGACTCTAATAATGAGCTAAATTGAATAAGTTGTTTATATATATTATTTTATATATATTATATATATATATATATTACATTTTAAATTATGTTTATATAAGAAGTATTTTATTATCATTTGTATCACATTATTAATTTTCTATTCGTTTAACTAATACCAATTAATTTCTATGAATTATGCATTAATAAATAATAAATATAAATGATGGATAAATTATTGTTTATATTACATCATAAATCTTCTCATATTTTTATTTGTTTGGTTTTATATTAAACATTTTATTTGCTCCTATTTTGCACTAATAGTGAGCTAAATTTAATGTCTGTAATACTTGTGTTATTATTATTATTAATATTATTGTTATTATTTGCATCCTATTATTTTTTTTTTTATTAATTTAAATACACAGTCATGAATTCGTATGAACTATGCATTAATAAATGATATAAATTATGGAAAAATAATTGAGTGGTTAGCACTGTTGCCTTTCACCTCAAGGATCTGGGTTCGATTCCCAGCTAGGCTCGATTCCCGTCTCTGTGTGCATGGAGTTTGCATGTTCTCCCCGTGCTTGATGGGTTTTCTCCGGGTTCTCCGGTTTCCTTCCACAATCCAAAGACATGTAGATTAGGCTAATTAGTGTTCTGAAATTGCCTGTAGTGTGTGAGCTCTAGGCCCCCCATGACCCTGAATACAGGATTAAGCGGTATATTTAAATTAAACATTTCCTATCTTGCACTAATGATAAGCTAAATTTAACACTGTTTCAGTTAATATGTAGTTATTATAATTTTCTGTAAAAATCTTAAATCTACATTAATCTGACGACTGTTCAGGAAATGAGCGAGGCAGAGTTCGCCGTCACGGCCGACATGGCTGCAATAAGCCGCGTGCAGTACGAGCTGGACTACACCGAGGGCATCAGCCAGAAGATGAGGATCCCCGACAGGCTGAAGGTGGGACCGGGCTCTGTAATGGACCAGCCTCCACTGTTCCCAGAGGAATCCCACAGCACCATGATGCAGGTTCCAGAACGGATCATAGTGGCAGGTATTCCACCCTCGGTCATGTCACTGAACTGTATGACTGACAAACGCATTCTCATAATTTTTTTGGTGTTTCGTTTTACTTCACTCAAGGTGATGAAGCTGCTCCTCACTTTAGCGTGCCACGAGAGCTCGATCTGATCCAGTCCATCCCGGTGGAGAGCGTGGAGCTGAAGCCTCCTCCACACGTCCTCACTCTCCAAGACCAGCCTCTGGAATTCCTGGAGCCGGAGCCGCAACCAGAACCTGCTCAGGTGAAAGAGCAGGTGAAGAAACATATGAAAGAAATAAAAAAAGAAGTGATTCAAACTTCTTCTTTTTATTTATTCATTTATTTATTTAAGTCTAAATGATGAGGCTGGTTGAGGTAGAACTGATAGAGATTGTATGAAGTAAGACTATGTGGATTGGATGAGATATAACTGATAAAGATAGAGCTACTGTAGATCCCATATCCATAAGGTGAGATATAAATGCTAGACATTGGATGAAAGAGAACCGCTAGACATTGGAGGAAGAACCAATAGATGAGTTAGAATGCAAAAACTTTGGTTAAGCTGTAACTTGGACAAGTTAGAACCAACAGGACGAAGCAGAACCTGAAGATCTATAAGGGGCATGGATTAGAAATAACCTTTAGAGATTGGATTAGATAAACCGTATGGACTGGATTAAACATAACCTTTAAAGATTAGATTAGACATCTACAGAGATTGGATTATATATAATCTATAGACTGGATTTGACATAAACCATGGAGATTAGATAACATGTAGCCTACAGAGATTGGATTAATTATAACACATAGAGATTGGATTAGATATAGAGATTAGATTAGACATAATTCATAGAGATTGGATTAGACATAAACTGTAGAGGTAGGATTGGCTAGAACCCATATAAATGGGATTAGATAGGACCTATACAGATTGGATTAGATATAACCCATAGAAAGTGGATTAGTTAGAACCAAGGCAGGTTAGATTTAACATACAATAACTTATAGAGATTGGATTAGATATAATATATAGAAATAGGATTAGATAGAACCAATAGATTAGATTTGACATAAACAATGAAGATTAGATTATATATAATCTGTAGAGATTGGATTAGACATACCCTGTAGAGATCGGATTAGATATAATCTATAGAGACTAGATTTGGTGTAATCTATAGATATTGGATTAGATAGAACCTATAGAGACTTGATTAGACATAACCTATAGGTATTAGATTAAGTATAATCTATGGAAACTGGATTAGATATAATTTTGTAAAAGGTTTAAGCTAATTCTCAATAATAATTATATTTCTTATTATTAAAAAGTCAAACAGACTTTAAAGATCTTTCCAGGCTTCGATTAAATCCAACACTCGCTTCAGTTTATCCACAGAACACCAGCACACACTAGATCATTTCCCACCAGGGTTTATTCAAGAGCTCATGGACGTTTGACAAGATGCCACATTACATTCAGCATCCGGAAGTCAGATTAGAAACGTGCATTTGTTTACATTTTATAAATTATATAGCTATAAATTATATTAACTGCTAAACTGCAGTCTTTCAAGGTGAGTGTGTAAAAGATAATCCGGAAGATTTTTTATGTAACTGTTGCTCTCTCTGTATCTCTTTCTCTCTGTTTTTTCTCCATAAAGCCTCGCAGTCAGGTGAGATCCCGGCGTGAGCATTATGCCGGCGATATTTCAGGAGTGTCTCACAACGGCCAGATCATCAAATACGATGCGTAAGAAAAAAACACACACACTTACACCTATACACACACTTTGCGCAGATTGAGCTGTGTAAATAAAATACAGTGTAAATTGTAGTAGCAAACTGACTCACGCTTTCAGACTCGCACTTTCAGTGAGCTCTAAATCAGTTAGCTCCCTCCAAAAGAAGTAAAAACCACACAACTGAACCGCTATTAAAGGTTGTGCATGGTCCGAGTCGTCATAGTAACCTTCACGGTGTTGACTGAGTCACAAATTCTAATCTAATATCACAACATTCAGAAAACACAAAAAAAAAACACTTCACCTGTTACAGTCCACTAAAAAAATTTTTAATTGATAAAGTAAATGAAATACTTTTTACAACAGCTAAATAAACAGCAATTAAAAATGAGTAAGTGTTACGAGTCTTGTGATAACCCTGCAGATACACACGTGCAACCGTCATTGGTGAGCTGCTGCACTAACAAGTAGCTGATTTTGGTCCAAATGAATATACGGGGAAAAAAAAGAGAAAGAAATATCTTGCTTTCAGAGGACACCCAAAACACGACCTACTAAACCACTAAACTATTAAAAATGCACCAGAATGCAGAGAAAACTGTAACACATTACTTTTAACAAAACAACAACAATAAAAAGCAAATGAAGTATAATGAGCTTCTTGTTGTTGTTGTTGTTTTAAACAAAATCCATCCTTTTTTCCTTGTGAATTAAGCAGATAATAACACAATCACGCAGGTGTTTCTTGGCTTTAATAGTGAAATCTAGTAAAGAACAATCCCACTAACAATATTCTGAAATCCAATCAATTATTTGATTAAACAGTCGGCATTAATGGCATTAATTTCAGCATTCAGTTATCGCAGGAGCTCTAGGATTAAATACAGAAAGTTTTTATTGTTCAGTATCTACACTATAAAAGTGGAGGAATAAATGATTAAATCATTAGCTTGCCAGGCAGGGTGCTGCCCGGTCTCATGTCCTTCCCAGAAACATTGGTACCTATATTAAGGCTGTCCCAAAAAATCCCCAGAGAGTGGGGGAAATAAACAGTTTTTAGCTAAATGTAGGTTTATTTACAGAAATCAAAATGCCTATGGATATTCACATGCAGTTTTGGAAGACATGTTGGAGACGTTTGCAACATTCTGCAGTAATGTCTTTGCAATAAAAAGTTTTAAAAAGTTTCTACGTCTGTGAAGATTCTCAGCCTTCCAGGTGCGGTTATCTTGAAGTTGAGTCATGGCAACTGGACTGCTTTCTACTTGGGTAGAAACGTTTCACTGCTCAACCAACTACCTTCTTTAGTCTGATTGAAGTTCCACGTATTTGTAACCTCACCTTCAATCCTCCCCTGTCTGAATGAGCTTGTTCCTTGAATAGAAGAGAAGATGAAAGTATGATGTATGATGTACAAATCTTGGGCAGAGATATATGGTTCAAGAGAGGGGTGAAGGAAGCGATCTATGTGCAAGTGGAAAAATCCTTCTCTCAACAGTGGTGGTCAAACTGTCTCCTGTTTTATTATGCAGCCCTTTCATGCATCCCCAGGAAGATTAAGACCTCGTCACAGCTCCACCAGGAAAGACACATCTGAGAGCTTCCCTCAGACCTCTCCCAGATTCTTTGATGGATCTTCAATTCAATTCAATTTTATTTATGTAGAGCTTTTAACAATCGCAAAGCAGATTTACCATATCCACAAATATGGAAATTAGTTCGTCCCTAATTATTTATTTTGTTCCCACCTGTCATTGGTGCGTTCCCCCATCAAGGCTAGTACCAGTCAGAAGACCGAGACCAAGCCGAAGACTTTCACGTGACGCCTGCCAGCCACATCTTTTCGAACTGCTCGCTCATGCACCATTGGGGGTGGACAACACACAATGGAGGACAGTGCTATCCGTTCCATCCGCATGAGCTCACAAATGCCCATGGGCGAAAAATACCCCTCATCCCTCTCCTCCGAGAGAGCTCGGCCAATCAGCTCTCCAGGCCTTCGGCTTCAAGAGGTTATAGCACCACCCGGGAAAACGAACTAGCGATCTCCAGATGATAGGACGAGCACTTTACTACTGCACCACTTGGAGGCCTGTAGGAACCAAGTATAAACTATAAGTGATTAGTAAGTTAAGAGTGATGGTGGCAAGGAAAAACTTCCTGAGATGACAAATACGAAGAAACCAAGAGAGGAACCAGACTCAAAAGGGAACCTGTGCTCATTTGCGTGATATTAGATTTGAAGCAGGAATTGATCTGTAGTCATACTCTCCATTCAATTCTCACTTTCTCCACTGTTGACCTAACAATCCCACACAGAGGACGTTCCTTCAGAACAAAAAAACCGTGAAACTAACCAGCTTTCCTTAGACTGAAGAAGCTACTTGGATGAGTAGAGAAACGTTACTACCTAATAAGGAAAGAAGTCCAGTTCACATGACTCAACTTCCATATCATGTCTTAATCCTCAACACAAGGTTATCAGGTCAATAGACAAGACTTTCCAACAGTTAAACCAAGTTTTTCCATTCATAAAAGGTTTGGAGAATGTGTCAAAGGTCAAAAATATGCCATAGTACAGCTGGTGGAAGTCAAAATATCATTAAGCCGTCAGGCTCCTCTGGAGTGTTGTCATAACTACCCAGAAACATAGACGTTTAAACACGTGCCTGTAATGAGTGTCAGTCCTGCAGCGTGTTTAGTATTAACGCCTCACTCCTCCTCCTTACTCCCCCCTGTGTGCGGCGGCGGTCAGCGTGAGCCCGTCTCCCAGAGCTCCTGTCCGTGTTTGTCCCCCTCTCGTATCCCCCGAGGACCGGCCGAGCATGGGTACTGTGGGCGGAGTCCTCTCCTACGTCCAGCACAGCACACGCCGGGCCTACGAGCACATCCTGGCCATGCTGGACGCCTCGCACCGCAGGTGAGCTCTCACACGCTTCAGCGGAGTGATGGACCAGGTCTGTTCTAGGTTAAACACGTCTGCTAATGAATTGCGGAGAAAAAAAAATCACAGTATAAAAGTAGTAACTCGGGTCTTTAGTGAGGTCCGGCGAGCTGCGAGGGGAATTCATGCAGATGTTCCTGAAAGCTCCTGAGATAGGAAAGACAAAAACCCGGTTCTTCTCGTTTCTGCCTCAGGACTGCACTGGGTCAGGACGCAGGTCTGGAAGGAGTTCCTGATGACCTGGTGTTAGCCGACGCCCCGGCACTACGACGACAGGTACTAACTCTCTTCCCGCAGAGGCACAGCTAGACTTTTAAATATGAAGGCTTCATAACAACCTCAATGTATACACACACCGGCCACTTCCTTCCTAGTACTACAGTATGTTAGACCCCCTTAGTTCTTCATGGCATAAATTCAACAAGATGACAGACAAGTTCCTTAGACATTTAGGTCTGTATTGACATGATGACATCACGCAGTTGCTGCAGATTTGTTGGCTACACGGCAGTGATGTGAATCTCGCGTTCCACCACATCCCAAAGGTTCTCTATTGGATTGAGATCTGGTGAAGACTGGTGTAGTCCATTTGAACACCGTGACCTCATTGTCATGTTCAAGAAACTAGTTTGAGATTATTTTTAAGAAGGTCCGCTGAAGTTATCATTAAAATAAGTATTGGCAGTGACTCTGACCCCGCCCACTGTTCCTGATTGTTTTGAGATGCACCCCACCCCCGGGTGTCTGTAGGACGTGTGCTGATCTGAAGCGATGCTGTAATTTTTGGATGTGTGTGTGTTGTGATGCAGATTGTGAAGATGAACCGCAGACTTCAGGTGTTGGAGTTTGAGAATACAGCGCGAGCGAAACGGGAGATGGTGGTGTACTCGCTCACCGTGGCGTTCTGGCTGGTGAACACGTGGATGTGGGTACGCCGCTGAGCGCCGGAACCATCGCCCCCCAATCCTCCCGTTGTCTCAGGATCCAGTTCATACTTCAGACTCTCAGTTCTCTCTATGTTGTTTATATTTACATTCTTTCTTGCTTAGATATTCCTCCTAAACCCGAACCTGATATCAAACTTAGCTAGAAAACAGCTAAACAGTTCAGATAATATAGTTTCAAGCAGAATTGTTGTAACTGTTTGTACATAAACTTGTACATAAACTGTGTTATAAGTACACTTCCTGTAGGTGATTAGTGCTCATAATGTGTGCAGTGGTTGTTCAAATCTCATCGCCTTCATCAATATGACATCACTAAAGGAAAGGAAGAAATAAAATGATGATCAAAGAGAAGAAGAAAGAGTTCTTCTCTTTTCTATGTTAAAAGTTTTCTCAAACTGCATGTTGGGAAAAAATATATTTTTTGGTGAAAGAAATAATTCATCGCCTGAAAGAAAACAAAAGAAAGAATGTAAGAGTTGAGTGCTGGAGGAAGAAATGAAAGAAGGATTTTGAAAATACCATTAAAGGAGAGCAAGAATTGAGAGAAAAATGAAAAAAAAAAAAAGATTGAATAAATTGATTGCTGAAAGAAATTAACGTAGAATTGAGTGTTGAAAGAGAGACAAAGAAAGGAAGGACAGAAGGAAGAAAAATTAAAAGACGGTTGTGAATGCTGAAGAAAAAGTATACACGGAAAAAAGGGGAAAAAAGAGACTTGTGTTGAAAGAATGATTGGTTGCAGAAAGAAAGAAAATGGTTGATGAATGCAGAAAGGGAAGAAAGAGAAAAAGAAAAGAATAGTGCTGAAAGAATAAATGAACAAAGAAAGTTCCGTCACTGAAGGAAAAGAGAAAGAAATCACTGAATGTTGAAGATAGCAATTTAAATAAATGAATAAATGAGAGTGCTGAAAGAAACTGTAAGTTTTGAAAAAATTGAGAGCAAAAGGAAAGCTGAAGTGAATTAATTAGATTCTGAAAGAAATAAAAAAAAAGAACATTATTGAAGTAAGAAAGGAAAAAAGGAGGAAATTAGTGCTGAAAGAAACAAAGTATGGAAGCCAAATAGAACCCAATTCACGTGCACGAAAAAAAATACACCGTATATATTCACAAAAAAACACCTCACCTGCACAAAATAAATATATATATTCATAATATACATTTCACAAATGCAAAACACGATTCACAGATGTACAACTGTGTACAAATTTTTTTAATGTTTAAAATTCACGAGTGTATTTGAATTGAGAGCAAAATAGAAAGAAAGAATAAATGTAATGTTAATAAAAAAGAATTGAGTGCTTAAGGAACAATAAAGTAAGAAAGTGTATTCTCACCCTCATTCCAGACAACGGTGATGTTAAAACAGGAGTGTGTAAAGGTGTGTACATAGAGCCTGAACAGAGTGTGTTGTAAGTGTGTTAAGATGGATGTGTGATGGGTGAAACACACACACACGCAATTTTATTTGAAGAAGTGTTATCTGTTGATTTAAATAAAGATTGCAGAACTTTGCTCCAGATTTTCTGATGATGGTGATGGAATCAATCATGCTGCTGCATG
Organism: Clariallabes melas; assembly: GCA_030014275.1. Classification (NCBI taxonomy): domain Eukaryota; kingdom Metazoa; phylum Chordata; class Actinopteri; order Siluriformes; family Clariidae; genus Clariallabes; species Clariallabes melas. The sequence continues at coordinate 20,695,786 of JAQMYI010000018.1, forward strand.
CTGCTGTATTAACACCCCTTCGTTGTGTTAGCAGGGACTTTCCCATGTCAGCATTAGTTTACATAAATGTTTAATAAATGTCTACCATTATACTGTAAAATGAATAAACGTTTTAAATTAATATCATCCAGAAAGCAATATTAAGCAGTATATTTATAATCTACATAAAAGAAAGGTTTTGTCTTTACATTGGTGAGTTCTGATCGATGTACAGCAAAAAAGTTTTTTTATCATCTTTCAATGATATATTTCTACATTCATACATTTCATATACTGGAGGACCTGAAACGAGTGTATTTGTCTGACCACGAAAGAAGGACAACTTAGTGTAAACAAGGCGTAAGATACTCAACCTTACAGAATGTGATTTCTTTGTATTAATGAGTTAGACAGAGAGTTCTACTGTACAGAAAGACAGACATGTATGTGGGCTTCAACATGAAATAATAATAATATCACTGATTACGTTAAAGATCACAGAATATTTTTTATCTTTAACCTTTTAACTATTTCTACAAACTCTTTAACTGTCAACGACGCATACTAACACTAGTTGACTATAGATTTTGTGAATGTGTGTTTTTAAAGTTATTCCTGACTGCTTAAAGGATTGTCGCTCCCTGTTAGCAACATTTTGCATCACTTGAGCATGAATTTACTGTTTAAATATAACAACAAGCTTTAATATTAATTTATGACACTAAATACGAAGTGGTTCTGTGCTGAGAGACCCGACCTTCAGAATCACAACGAAGGCACTCGAGTTCAGTCACATGGAAGAGATTCAGGATGAAAACACGTTATTAATACTCTGTAGGAGGAGCAGCAGTCAAGGTGAGGGTTCTCATTGTTGTGGCACTCGTACACCAGAGAGACGTCGGGAAAGACACGGAGAGGAGGAACAAACTTTTGTGTTTTATCTTTAATTCTTAAGTGCAATAAATTCTCTGCACTAAATAACCACATTACATGTTTGATTAGAGTCTGTGTGTATTGGACGAGTTAATCCTGTGTTTGAAATTTTTAATGTAATAAAAAGTTGGATATTAAACTGAGCTGGAGAAATTTTCAAACAGTTCAAACTGTAACTTTGGTGTCTTAAACCTTGTTAAATCCCTTCTAAGGTACGGTATCTGTTGAAAAAAAATACTTTTTTCTTGATTCTTTGGCTCAAGGCATAAAGAGGACAGATTCTGTTGTGAGTCTGCTTTAAGCATTACCATACGACACTCTGAGAAGAAGTGTGTGTTTGTGTACACGGAGGCGCGACCTTCTGCTCATGAAGCACATCCAGCTGCCTACACCACATGCTCGCACCCTGATGTATTATAGGAAAAGCTGACAGCTCTGACATTGAGAACATCGCCCTCTACCCCTCTGGCTGTCCAAAAAGCCCAGCTGAGAGCCCGGACGTGGCACAGACTCGCCATCTGCCCCCGTTACAGCCGACAGCATCGACAGGGTCTGAGCGGAAACGGATTCTTTTTTTCCGTTTTCTATGCAGGAAAGCCCTTCTAACACCGCTGAAGCGTATTCAGAAGTTCTGTTTGGCACAAAGTAAGCGTGGACGATACGGCGGGATGATGTTATCATGATTAATAAATGCTAATGAACACTTTTCTGAGAATACCCTTAGCATTAGCAGAACTTCCACATCAATTAATACTGTTACTCAAAGTTGGATGTTAAAAAATTCCCTCCTTTTAAAAATTTTTTTTTTCATTGTTTGTTAATTGTTAACAATAAATCAGAGATTCATCTCTAGATATCTCATGATGGACATTTGACTAATTGTGAGATTTCGGTGATAGTAGCGTTAGTTTCACAGATACTGTTAGGTAATGTTAGCAGTGATTTACAACACGGTTACTTGGGTCATGGACGGAAGGAATGGAGGAAGGAAATGAACAAGAAAGAAAGTGAATTTTTTAACAATACAGCGGTACCTCAGCATAAAAATTTAATCCATTCCGAGGGCGAGTTCTTAAGGCAAAATTTCGTATTGTGAAACGCATTGTCCTATAGAAGAATAATGTAAATGCAGATAGTCCGCTCCAGCCACCAAAAAATATTACCATTATTACTAATTTCCAACAGTATAATCATATTTTTGCATATAAAAAAACATCAGAACATTTAGAAAGGATATGTAAATGAAGTAAAATATGAAATAAACAGAGATTAAACCTCGTTTAACCTTAATTTATGATTTCGCTTGACTTTAAAAACCAAACTGAAAGCGGCTCCCTTTTTGCTACCGTCCTTGCTAACATTCTTGGGACCCATGGTGCTATGTCACTAAATCTTACACAAAATGCAAAAAAAATTGTCTTTCCACCGATGCAACCAAGTTATGAACGGCTCCCGGATGCATGCGCAACTTAGCCGGAGTTTCGTACAGCTCGTATGCCGAAAATGCGTCAAGACAAATTTCTTGCAAAATTTCAGTTCTTAAAGTGAAAATTCATGAGGCAGGGCATTCGTACGCCGAGGTACCGCTGTAAATCTATCTTTAGGTTTGAAACCGTTCTAACGGAATAGTGCATAGTATTTATAAAAGATCTTCCACTTGTGTCAGGAAACCAGGCGTTTACAGACATACATAGGTTTCCTTTCTTTTCCTTATAGCGTTTTCATTTTGCCGTAATTTTAAACATGCAATCGTGATGAGGTCGCTAACTGTCCCTGCCTCCGCCATGTCCTCTTCCTCTCTCTCTCTCTCTCTCTCTCTCATCCTCTTTCTATGTGTCTTTCTCTCTCCGTGTCAGTATTTATGTAACACTGCACATTAGACTCATTCTCTGCTCACTCCCTCTGTAATTGGTCTCTTCCTGATGAATACTGAGTCATATCCGACTGCGTTACACTCAGAGGCGTGTAGGCGTTTCCACAGACTCGCCACAAATAACCGTTTAGAAGACTATTCCTGGGCGCTTATTCATGTGTGTTCTTTGTGAAATCGTATTTTTATTTCCTGTACTTCCTTTTATTAAGATCTGTTTATAGTCTGGAGGATGAACTGTCCAGTGCACTCTTACTGACGGTCCCTGCAGTACATCTGACTGACCACCAGGAAATATAACTGTTAAATCATGATATACGGGACCTAGCGCCCGAAGCTGTGGGGATTAAATTTTAATAATATATTTATTGATTGTATTTGTTCAGTACAGAAACTGATAAACTATTGACTTCAAGCTGATTAAACACATTAAACAACGCATGTTTCATTTATTTCATTTTATTTTACTGTGTTAAAGGAATTTAGTTTTTCTTTGTAAACCTGCATTTCTTTAGTTTACTGTGGGTCACTAGCGACATATTATTATTATTATTGCAGTCAGTCTTTTGTGCTGTGCAAAGTATTCCCACTCCGCCGTCCTGTCCTGTAATGAGAGACACCACAATGGGAGTAAACCATTAGCCATAAACCATTAGGCGACGGTTTATTTTTAGTGTTTCAGTGCAGGAAGATGAAACCTGATAAAAAGAAACACTTTAATAAACTCTCAGCTTTTTCCTCGGACCACGATGTATTCCGGCTGGTCTGTCTGCACCGTGTAGCTAAACGCTCGAACGTCGGCCATCTTGGAAAGTACGGCCTGAATTATGGAGTCGAGTCATGTGATTTGGGACAGGGTTGATTTATGCAGCTGATTTTTTTAATGAGATCTTGTCGTAGCTCCAGTGTGAGACTACAAACGTCAAACGCTGAACATGTCTTAGCTAATCGAGTACGTTCTGGGAAAATCTGTAATGGTGTATGTGTAATTATTATTATTAATTTATTTATTCATTTCCACTAAACGGCCCGTTTCAGGCTGGAGGAGTGAAGCAGAGAGAGATTGTGAAGGAATTCTCTGAAGCTGATGGAGTGTATTTGCCTCAGCACCTTATCTCTGCTGCACACACTCAGCTAGTGTGTGTGTGTGTGTGTGTGTCTTAGCACCCTTTAGCCTGTATGTGAAGTCTGTGGTTTTTTCCACATTATGAAAGGCTGGACCTTACACACACACACACACACACACAGGGTTATTTTAGCTACAAAGTCACACACTTCCGGTGTGTGTGTGTGTGTACTGCCTCTTTAATAGAGTGATGGAGTAAGAAGGAAGTGTGACAATTGTTATGTCATGTGTGAAACGACGAAAGAATCGAGAACATCAAGTGTCTTCGCCATTTTCTGACTCTTCTTCTGCCCTCTTGTGGCTCGTCTGTGAAACTGCAGGAGAAAATGCAAATGATGAAATGCGGTGCCTGGTTAAGGGCTTCCTTCCATTCTCTCTCTCTCTCACACACACATACACACACACACACACACACACACACACAATTCATGTAAATACTCTTGTAGTGCACAGGCGCTGGGGATTATGTTGTGTTTAGAGTGGCGTTTGAGAATTTTCTCCCTCTTTGCACTGAACAGTTTGTGAAACATCACTATTGGATGATGGAATTTGATGCAGCTTTAAACATTTTTATAAATAACCTCGGTACAAATTCCATTATTGCTGGATTTTTATTTTATTTTTGTCAATCCATAAGTTAGACTTTGTTTAATTATATATAGGAATATAATACATTTTTATATGCAATTACAGTTGTAATTATCCGATGTTCATCGAAGTGTATATTTGATTGATTTATTGATTGATGACATCTAAAGGATGTCATGTCGCCCGTGAAGTTCCGTGAAATTCCGCTGGATAGTGACGGGTGTTTAGCATGCTCCAGGTGAAAATCAATGATATGAATTATTCTTAGTTTACTTTCTGTGAATGCTGTAGACAGAACCATTGGGAGCATGTTATAATGCGTTCCTAAGGATAAACTCATGCTGCTGTGGTATCAGACAGTGACCTGATTGGCTGAGCTGTGTGTGTGTGTGTGTGTGTGT
>JAQMYI010000018.1:20714607-20729607 GCA_030014275.1 Clariallabes melas
AAGTAATGCTAGTTTGTAATCAATTCTAAACTTAACAGGTAGCCAGTGCAGGGATGATAGTATTGGGGTTATATGATATTTTCTTAATCTGGTGAGAACTCGGAGATGTCGGCTTCATTTGGGACTAACTGTAGCTATTGAGGATGCAGGACAACCACCTAGTAATGCATTAAAATGATCCAGTCTGGACGTCATGAATGCATGAACTAGCTTTTCTGCATCAGATAAAATGGATAAAATGTTCCTAATCTTGGCAATTTTTGTAACAAAGGCTCTTTTTTGTAATATGATTTTCAAGGGACAAGTCTAATATTATACCCAAGTCTTTAACTGTCGAGCTGGTAGTAATTGTAAATCCTTTTAGCTTGCATTTAGCTTCCAATTTTGCTTGCATTTTATTTATGCAAGCTAAATTGTGAGAGCATTTGTTCACTGGTTGGACCAATAAGTAATATTAATAATAAGTAATATTTCTGTCTTATCTGAATTTAGTAAGAGAAAATTATTGGCCATCCAATCTTTTTTATCTTGGACACACTCAGTTAATCTGGACAACTTGGATATTTCATCTGGTTTTGGTACAAGGGAAGCATGTATATGGAGAACAGCAGATGTCCTAAAACCGACCTTTGTGGGACCCCATATTTTACTGGCATTACACCGGACAGTTCCTCCATTTAGATCTACAAAATGGTATCGATCGGACAGGTATGATCTAAACCATATAACATGTTCTGTGTTTTATTTAGAAACCTATAACAACACGGTTCCCTATTAGAAAAGATTTAAGTAGAACTTTATTTCCGAGCCCTTAAGGAACCTCTAAGAGTGTACCTTGGAAAACAGGTTATCTGCTCCACTCTTATTAATGTAGAACCTTTAACCACTAACCTTATGAAGGAACCCATATCAGAAAGGGTTCTATGGCAAACTCGTTTTTTGATGGCATTAAGCCATTATTTACCTGAGGAAGTCTTAAAGAAACTTGAAGAGTGCACCATGGAAAACAAATAGGCTAGTCTATACAGTAAATACTTACCAAATTTAGAAGTTCAAGTAGGGCCCTTAACTATCCAATGGTCATTTAGAGAGGCCCTGGTAGTGCACAACGGCAAATTAATTAATAACTTCCTAGGTTGTTCCTCTTTGGAAACTCTTTAAAGTTCTATATAGATCCCTATGTTAAAGTGATTAACTGTTAGCAAGTTTTCCAACTGAAATCTTACTTGGAAGAACCTTTTATTTATCCAATGAACTCTTTATATTCTTTAAATTTAGGATGCTCAAGAGTTCTTCAGTTGTTTTTCTGTGGAAACCCTTCTATGTAGAACTTTAAAACTATTTTTTAAAAATGGTTCCGACTGACATGCTTGAATAAAAAAGCTGAAAGTATTTTGATGCTTACAAACCAATTCCCATAAGTGTCACTCTGAGGCTGAAGGAGGTTCCTGCATGTTTAGAGGGTCTCAATGATCAAAAATCTTTAATGTTTAAGATTTTTATTTATCTGGTTGGAGTAGTTTCCAAGTTTGATTTGAGAAGTGTTTGAGAAGCAGCATTAAAAAACTTTGTCCAATGTCAAAGAAACACTTCGTCCTTTCTGTCGTGACGTCAGTCACATGCTACTCTGTACGTTTTTCGTCTCCTACGTAGCGTGTCCCACCCCTGTGGCCGGCTCCGGGGCCTTCTCATTCCATCATAATGTCTCGTCATGTGGTAGTCGGCATGTCTGTCTTCCTCAGGCATCAAATAATTACCCAGACCATCTGCCTGCAACTCAGATACAGATGGAGAGACCTTGACGCCCCTGTGATTTGCCCATGAGACAAAAACAGTCTCTCTGAATCGACGAGACGTCCATGTTTGATCAGCAACAAAGCCTTAAGAAAAGACGTGAAATCACGATACACATTTAACTTTTTCAAGTAATTAAAGTTTCTCATGGATGTAAATGAGGAATTTATCAGCACCATTAAGAGTAGAAGTTCACACAGTGAACACACATGTTTTTAAATATTCCAGTCCTCTGTACCAGTACTGGCACCCTTTTAAATTATGTAAACTTAAATATTAAATTAATATAAATGCAAAAAAAATGCACATTTTGCACCTAACCATATGATGATGTGAAATTTATTTTATTATTTTTTTTTTTTAAATAATAAACAATAATTGTAAAATGTAATTTTAGCTATTGGAATTTCCAAAAAGAATTTTTTTTTTTGCCACCCTACAAAAAAAACAGAATGACTGCGCAGAGTGTTTTATTATTAAGTCTAAAAGAGAGTGCCAAAACTTTTGCCACGCATGTTCTTGGGGAAAAAGCACCTACTGTATACATTCTTATTTTAAAAAAAGGCAAAATATTCAGTAGTTTGGAACTGTCTGTATCTCCAATCAGTGCCATTTATTTAACAATTTATGTACTAAAGATCTACAGTAGCATCAGAATATACAGTGTACTGTAGCACATAAAAACAAAAACCCAAACAATTCTTCCATTCACAGCTGCTGATGTTGGCCGTTTCATGCTAACATCCATAAAAATGGATGAAAAGGTGCCAATACTTTTGGAATTGCCTGTATTTTTATGTGGTTTAGAATTTGTTAAACGTATCGTACATTAGATGTGCTTCAAAATATAACTCACACATACATAAAAAAATGGTAATAATTAGAATCCTGCTGCAGCTGCTGTTGTTAGCCGTTTGCTAGCATTCATTATGGTTTAGCATCATTAAACCATTAACTAAACTGGATTAAGCCGGATGAAATATTCTGGTCAAATGTCCATCATCTGATGTAATCGGTGCTTGTTTTTGCCCTTCTGATGAGAGCCTTTCATGGTCCATCTCATAATTAGCATTACATCATTTAGCAAAGCAATTACCACGAAGCTAGAGCAAGCCATATACAGTATGTTTACACCATTACAGCAGCAGGGTGACATCACCAGTGTGATTTAATAGGTAATTGTTTAAAAAGGGTTTAAAATATACCTATTAGCTAGCTGTCTGTGCTGAACAAGCTGTCATTTGACCCCAGACTCTAAATTTTAAGTGTAATGCATTATTACAGTACGAAACCTTTTTTTCAACATATTATTAGCCATTTGTTCTCTGAGAAAATAATAATAGGTCGTTAATGTGTGTAAATGTATGAATAATTCTTCCCACTCTCAATCTTTTAGGACCAACACACACACGCCCACACAGACACACACACACACATGCGCACGCACAGATCCCTGGTGGATGAAAATAAAGGGTGAAATGTTGAGTGACTCTCCAGCGACTCTTGTATCATCGTGCACTTAAACACCCAACATGAATCACGAACCTGATGAAAATAGCCCGAGTGGGTTTTGCAGGTGTGACTGATTCTGGTAGCGATAGTGTCTGAATGTGAAAATGGACTATTGATGGATGGGAGAAAAAGAAAAAGAGAAAGACGATGGCTCTGCAGTTGGTTTTCATGCCTTCAGGCTGCGTGACAGAGTCCAAAGAGGACACAAGATACACTCCGAATTCTGTTGAGTGAAACATCTAATATGAAGGCTGGCGACTAAACGTATGCAAAACGAATTCCTGGTCTCATTAGAAGAGGAAGGACTTCTTAATCATCGTAAAATTGCATGAATAATAATCAGCGGGTGGAAAAAGAAGAGAAAAAAAAAAGACAGGGCACTGCATAATAAAGGGAAACATGGTATAATACTTGAGGTAGGTCCGTCAGGCCTAAAGTTTGCCTTAATGTTTTATTTGCTTTGGTGTCTGGTTTGGTATCGAAAATTTGTTAGGTACAACCCTCCCAGCTAAGAACTCATATGTACCCTTGAACGTTTGTATTACATGTCATAAATCTAAACAAAATAATCTAGAATTGTTGTAGCAGGAGAAAAATCTAAATCATTCACACAATTATCATTACAAATGAAACAAAAACCTAAATTAATTCGGGTGCAATCAGTGACCATGACTAGGCATGTTGTTAATTAAAGTGTCATGAGTTAAACAAGTTCAGGAAAAGGGTCGTTTGGAGTTCCCGCCAAAAAAAACTCTCCCTACTGTGCTGTGAAGCATGGTGGTGGTAGCATCATGTTAAGAGTTACCTTTGGCCTGTTGGATGGTTCTCTGTTTGGTCTAATGCTTATTTCCAGTGAGCTTTGGTGGCTGGCCTTCTCTAGACTGTGCTATAATTGGTTAAATATATATCATGGAATCAATATTGATTCCATGATGTTTCATGTGTTGTTCAAAGCTTGCTACATAATCAAACTTAGATTACTACTTTTCTGGAAGTCCTAGACTTATTTCAAGAGCTTCATCATCATGCACCCACCCCCGCCACTCAATTTCAGTCTTATGCCCCATTTTTTTTAGATGCATGACATAGAAGGCCAATTTATTCTATTTCATTTCCCGGTTGTAACACTACAAAAAGTGGAAAACTGAATACTTATGCAAGGTCCAGTATCCCGACGTCATGGTCGCGACATTACTGTCATTTTGATCCAGTGCTAGAATTAAAAAATCTGTGGAAAAAGAAAAAAGGAAGGACGAGGTCCGAGTAGAAACTTTAATACACTTATCACAAATTATAATCTGATTACCGCTCCTAAATGAAACTCAGATGTGTGGGTGCTATTGATAGTCCTTTCCGTTTTGTCCTTTCCCATGATTCTCTGAGAGGATCTGAAGAGGTGGACGCCAGATGACAGTCCTCATGACTCATGTCTCATTATTCTGAAGACCTCCAATCTGATGTATTATACACTCTATTCACAGGAGCATGCTGATAGCTGCAGAAGTTATTATTCAGGAAGAGAGAAAGAGAGAGATACATAGATAGATACAGAGAGAGAGAGAGAGCGACAGAGAGAGAGAGCAATCTAGAAAATGATAACCGTTAAGTCAATACAATTGACTGGCCAGAGACAAGCAGGACAGAAAGCAACTTTTAAGTAGGTCTGAGAAATGCGCAAAGCATAAAGCTGACACCTAGTTGTCTTTATTGTCTCGTCACACTGTAATAGATTTATTAACAATTTAGTTGTTTCTTTTGTACAGAGAAATCAACACTTACGGTCGTTCTCAATCGCTATACACCGAGTTTCCTAAGAGCTTTAGGTGCTAAAGCTGAAAACTCACTTGATAAGACGGATGGTGTACTGTGTTTGGTGCCAATTGAGAGCTGACTTGGAGCCTTGAGAGTGGAGGTGTTGCAGGTTTAATGGAATACAAAGTGTCTTAGAGAAAGTGTCCCTTGAAGGAAGTTATACAAAGAATTATTGTACAATCCAGAGATGTGTTTGTGAAAATGATATATACTTTTTTATATAATCACTAAGATGCTCAGGTCAATCGAATGTCTTCGTGTGTTTATTTGCAACTGAAGTGAAGCATGTTTTAATTGTAACAAGTGGAAAAATAGATAGAATGATAGATGAATAGATAGATAGAAAACTTTTCCCATGATGGACTGCATTCATACAGCATTTTTAACATTTTCAAAGTCGTCGAAATCTAACAAGAATTGCATAAATGCTGTAACCGTTGTGTCCAATACTGTGATAAAATAATCACGGAAATAACATATCAAATTGACTTACTTTTATTAAGAATCTTATAGGTCAAGGGTTTAACAAGTGGCACAACAGAAGATCACAAGTCCTGTGATTCCTGTAGCCAGGAGCATAGCGAACGGAATGGGTGTGTTCGCTTGGGAGGGAGATGTGGCATGGTCGCACTCCCACATCAATCATCAAGCGATATCAGAGAATCATGGCCTTCTATAAGGTTAAGCAAGCAAGTGGACAAGGCGGATAGCGCTTTCCTCCGAGTGTGTTACTGTATGGCGCTCCTCAACGGTGCGTGAGCAGCAGTTCAAAAAGAGGAAGGAAGCACTTATTAGCCTACGCCCTTATTGGTTGGGAGCTGTCACTGACACTCGTAAATTAAGGAGAAAACCAAAAGTACTAAAAATTGATTCTAAATAAGCGCTGGACAGGACTGCCATTTTTTACTAGTACGCAGTTACTGGTTTTAACACTGAGAAATGGCTATGAATGCGATAGATATCAGTAATCTAATTAAGTTAGCTTAAATTAGCTAATGAAGGCAGCACAACGGTATAGTGATTAGCACTGTGACCTTGGACCTCCAGAGTCGAGGGTTTGATTCCCGCCTCAGGTCTGTGTGTGTGTGGAGTTAGTACTTCCAGGTATTACGGTTTCCTCCCACAGTCTGAAGATTTACACATTAGCCAAATTGTTCCAAGAGTACCTAAATTACCCACACCATGTGATGAATTTGCACCCTATCCAGAGTGTACCCCACCTTCTGCCCAAAGTCTCCTGGGATAGGCTCCAGGCTCCCTATGACCTGTGCAGGATAAGCGGTATTGAATGAATGATACGGAATGAATGAATTAGATATTAAATAGGCTATTACAGTATACTGCAGTTTATCTTTGTTTTTGTTTTTTTACAAAAACCTCACTGCGTCAAATTATCTGCTGTACATCCGCCCTCCTAAATGACATTTTTTAAATGTTATCTCAGTTTTACATAACTATAACTAAAACTCTTCCCACGTCTATAACATCGCCATCCCACTAAGTTATTCATATTACTTTTGTAATGTAAGTATCTTCTCCACTTTCATAATCACCCCCAGGAAGGCACCTGAAACTTTAAAAAGATTTTCTTTAAAAGGGTTCCTAAAGACTAAACTTTTTTTTTTTTTGTATTTTTGCCCCTCTGCTACTTTGATGGCTGTGATTTTCCCATCAGTTCTGTAATAGTGCTTCTTTAGTGTAGAGCGAGAGAGAGAGAGATAGAGAGAGAGAGAGAGAGAGACGGAGAACAGGCGAAGCACTTCTCATTTAGACAAAAAAAAAAAAAAAGACAGAGCCATCAGAGATGAGAAAGGGTTTAGTCATTTCCGGCATTGTGCAATATCACGACGTGGAATTACACTTTTCTTCATGAATAGTGCTTTTTTTTTTTTTTCCTAAGCAAATCTTTAATGCAATCAGTTTTAATAGATGAATATGCAAATGGCTCGATTTGACATTTTCTCCACACGCCCACTTCTCAGAGATGAGATTAATTCGATTTGAGATTCTAAAAATTTCATCGCTCGATATAAAAAGATGTTGCGTAATATAAATAATTTTAAAAAAGACAAAGAAGTGCTACACACTCTGAGAGAGGAATGATGGCTGTTACGTGGTAGCATGACGGCTGCTAATACGCATTTGGTTGAGTTTAATCTCTAATTATGGGCTTTGATCATTTTTAACCTAGTTTATAGAAACACACCAGCATTCAGGCTGACAGTTAACCTTCCAAAGTGTCAGACTGGCGGTGGAGAAGGTTTGTGCCCTGCTAAAGGTTGTCCCCCCTAATTCTGTTTCACTGGGGGAAAAAGGTCAAGCTTACATCATGACCTTAAACATCTAAACAAAGTAATTTTGGTTGCAATTTAACAATAAGTAACTTTGAAACCACTTCATAATAAGCTCATAATCAGCATCATGATATTTTAAAAAAATGATTGATTGACAAAGCCTCTGAGTGGCATCTGCGGACAGAAATGAGCAGATCGTCCTGATATTATAAGGAAGAAGCCCTGCATGACATGGGTCACGTTAGTATTGTGTTGCCAGGAGGATAGTTGATTATCCAGGACTACCCCATAAGGTTGTGTACATTCCCAGATGATGTGATACAATGAGGAAATTACAAGATCTTGACATGGATATGAATCTTCAGGGATATACAGCAGCTTGGTATTGCTGTGGATTCCCTTTATTTGTCAACCATTATGATATGTCTGCTGAGATCCATGCATATGGGATGAGTTGAGAATCATGTGAAAATATGACATCACTGAGAGAGAAGGTATAGAAGGAGAACACAAAAGGACCCAGCACTGAGCCTTGTGGTACATCAATGGTTAGTCTTTATAAAGCATATGGATTCCCTTTGTGTCACTGTATATGAACAACTCTCCAAGTGAGAAGTAAACATTCTATGTTTATAAACTATGGTATATAAGAATGGATAAGAGAGTCTTGTGATTGATCATGTTGTTTAAAAATCCAAACTGTCTAGGCCCTTGGAGGTAATACGAAGTATAAAAGTGAGACAGCTAATCGTAGTGATACTAGTTAGTGGCTGTTGATTACATGGACTAATAGTAAAATTACCTAGCTTGTTAGCAATCTTAACCAGCTAGTTTTGCTGTAAGTGAAATATCTCCTGCTGGGTAATGCACAATTATTGGTTACCAAGCCAACAATTTTAGCATTATGTCATGGTTATGCTTAGCTAATATTGTTAAATCTTTATGTTTAAAAAAAAGCACTAAATCAAGATCTTTTTGAAAACGTATTGCAAATGTTTAGTACGAAAAGTCCAAATCAGCCAACATGTGGTCGATAGTAAAATGGCAATAATAAGAATTCCAATTATATTCTACTCATTATCCATCTATTACTGCCTAAAGTGTCACTAACAAAAGCAAAGAATGCTTCTGCTCCTCGTATTGTCCTTTTTAGTGAAGATACATGGAGAACCAGGGCCATCTGAAGTCCCCTGTCTAAATCAACAGCTATCTATCCATCTGTACATGGCTATTTTGAAGAATTACCTCCATCAGCATCCACTAGCTTTGATGAAAAATAATAGTAATTATCCCAATTGTCTACTCGCCCAGTGTAAACACGGCTGGTAATGCATTTTCCGACCTCTGGGGTCTGTGACGGTACCGTTGGGGCCACACCATCCTCTGCTCGCTGGTCCTCGGCAAAATTGGAGCAGCGCATTACATTTACGAAGCGTCCGTTCATCAAAGCCACGGCCGCGTTAAGTGTTTGCGCCGAAATGGGAAAGGTGGCAGGGTGATTTTAAGCTGATGCAGCAGTCTGAGGCTGATATGGTAATGGATGAGTTGGCAATGAGGATGTAGGAGGAATTTAGCAAGTCTGGGGTTTGTGTTAACGCTAGTCTGAGAGACGGTGTTGGAAAAAAAACCTGCTGAATTCTTGAATCTGATTGGTTCGGAAGATTTGTTGTCCATAAGAGCAGTTCTGAAGATAGTGCAGCTGCAAAACACAGGTTTATATTAAGTCAATTAAAATATGGACTCCTGGATATGGTGATATTTTCTGTGCTTATTCGACAGTCATGGAAGGAGTCTCCAGTTTCAGTGCTTTGGTAACTGAGCAAGTTTTGCAACATAGAACTTTACATTCTGTTGTTTATTTGTTTGATTGCAAGTTGGCATGTTATTATATTAAGAGGAATAAAACTCTTTTTGGAAAACAGTGTAAAAAAAAAAGAAGCAAATAATTATAATAAAATAGTTACCCAACAAAACAACCATCACTAGTTCATGTCCAAAATCTAGCTGTTTTACAACATCACCCTGTGTTTATCACAGCTTGTTAAGTGGCACGAAGATCCACTCGGCCACTTTCATGTTTTATGTAAATACGAATTACCGTCTTTAAAGTGCGGGTAAGATTTTAGACGAATACAGTTTTAATTATGTATGCTAATTAGGCTCATAGGAGGAACATAAAGTGGTTTAGATGTGTCTCAGATGGATGGGGGGGGGGGCAAGCCACCATTCCTGCTTAATTGCAAAATTAACCGAAAGAGCCAGAAGTCAGGCCTCGGTTAAATAAATGTCACTAAATCACCATGGCATTTACAGCAAGAAAGTGATTTTAGAAGCAGCGAGGGTGCGCTTTTTAAGAGACTCATTTCACATCTGTGAAATGTTCTTCTAAAATGTAGCTTCTTGTTTATGATTTTGTTTTGTTTTGTTTTTTTGCCCCTGTCTACTTTGGGGAAGTGATGGAGTGTGATCGTGCCTGAACAAGCTGCAACAGGAATGTACACGACATCGAGCCCCCCCTTTTGGACCTCTAATAGGATTAATCAATAATAATTATAACCCATGTTGGAGATAACAGTTATCTCAGCATGGCTGCTTACAGCTGCGTCAGGCAGGATTGAAACTGGGGAGCAAACATTATGGCCTTCTCTGAGCTTGAGCTCTGTATGGCTTGTATAACGCTTTTTAAAAGTTCTTTTAAATTAGAAGTATCAAATTTGCAAAACCCACAGTGCTATCAGTCCTTTATTGCCGGAAAACAAAAGTGTTGAATACATGTAGTAGCATTAAAGATCTATTATGCAAAAATTCCCTTTTTATTCATGTTTAGACATTCAGATGGGTCTCCAGTGTGTGTGTGTGTGTGTGTGTGTGTGTGTGTGTGTGTGTGTGTGTGTGTGTGTGTGTGTGTGTAACAACAAAAAACAAGAAGAAAAACCTTCAACATAATATAATAAGATACAACTTATTGTTGTATCTTATTATAGGCTTGTTGTCTGGAGGGGCGTGGCTTAGCAGTAGCTTATTTACATAGACACTGTAATGATGCGTTTGGACAAGGAGTGAAGCAGAGAGATTAAGGTGTGAACAATGCGTTATCTGAGGGTATTTCAGCTGGAGCATTACCACACACTAACCTGGGTTTACTTGTTTGCCAAAATAGTAAAATATGGGACCTTTAAGAATCAAAGTTTAAGTAAATTTAAAAATTTTAAAGAAGTTTTAACTTGCTCCTACTACTAGTACTCATTCACATTTTTTGTAATTCACAAAGAAGTCTTTTCAGTTGAACATAATAACAAACAAGGGTCTTTTATATATAAAGAGGTGTCTGGAGGGGCGGGACTCACTGAAATGCAACATTTGGGGTCAAGGGCCAGGGGTACGGTAGCTTAGTGGTTAAAGCATTGGAGCACTGATTAGAAGGTCAAATGCTACCACCACCAAGTGGCCACTGTTGCGCCAAAGACCTTACTCCTCATCTGCTGAGGTGTATAACCATAAAAAATGTTAGTCGCTCTGGATAAGGACGTCTGCCAAATGCCGTGAAAATAAGTGTAAGGAGACATTTATGTAATATTAATAGAATTAGTCTCCAGTGTCAGCGGTAGAATTTTAGGTTTTGGCAAAGGTTTTGATATCTTTATTCTTCTTTTTGTAACACGAGGTGTTTTTTGTGTGTTTTATTAACTTTTAAAATAAGAAAATAAAAAAATACAGGTGGCTTTTTGTTTACAGCTGCTACTATGTAAGAGTTTAAAAGATGTTCCACAGCATCAAATGTAAATATAAATGGATTTTTTTTTTAAAACAGTATTATGTAATTTATTAATGAAATACATTTCAATTGTTGCCAAATTCCGGTGGTGCGAGAGGAATAAAACACTTTCATAAGATGCTGGTATTGGAAAACAATACAGAAACCAATCTGTCGTTAATTATTTTCCTTTAACACCACGACAAATTGTGATTTATTTCTTCCTGAAGTTACATCTGTAGTTGGCGTTAATGCGTGGAATACTAAATCTGTTGTATCTGTTATTATTCTAATTGTATTTAAAACCTGCTCAGAAGCAGAAATCACACATTATTTCTCCGACCAGTCACATGAAATACATGAAATACACTTTCAAGCTACATGTCCTGTCACGTCATTACACCATGGATTTATTTTACACTTTTCAAATCTTTTTAAGTCATTCTTTTATGTAAACACATTATTCATTCAGTTCATATCGAAACGCACCTAACGTGTACATGATCGCACATGAAACTAACATTGTCCTGTTTCAAATAAAAAAAAAAACACTCAACCAATTCCATGTAAAACTTTGTGATTTTGTTCTATGATCGTATGATGAGATGGTTCTGGCCGTCTTAGTTGAACAGAATGTTTGTATTCTGTTCAACAATATCCAACAACCCGGGTGTGAACTTTAAACAATAGCTTTAGGCTGATTGATGTTTTATAATATTATTATATGCGATAAAGCTTTCAAGAGCGGTTTCACATTTTTAATTAACCCTCCTTTGTCGGTGCGGTCGGCCTGCAGCCTGAGTGACACTCTAATTACGCCGCCGATCTTCGTCCCTGCAGGAAATTACATCTGAGAGCTGATTAAACCTCTGCTTACTCAGACCACGAACTCCGGCTCAGATTTAATTGTGTCCCAATTATTGCAGTTCAAACAAATGGGCGTTATCTCCTGCACTTTCGACCTGAATACACAGATCCGATTGGAAAGCGACATCCGTCACTCGTCATTACAATTTCATTGCCGAAAAAAAAGGCTGTTTTGGGGAAGGGGGGGGGGGTTGTGTGTGAGTGTGTGTGTGTGGCGGGGGGGGGGACTAATAAATTGATTTGTTCCTGTTGTTGTCATAAACCCACAGGCTATAAACGGAAGTGCGTCCCAGGATGTGGAAGATTCGTGAGCTGAAAGAATATCATCACTGATGATGCAGGGAGCGTTCATGAAAAAGGGGACACCGGGACACTCCTTACAGAAAATTGATCCACACGTAAGTGTACGTCAGCCGTTTTGGAATCACACATCCACCCATACGGTCCTGCAATTTCATGCTTTTATGTTTGGGCCATAAAGGAGTTCCTGGGAGGCCAGCGTTTCAGATATGTTATTCCACACAATAAAAAGTCCCAGTTTGTCTTTGCATTAGACAACTGTGATTTTTACATCTCCTAATTGTAAACAGTTTCCAAATAAACAATTACAATTTTATCTTGTATTTCTGAGTTAATATCACTCAATTGTGATTTTGTTTTACAATCATAAATGTGAGTTTATTTCACCTAAACACATTTTTTCTTGTAATTCTAAAAAAAATATCTCACAATCGTTTGTGTCCCATAATTAGAAAAAAAAAATTGCTCATTTGTAACTTTATTATATTTTGCATTATTTTATAAAATTCTCCTTTTTTTATTATATAGGTTTTTATTTTCTATTTTGTTTATGTGTTATTATTATGCACTCAAGGCATTTTATTTCAGAATTGCAAGGACTTTTTTTATTGCAACTGCAGTGAATTATCTTAAAATTAAAACGTAATATTACACAGTTGCAGCTTTCTGAACTGTAAGTGTATACTGTGTAATTGTGACTTTTTTGTCTAATAAAAGTTTTCTTTATATTGTGTTACTGGGAGGTAAAATAATGCAACTGGGAGGTTATTTGATGTTTCCAAACTGCCTGTAGTTTATGAGTGAGTGTGTGCTTGTGCCCTGTGATGGAGTGGCACTCGGTCCATGGTGTACCCGCCTCATGCCCCGAGTCCCCCTGGGATAGACTGCAGGCTTCCCGTGACCCGGGACAAGATAAGCAGAATAGAAAATGAGAGAATTAATGAATGAATGTGTATAATATTCAAGTTCAAGTTCATTAGAATTTGTTAATATAAAATGTTGGGGGGGGGGGGGGGGATAAATTTCCAAAAATTCCTTAAAGCTGTAATTAGTCACATGACTAGGGCTGATTATAATATTTGAAGTAGAAGCACTGCGTACACTGAGTTGAAAAGAAAGAGACTCGAGCAAACTGCAACGGATTCCTCAAAGAGGAGATGTAAACACTGTATCAATCAAATGAATCAAAGTAACGCAGATGAAAGAAAAGAGATTTGAAAGGAAAGAAAACATTTATATACTGGGTTACATTTAGTCAGTCTTTTGTAAAAATTGAAAATTGTAGAGGATCTCAAAATTTAAATGAATTGTCTGGTCCGATCTCTTCGCCCCAAGTACAGCAAACTTTTATATTTCAGGTTGTTTACAATTCATGAAAAGACATAAAAAACTGTGATAAGAATCAATGCATTTAATAGAGAGTGCCTCTAGCACACAAAGTGCTTGACCATGTGTCTTTCAGACAACGTTGCTTTTTTCTGCAATTAAAATTAATTGACACTTTCCATTTTCCACAAGGGCTCCGTAGGCTCCTAATTAAATTAAAGAAATTAAATATTCAAAAGATTGGCCTTGCTATCTTCAGTGTTTAAAAATTAAATTTCACTCATCTATGTTGCCAGATTGGAAGGTTTCCCCTGTAATCTGAACTCCTACAAATGACATGGGAAATCTTAGAAAAAAAATAAATAAAATGGTGTAATAAAGCCGAATTGATTATGAGGTTAGCTAGTAAACCCAAACCAATATTTCTGAGAGTTAGCCACTTAGCATGCTGAGCCACGCTGCTATACTGAAATTTGTCAATAGTCTCGAGTTTCTCAAATTTTTCTTTTTTGTCATTTCTTGACTTCATTATTAACTCAGATCGTGATCAGTTTTATCTATGTTTCATGTTCCATGCGAGTCTATGATACGAGTCAACGTCTCACTTCCTGTCCTTGATATTGCATTTTAATTCCCACCAGGTGCAAAGCACACGACTCCAATTTCCTGTAATAGTCCGAGCCTCAGTTTAATGATATCACCTGTTATCAGAGATGTTTGGAGACGGATTAAAGGATGGTGTGAAAACGATCAAATGATGGCACCTGGACAAAATCGAGTCATATAAAACATAATAACTTGTGTGCAAATGAGGAAGTGTGTAAAACAATCAGCAGTCAGGTGATTATGTGAAGGAGGATGAAGGTGGCTGGTGTTGATTGTGAGAAGGAGAATGAGGAGGATGAAGATCGAAGAAGATAAGGATTAGAATGTTCAGGACTGTAAAGATGAACAGGTGATGTACAGTACATGACCAGATGTTGATGGAAAATATGATTGGATTGAGGATGAGTGTGATAATAGTAATTAGGATAGGAATACTGCTGCTGCTGATGGGGATGTATGGGAGAGTAAGGGAAAGATTACATGGATGGTGATGAGGAGGATGAGGATAAGGATGATGATGGTGAAGATCAGGAGGATGAGGAGGAGGAAGAGGATAAACAGAAGGTTGAGGATGATTATGATGTTGGTGAGAATGAATGATGATGATGATTGAAGGATAACAGTGATGATCATGATGATGATGAAGACAATAAGTATGATGAAGATTTGAAGGATGATGATGTGGTGGTGAGGATAAGGATGGTGAGGATTATAAAGGTTAGGATGAGGTTGTGA
>JAQMYI010000018.1:20804949-20816349 GCA_030014275.1 Clariallabes melas
ACTGGTATAATCAACATCCGTGCACACGTGTACTGTTTACTATAACACTGTGACCACGTGTGTGTGTGTGTGTGTGTAAAACATATTTTTTTTAGTGTTTGTATGCGTGTGTGCGTGAAAGTCGTCTTTGTAAGTCGTGTGTAAAGCAAAAGCAAGTCTCATTAGAGAGGTTAAAGATCCCTTTTTCTCTCTTTCTTTCACTGTGTGTGTGTGAAACTCAAATAAGAGAAGAGGAAGGTTTACTGGGTAAGACGAAAACTGTGTGTTCTTCCTCTCCTCTTACTTTAGCTCCACACACACACACACACACACATACACACACACACACACACACACACACAGCGCATGCGTGCACATACACAGGATTTATTTTTACTCTTTTCAAAGGTAAAGTGCAGGTTTATTTTTACTTTATATTTTGTATTAATTATTTTTATGTGTTTTTTTTGGCTGTGGAGCGAATAATTTGGGTTTCCATTATTTCTTATAGAGAAATTCCATATTTTGATATACGAGTCAGCCTCCAGAACGAATTATGCTCACGATCCAAGGTTCTACATTACTCTGAACTTGCCTCCAAACATTTTAACATCCTTTTTCCTGCCACAAGGTGAAAAATATAGGTCCAGGGTACAGTATATTCCTACAATGTTGCATTTGAAAACAATACAGTTGCGCTTGACAAAGTCAAATGAATATGTATGAACATGTGGACAGGACAATTTGGGTGACTGTTGTGACCTTTTAGCGACATTCACCTCGAAATTCTGAGGCAAACTAGAAACAAACAAAAAGAATTCACAAAAAAAACATAATAAAAGCTATTTTCAGACTTTTACTTATTCTGGCGAATTATTGCTCTCTGAAACAAGGTTGTCTATAACAAAACAAATGAACTTGAAAACAAGCAATAGCTGATGCGTTGTGATGAGCCAATCATATCGCTTCTTTTTCTTTCCTTCAGAAACCTGTGATAAGTGACATAGTGCCACTGGTGAACTTTTCACACATTGTTCACTGACCTGTGGATGAAACTCATTTCAACTTATCAACAGACATTACAGATAAAATGTATTATAAAGATCGCTTACTATAGAAGGCCACAGATAAGCTTAGGGATGCGTATAGACGACCAAACACTCTGTCGCAAAAACATGCTTAAAAATTCATAGCTCATGTCGGCAACCTTCGGATCACCACGGGTCACGCCGACACACCCTAGGAAGCCACGATCTTGCCATGCAACCACCCACGGCTCATCAACAATCGTGAATTTGTAGCAAAGGACCTGAGCATAACTCCCAGCTTGTAACGTTTTACCTTGGATTTTGTGATTAAAGATACAGTAGATCAGTGCAAATTAGTGTGGAGTTTGAGCTTTAGGTATCAAGATAAAAGAGAACTGAAATAATGAGAGCGAGTGGGCGAGAGTGTGTGTATGAGTGAATATGAATATTTTATATTGTTCAACCCCAAAAGGATGTTAGAGCGAGTAATGCTAACGCTACCTCCATTTATCTACTGATTTTATGAGGTTTGAGGACAGTGACTGGACAGGTCCACTTAGGACACTGATTTTTCATTTATTTTTATATTTTTACATTTTATCAACCAATGAAAAATGGCGCAGGAGGTAATGCCGCTGCCTCACAAGGGCAGGGACCCTGGTTTGATCCTGGGTGTCCACTGGATTTGCCCCAGACAACAAATGGAAGTAGAAGACTGAAGAAAACAGGACAGGAGTCTATTCTTGTCAGTATACAACAACAGGATTCATTGGAAATGTTGACGAAGATCTTAACTTTACCTCCCAGCTAATGACGCCTCAACCCTCTCTGTGGTGCTTGTCTTTGCCTCAGGATTGCCAGGACGTCTTTGTGTTTATTCTTTGACAGTACAAAACAAGGGACAACTTTCCACAAAGACAATATTTCAAAGTCACATCATCATTTGTGTCATTCAGTCAAACTGCCGATGAGTGAACCTCCGATTTAAAACCTCATCAGCATCACAGTTAAAGTCAGTGTCGAATCGCCGAGATGAAATTCCATGCCAAGACAAGGGTTAAGACACGGGGTGAGGGGGAAAACTGCCTGCGAAAAATGTGAAATCATCTCCGTGACATGGCTTTTTAACGAAAGCCATTATGTCCCCTTGTCATTGAGCACAGCCGCGCTTTCACCTGCAGCCTTTTTAGTCCCCTTCAAAGTCAAGTGCACTTGTGAATCTGAAACAGGGAGTCATACGGCGTTTTTGTGACTATGAGCCCTGGAGCTGTAGCGCTGATTTTAAAAGAATAACATCATGTCTCTTTTTTCGAAACAACCTTTTTTTCTTCGTTCATTCATTCATTCATTCAGTAAATGCATGGATATAAAAAAAAAAATACAAAAATTCAATGATGGAACAATAACAGAGAATACGAATATGCCGTTCCAGCTGCCAAGAATGATGTCACCATCCTGTAGACACTCACACACACACACACACACACACACGCATGTGCATACAGATGCATACCACTTTAATCCTTTTAAAACGATGAACTCAGCAATGACATCATCTTCCAGACGCCCTGTCTCGTGCCCACATCAGTGATGCTGATTGAACTGAAAGAAAGAAAACAGCCTCGATTGCAATTATCACGGAGTCGCTCGTTATAAATATAATTACACTTCATTTGCATAGAGCGTTTATTTCATTAAGATCTGCAACATTACGAAGGGAAGACGTCAATGATGTAAATGAGGTCTTCCAAGACAGAAGATGGGCTTTCCCACATTCCTGAGCTGTTTTAGCTGTAATTGTCCTACATTTAACATTTTAGGCATTTTTGAAGGCTAAGTCACATATTGCCTTGTTTTATTTTACACTTTTTTTGCAAAAATAAATGAGCTGATATTGAGTTAGAATGTTTATAATACAATGGGCATTCGAATCAAACCGGGACTTTATTGTGCAAAATAACAGAACACATTTCTGACGCCCTACACCCCCCCCCCCCCTTTATTTCTCTATATAATTCCACCGTTTTTAATGTTTTTGCTGTGGTTAAGAGTCTCATCACCGTACTGTGCTTGAAGTCTCTGTAAATGCCGATCGCTTTTAAGCCTTCAATCACTAGAAAATTCATCAAAGTCCAGGTTTGACTTGAACGAAATGTGTTTGTGTCCATGCAAAATGTTATTAAAGCGAGAGATGTTTGCACAATTTGATCTTTTTGGCATTTTATTATACAGAAAGATTAGACACAAATGCTGCTTCTGTTACTGTCGGCCATGTTGGATTTGGAGGAGAAACGCTCGGGGTGGTTTGGGGGTGACTTTGTCCGTCTAGTGTAGACGCTGAAAACGTACAGTAATCACTCAGTAACAGTTCACAACATTCAAGAATGGTTCATAAGAGCACGATGAATTGTGTCGAATTTTAATTCTTGGTGGTTCCTGGTCACTCAGCTCACAAGCCTTAAACCCCCGACACATTGGCTGTTCTTTAGCTACGGAATATCTGATACAAAACGGCACCAAATTCATGCCGAACCATCACACACTGCCTACGATTTACCTACAAAGTCCCTCTTCCTCACCTGTTCCTCAACATCCTAGATTCGGTACGTATAAGGGTGTAGAGACGAGGAGTCATGGCTCGTTTGTATGTAGCGACTTAACACAGTTACTAATTAATTAGGTGGGAGTGTAGAAGAAAACTCAATAGTTCCTCCAATATGAATTGATTTTGTGTGTGTGTGTGTGTGTGTGTTTTATTCTGTTACAGTCTCACTTTCTGTCCTGCCTCACAGCGAGTTCATTCCTCCCTCATACATTTTAATATGAGGGATTTAAAGCTTAGTGTATATCAAGGGATGAAACCGGAGACCTGAGCTCTGTGTGCATGTGTGTGTGTTTCTCTAGCTTGGATACACGGAGATCCGAGGAAAGTGATCCATCCTACTGACAGCTCAGGAGATTTCTGTGGACAGAAAGGCACGGAGAATGCGTGAGTACCGGTGACTCCTTCAGCCAATCAGGAAATAACCTGATTGAACGTGGACCTGTTCTGTACGTCTAAGTAGGAATACGAGCATGTGGATACGAATGAAATGTGCTGTTATAAGATGACAGTCGAAATAATTTCATGCTACAAAGATTCATCTTCACTTACAGTTTTTTATTTATTAAAAAATGACATGACACCTTTAATCGGTTTATAGTTATAGGTGATGTCATGGAACATCTATGAAGCAAGTGAATTCCTGCTCTCATGTTCACAAGACAAAAAATACAGTTTGATGCAAAGTGCTGACACTGGAGACTCCTTCCATAAAGATCAATAAACATCTCCCTATAGAAACTTGTTCCAGTTGTTGCTTTTTTATATAAATTCCGGATTCAGGTTGAAGACTAATTCAAGTTGTTACTATAGAAACCATCGATATTTTTCCATCTACGGGTTAGGGTTAGAGTGAGAGTCGTGTGGAGTCGTGTGGAGGATGCAGGAGTGAACCCGGGATGCAGCGCGTTGATTTAGTTGGAGTTCTTTTGTTTGGTGTTGAGGTGCGAGCCCAGGATGTGTGCTCGGCGTGAATGAGAAGCAGCTCGTTGGTGGAGCTGGGGAACAGCGATAAGACTGTTTGTCATGCGCGGTCATGGCGTGAGAGGTGTGTTTACTGCACTGGAGTTTATAATTGGAGTGTGTGTTACGCTCTGGGAATTAAAGGCGAGGAAGCTAGAAGACTGTTATTCTGTCTATGTTAAATAAAGCAGATAAACCAACATGTCTTATGTGACTTCTATAGACCCAGTATAATCAAATTCTAAATGAGGTTATGAATTATTATTTTTAACTGGTAATGAAAGGGAATTAAATCATTTTGACTCCAGGAAATGGAAAGTAACATTTGAAGTTAAATGAGTATGACATAATGACCCATTTTAATTTTAATGTCAGTGTAGAAAATGTGTAAAAGTTTATTTAATGAACACAACGAAGCACACAATTACCCGCTCACTCAATCACTCATCGTCTATACCGTTCATTTCCTGTATACTCGGTCGAGGGGGGCCTGGAGCCTATCCCAAGAGACTTAGGGCACGAGGCAGGGTACACCCTGAGCGGCACATATACTGTACACACACACACACACTCATTCACAGGCTATGTCCAATTTGGGAATCCTGCAAACTCCACAAACACAGACCCACGGCGGGAATCGAACCAGAATCTGGCAACAGTGCTAACCACATTACACCACCAAGCCGCCACACACAATTACACTCCAGCTAAACTAATAATTAGCTAAACGATCCGATAGCAAACCAGGAATAAACTTGACTAAGACCAAAAACACTTCAGGAAAAAACAATGGCATGTAATTAAGGGTAGAAATCATAGACTGTTCAAAAAGAACTGGAGAAACCATCCGTGATGTCACCTGCAGGTTTTGTGAAGATCGGTTCTGAAGCTCAACCGTGGGAGCTCTGGTTGTCGCCATCTCTTGGCAGCTGAATCTGACTAAACCCTGGTTAATTCATAAATGGGGAAATGCGTGGAACAAACAGAGCCCGGCTGTTCCAGCAAACTACCTAACTCGCTTAGCATTAGCTTAACAAAAATTGTACTGTACGTTGGCTAATGTTAATTTATACTGTATGCTAATTCATTTATCTGAATTCTGTCATCCATAATCTTCACAGCGTCCCATGCTAACCCCTACAGTTAACCAGTTAGTTGAAGTGATGCATAGCAAACCTGTAATGCAGCTGTCACTCAAATCAGAAACACCCATTTTGTTAGTCTTTCTCCCTTAGGCTGCTGCTGTCAAGGGGTCGCCACAGTGGACCATCAGATTCGCACACAACTTGGAACAGGTTTTACGCCGGATGCCCTTCCTAACGTAACCCTCTTATTTTATCTGGGCTTGGGACCGGTAGTGAATCCATCAGCTGGGGTTTGGGCCACACCCCTAATTATGCATCGTTTTATGGTTTAATATAGTATTAACTGATGTGTTACATAAAAACTGACCTGCTGTAAAAAAAATATATATATATATAAATTGACCTGTACAGTTGTAATGATTGGAGAATCTAACTATTTAGACTAAAAGCATTTTTTTCGTACCAGGCTGTAAACATATTTATTTCTGTTGTGCATTTTAACAAGGGTCTTTAGGGATTGACTCACTTTTGGAGCCAAAACCAGACCCAAAACCTCCGGAACCAGAGATTTCAGAATCGGAGGTTGCTCCTTGGTAGAAATACTGAACTTAAATAAGATAAATACGGAGAACAGGAAATGAGACGATAGAGGAAGGAAATTCAAACATTAAGTCGATAGCTGCTATCTAGTGGTTTGTTGGGGAATTGTCCAGATGCATATGACAGCAATATAGTGAGTAGACTTAGAATCATTAGAGTAGGATTATGTGTGATGAATAGAATAGAATATCCTTTATTGTCATTAAAACATGTGGTTTGTCCAACGAAATTAGGTGCTTTATACATAGTACACAAGATACAGTCACGCATATTGCTATTGCACAAATAAATAAATACATAAATAAAGAACAATAAATGGGAATAAATACAATGTCACATTGGTTTCCACAGTCCCTAGTTGGGTAACCACTACACCACTGTGCCACCATATAACTTCATCTCCAGACCATGTGTAATTATTGATACTAATAAACTGTAGAACCTGGAACTGTAAAGTGGGAAACAATACACTAATATTATTTAAGCAGTTTATACTAATAATAACATCCTCATCATTTTGAAGCAGTGGTTTTACTTTCCACACACAAAAGACAGACAGTGTGTGAAAACTACATGACTACTCAATGCACAGGGAAAAAAACACTAAATAGCAATAAAACTCTAGTGATCAATCAAACCGATAGGGACAAGTAGAAGGATAGAAAATCTTAAAACAGAAAACCGAACAAAACAAAAATGGATACAAACAACATACATACAAATACAAGAAACACATGTTTAAAATAAAAAAAGATATAAGTATTCTCAGTCAGAGATTAAAAAAAGATAGATAGATAGATAGATAGATAGACAGATAGACAGATAGATAGGTTTTGATATAACAGAGACATTCTATAAGAAGATGTTTGTATAATAATTACAGAAGGAGTCTCCAGTGTTAGAGGTTTTAAACTGCAGCTTTTCTAACGTCATCAGGACAGACGAGTTGACATATAGCTCCTTTTTCCTTTTGGTCTTTTTAACTTGAAGAAAGAGAAATAAAGTGAGGCTGATAATGTTAACTTGAGCTATGAATAAATAAAGTGTATGAGATGTTTTTCTTTAATAAATTAAGCATAAATGTTGGCAGCGGCACAGTGGTGTAGTGGTTAGCACAAGTGGCCTCACATCTTCATGGTCAAGGGTTCGATTCCCACCTCTGGGTCTGTGTGCGTGGAGTCTCCCCCCCCCACCCCCTGTGCTTGTTAGGTTTTCTCCGGGTACCACCCACAAGTTTCCTCCCAAAGATAAAAGATTAGGCTAATTGATGTTCCTAAATTGCCTGTAGTGTTTGAGATGGATTGGCGCCCTGTCCAGGGTATACCCTGCCTCGTGCCCAAAGTCTCCTGGGATAGGCTCCAGGCCGCTGTGATATAGAAGACAGGGGTATAGAAGTGGTAAAAGTGGTATAGAAGAAGAAGATAAATGTTGGCAAGTCAAGAAATTAAGCTCTGTTATTTGGATACAACATGTGTGTTTTCAGTGTTTTCCTGTTTGCCCATTGTTCTGTAGCTTGTTTTTCTCTCCGCAGTAAGAAACCCATCCTGTTCTACTTCAACATCCTAAAATGTGCGAATCCTGCTGTCCTGATAAACCTGCAGTGTCCTACGACCCAGGTCCTACACTCTAACTCTAACATTCACTCAACTCTACAATCTTTACTCACGGCACCACGTTCACAATCTCATGTCCACATTTACAGATGTGTGTATCGACGTGCCCGGACCGCTTCGCCACCTACACGGAGGTGCAGCTCAAACACCCCTTTAACAGGAGCCACTGGGAATATTACAGGCAGTTCTGCAGGCCGGGATTCAACAATCCTAAGAAGGTGATTATTCAGACACACGAGCTGAACATGCCCTTTATCGATCTTCATCCCGAGAGCAAGCGAGATCGTGTTGATGTGGTTATCAGTCAATAACCAGCTCCAGCTGCTGAATATCCAAAAACAGCAAAAGTGTTCTGTAATAATTTTTGTTTTATTTTACCTTTTTAATTTCAAATGTTACATTTTTACTTCTTTATTTTTGCTTTTGCAAGTTACTGAGCTGAGCGGAGATTACTTAACACTGGAAAACACTGTGGAAAGAAATTATTAGATTTAAAAAGTCGAGGCCACGCCTTCTTTATTGTAACTGACAGACACACAGAACACGCCTCCTTTACTGTAACTGACACACAGGCCACACCTCCTTCACTGTAACTAAAAGACAGGCCACACCATCTTCACTGTAACTGACAGACACACAGGCCACACCTCCTTTACTGTAACTGACACACAGGCCACACCTCCTTCACTGTAACTGACAGACACACAGGGCACACCTCCTTCACTGTAACTGACAGACAAACAGGCCACACCTCCTTCACTGTAACTGACAAACAGGCCACACCTCCTTCATTGTAACTGACAGACAAACAAGCCACACCTCCTTCATTTTAACTGACACACAGGCCACACCTCCTTCACTGTAACTGACAGACAAACAGGCCACACCTCCTTCATTTTAACTGACACACAGGCCACACCCACTTCACTGTAACTGACACACAGGCCACACCTTCTTCATTGTAACTGACAAACAGGCCACATCTCCTTCACTGTAACTGACACACAGGCCACACCTCCTTCACTGTAACTGACACACAGGCCACACCTCCTTCACTGTAATTGACACACAGGCCACACCTCCTTCACTGTAACTGACACACAGGCCACAATTCCTTCACTGTAACTGACAAACAGGCCACACCTTCTTCATTGTAACTGACAGACACACAGGCCACACCTCCTTCACTGTAACTGACACACAGGTCACACCTCCTTCATTGTAACTGACAGACAAACAAGCCACACCTCCTTCATTTTAACTGACACACAGGCCACACCCACTTCACTGTACCTGACACACAGGCCACACCTTCTTCATTGTAACTGACAAACAGGCCACACCTCCTTCACTGTAACTGACAGACAAACAGGCCACACCTCCTTCATTTTAACTGACAAACAGGCCACACCCACTTCACTGTAACTGACACACAG
Organism: Clariallabes melas; assembly: GCA_030014275.1. Lineage (NCBI taxonomy): Eukaryota > Metazoa > Chordata > Actinopteri > Siluriformes > Clariidae > Clariallabes > Clariallabes melas. The sequence goes on from JAQMYI010000018.1 coordinate 20,814,256, forward strand.
GCCACACCTTCTTCATTGTAACTGACAGACAAACAGGCCACACCTCCTTCACTGTAACTGACACACAGGCCACACCTCCTTCATTGTAACTGACAGACACACAGGCCACACCTCCTTCACTGTAACTGACACACAGGCCACACCTCCTTCATTGTAACTGACAGACAAACAAGCCACACCTCCTTCACTGTAACTGACACACAGGCCACACCTCCTTCACTGTAACTGACAGACACACAGGCCACACCTCCTTCACTGTAACTGACAGACATACAGGCCACACCTCCTGTGAATTATTCAAGTAATGACATTTAAATAAGCCCACTTGTTCTTTCTCTTAATGTTTTTTCCTTCTTCAGCCTGTGGCTCATGTCCTGCGTGATGAAGACTGTCCATCAGTGATTGTGCCCAGCAGACCATGTAAATACACTTCCTTAATGTGTGTGTGTGTGTGTTTACACATTCAGTCTATTGCACTCTAAAAGAGTCTCATTTATGAGTCATTAGTCTGATATATAATGTCTAGCTATCAGGCATAAGAAAGCATCCTGCAGCTCTGTAAGGACCAAATGTGAACTCACACACACACACACACACACACACACAAATCATGTTTTATATATCTTAATTTTCAGCTTTCTTTTAATGTTCATACCACATTTTTGTATCAGTTTTCCAGCGATGCCTTCCGGACTTTATCATGAGGAACGGCACGCTGATGGTTGCAAACAGAACGGCTTTTAAGGACGCCCTGGATACAGCCAGGAGTGTGAGTGAACTCAGAGATGCAGCTGAGTGAGTACATTCACACGCACCCACATACACACACACACACACACAGTTTATCTGTAACAATAAATATATACCTGTTATACTTTAATTAAATAATAAATGCTGTTGTTCATATTAAAGGATTAAAACATGCCTGTTTCTTCTCTACATCGCCCTGTTGTTAATTATTTTCTTGCCACTGCTCACTCCCAAGTGTTCTATTTCTCATTTATGTCTCATTTATGTAGATGAAACATCATCTAAAGTGATTTTGAAAGTGATGAATAGAATTCATTTAATCTAAACACTTTATTTTGCATCGTTATAAAAAGTAATTACAGCCGCTGTTGTGTGAGTGAGTCGCTTCATTAAGCAGTGATTAACTCGATGCTTTTTGGATATTATATAGCCATCAGTCTTTCTGTCATGTGTGTGTGTGTGTGTGCGTGCAGTGGTATAACAGGTCTGCTGGAGGCCAAGCAGCTCGGCATGAAGATCGTGGAAGATTACGCCAACTCCTGGGTCTGGATTCTAACGTAAGCAGACATAATGTACATCAGAGAAAAACTTTATTGTGATTGAAAAATAAATAAATTGTGTTTTATAATGTGTGCGTGTGTGTGTCAGTGGGTTAATCCTAGCACTGGTCATCAGTCTAATCTTCATCCTGCTCCTGCGATTCACTGCTGGCCTTCTGCTCTGGTTCACCATCATCGCTGTCATCCTGGTTGTAGCCTATGGTGAGAGGAAGAGTGCGCGTGCGTGTATGTGTGTGTGTGTGTGTGTGGTCATGACTTCAGTGGTATACTAAAGAGTAACTACAAGTGTAAAAGCCCTGAAAAGGGAGGTATTTGTGTAAAAGATGCACGGACACAGCTTTGCTCAGCTCACATGTGTAATGACTGCGAGAAAGTAGGCCATGTGCCCTTTTGCATGCCTCAACAACATAGTTGCACAACCCCCTGCTGGAATCATTTGGTAACTGCACCTTAATCTTACTACACCCAGTGTTAAAGTGATACAGTACTAACATAAAACATAGCACACAAATTACTATGCCTCAGCTGCTATGACTAACAGTAATAAACATGAAGTAATAATCACACGAGGTCACACAAGGTTATGTGGAAATGTATGTTGTATGTATAATGTAAGTGTGTGCTTATACAGACAGATGGATATACTGTACAGAAAAAAAACAGACACAGACTGGTGGATAGACAGATGAAAAGAGGGACAGAGATAAATGGATGGATGGATGGATAGATGGATAGATAGATAGATAGATAGATAGATAGATAGATAGATAGATAGATAGATAGA
>JAQMYI010000018.1:20832419-20845903 GCA_030014275.1 Clariallabes melas
AAAAAAGTTTGACTGAATTTTAAGTGTTTGCTAAACATGATGACTGAATTTAAGCACTGCACATTTGTATGACCATTGTTTTGCCATTAGATACCATTTAATTAAAATAAATAAATAATAATAATGAAAGAAAAAGTTATATTGAAAATGTGAATGAATCAATAAGCTTTTTCTGGCTGTGAACATAATCCTCTCGACAATTCCTAATAGCTATCTATTTAACTTTTCCTTGGTACATGTTCCAAACCCAGGGCCATGGTTGGAGCATTCATGCACTCCCAATGTGCTTGTCTCCCGATGAAAACTATACAGTAAAGCACTTCATCACCACAGCTTGGATTAAATCAAAGTGTACAAACAAATTGTGAGAAGGCCTTACCGTTCTCCATGGCACGTTTCAGGTTGTCCAGCATGCGGTCATAATGCACACGGCAGAGCACTCGCTCGTCCACCAGAGCGAACTCCTCTCCTGTAGACAGCTGGCGTTTGCAGGAGAAGCAGGCGAAGCAGGCCAGGTGGTAAGTGTTTCCTTTGGCTCGGCGAACCCAGTCGTTGGAGTGGATGTTCCTGCCGCAGTGAGCACAGCGGGTCCCGTACTTCCTTTTTAAAAAAAAAAATAATAATGTTTTTGGAAAAGGTCAGTTCTGCTGTATTCCAATATAACATCTTTTGTACATTAAACATATGAATATAGAATGTCTTGAAGGAAATGAGGACTTATTGCATTTTAATGACAATTATAGCACAAATGTAATAGATAATTAGAACTACACCACATTCACCATCCCAGATACTGATGGTAAAACCTCAGCAACAAGAATCTTTTAATTTCTTAAACGGTGGTAAATTCGGATATACTAGCAATTACCAAACACTGGATTTTTTTAATACTATATTTAACCTTAATCGCGTTTTTTTTTTTCATCTAAAAAACAAAACAAAAAAGGCATCAGTGATTATCAATTAAATGTTTAAAATCACTGTTAAAATCAAACGAATCACAAGTAGTTTGAGGAACACCAAAGCTTAGTCTAAGATGATGAGATTATTCTTGCTTACATTTCAGATTAAAGAGCTTTGTGGTCAAGAGAAAGTAATGCAATTGTTTGGAGGATCTACACTTGATTCTCAATCTGAGCGAACATCACAAATCTTAAAACAAACAAATTGAGATACAAGAACATTTTATACAAGAACTCATGCAAACGTTTATTTTTTTGTAAAATGTAGGCTTGGGATGACTGCATCATGAGATTGGGGGGGGGGCCTGGGAACATGGTAATGAAGAATGGAAATCTAAAAATCGGTCACAAGATTTATCCAAAAGATGCACCAAGATTGCATTAATAAAGAATGTATTAATATTTTTCCTGAACCAGATGTTGACATTTGAAGTCAGAGTTAGGATGGTGAACTAAATTTTACTTCTTCATACACAATATTACCAAATATAGCATCAAACAAAGGTGGTCCAATAAGCTATTGAACAACAGTAGTGATGGTATTTATTACAAGAAGCTATTGCTATTGCTAATGATAATCAGTAAGTTCTGACAAAGTGTAATGGGATAATTTAAAAAAAAAAATTAAAAAAAATTTTAAACTAATTTTAAACAAAATCTAACAATCTTTACATTTTTAGTTTAAAAAAAAATCTGAACTGTAGCCTCATTAAAGTAACTCCATCACGCGGTGTTCACGTGACAACTGAACGGGAAACTCGTTTTATTTTGGTTTTAAATGGTGAAAAATAATTGTAGGACGAATTGAAAAAGTATATCAAACATAAAAAATAAATTAAAAAAAACGCATGTAACTGTACCTGAAGTAGTCGAGTTTACAGAAAATCTCTTTTTCTTTGATGTAGCAGCTGATGTGGCGGCCGAGTGACGTCTGACACACGCTGCACGAGAGACAGCGCACGTGCCAGCACATATCATTTACCTTTAATAGAAAAAAATGAAGGTGGCGCGAGAGAGAAAAAACAGGTAGCAACGAGTTAGCAAAGCATTTTACCTCCAAAATATAACCTGTAAACCATTAACACACAAACATTCGTTTCCACGAACAACAGAATCTGTATACAGCTGTAAGCTATAGTGTGGGTATACAGTAAGTATAAGTCATAGTGTGGGTTTTTGGTTTGTACAACTAGCATTAATATTAGCAGAGATAATTAAGCTAATCATTAGCACGCCAAACAGGACAGAGTAAAACATTTATACAAAAAATGGGTGAGCATAAAATGTTTTCCTCGTTATGTATAATTAGTTGTAAATAATAATAATAATAATAATAAGGTAAATAAAAATCATGAATGTTGACCAATTAGTCTAATAAATATTTGATATTTACGGTAACTTGCGACAAACCATATGTTTGTCCCTAGCGTAAGTTTTGATTAATATGGGCGTTTAAAGCATATAGACAACTTTATGCTCATCCCGTAAATTAAAAGTAAGTCATGGGAGTATAACATTTTCAAACCTGAAAATCTGTCTAACTCCTAAGACAGTGTACACTAGTTTTCAGCACACATAATAACCAATGAAAAAAAGAATGTTTAAACAATTATTTCCATATTTTTTTTTTATTCTTTAAAAGGTGCTCTGCGACAATGACCAGTGTTAAAAGTAAAACAAGCATAAAATATTAAATACACAAAAATACATGTAATTAAAAGGAACTTAAATATACAAAGTATTTTAATAGGCTTGTTACTAATAACATATTGCTTTTTTGTCCGTGTTTTTTTAAAGTAAAGAAAGTTATTATTTATTTAATATTTAAATAATTTAAAAAGTATTTAAGCGTTTTACCTTGAGCAGGTATTTGTCTACAATTTCCATGCCGCAGCTGGTGCAGATGGCTTTCTCAGTCATGGCATGAGGTGAAGAGACGGTGGGCGACGAGACAGAAGACGAAGGACACGACACTTCTTCCAAAAGATCTTGAGTTGAACTCTGCATATATAACATATATAAATAGATAGAGGTAATCATTTTGGCTACATGCCTGCGTTTGGTCAGTTGGTTTGAGAAAATAAAACAGGAAATAAATATTTACAGTTTTCCGACTTAAAAGAAATTGATCCATAAAAGGGCAAAAACAGTTTTAGTTAATTAATTAATTACCAGAACGTTCGGTTCTTGCAGGAGTGTGTGAGGTTTGCAGTTTTGTGGCATGGTGAGCAGCAGGAGAAAGTGTGCAGGCGGAGAGTTGCGCGCTCCGAACCGCCGCCCTTTTAACCTCTGCGGCCGCCCCGTTAATAACCATGACAACAACCCCGGTGCAAAAGATGCAGCTATCCCCCACCACCCTGAAATTATCACAACACGTACACACACACACACGGGGCTCTGGAAGGAGTCTAACAGCAATGAGCAGCCTTTCTCCTCCTTTTCGGATTTCAGATGAGGGATTGTGGAAAAATATAAAGCTTAAAGATCATCCTCATGCACGAACAGGCGCATTAAGAATACTAGGCTTTTCAGTGGTGTGATAACTGGTAAGCAGGCCGCAGCAAAGCTGAAGGTGACGTTACCGAGAAGGAAACACATTTCAAATAAGGTCAATTAACGTATTTAAATAACTCACACTATAATGAATTTCACCAACTGTATGATACTGCAGAAATAAAACTTTCTTCCAAAGTGTCTTCAGAGCTTTTACAAGTGCCGACTTGATTGCACGTCGCAAGCTTGCGGAAGGAATTTTATAACTTAAAAACCTTTTGTCGAGTAAAAGTTGTTGCAATTGGTTTGTCCAATAACGTAAAATAATTTTTAAAATGCGTTAACCCAACTTTTGGGATGTTAAAGAAAAATGAAAAGCAAACGGCTTATATCCAGCTGTTACATTGTGGTCGGAAAGCAAAATTAACCCCATAAATAAAAAATAAAAAAAGTCAGTAGTCTATATGAAGTTGCTCAAAACAAAATACAATACAGCCAAACTAAACTCTGGGTGATCAGTTGATTCCTGTGCATGTCGCAAATCTGTATCCAGATCATCAGCTTTTTGTTTGTTTGAAGGTTTTTAACACTTACTTTGCTTTCGGTTCCCGACTTGAACTCTTCCACGCCGGGGCAGGGAAGCGTCTGCTCATCTTTCCAGTACATGCTGTGAAGGTTTGCAGATTCAGGCTGTAGCAGGTTGCTTTGTGTAGAGCATTACTGCTCCAGGTATTCCACATGTGCGTCTACACCACCATTTAACTGCAACTTTAGTTTGGGAGGAACTTTGTTCCGGGGTTTTTTCCTCCATGGCCGCACCTCCTTGGCACATTTACACACGCCTATTATTCAGAGAGGGGCAAAAAAAAAAAAAAAAAACAGGAATATTCAAATGAGCCCTCCTCAATCCCGTCAAAGTTTAATTAACGGTAAAAAAAAATAATAATAAATTCTTAGTGTTTTTTTTAATAGGAGCTGAAACTTAACACACTAGAAACCCCGAACCTGCAGAGAAGCTCTGCTAAGAACAAAACAACACTAAATAATCGTATATATATTATTCCTCCTAAAACATTAAACCTGAAGAAAAAAAAAAACTATAGTTTCCACTTACAGTAGCAAGTGTTTGCCCGACAATTAAATATATATGAACCGAACATTAACATTAGAATTGTCGCCAAAAAAAGATCCTCTTGCCTTCTGGTTAAAGACAGCCAGACATTCAGAAGAAGCAGTGATTGAGTTTGTGGTCATTACAGCTGCCGCCGTTTTCAGTTCTTTAAATAAAAAATAATCCGCAAATTGGACTAACTGGTGCCATCTGAGAAAGTTCATCCCTGCTCTTTACCACCTGAGTTTGTTTAGTGTTAAACACGGAGTCATAGAGGAAATCTTTATTATAGGCTAGAGAATTTCTTTAACAACTAGTTGTCATCATATTCGAATAAACTACACAAATCAATTTATTTATATTCCTATATATTTTGACTTTGTGCTTAATCTCAGATTAAAATCGGATTAGATCTCTAAGAAATATGAATATTACTTGTCTGGGTTTAAATATTTTATTCACTTGACTCAATAGAGTTTAACATTTTGTACTTTTTTTAATACAAATTATGGGAATTTTCTGCTTTTTGAATATAAAACATATAACATATTGTTAGGACAATTTAATACTTGTTTGGTTAAGCATAAACTGTTTTTAGTTTGGTCGAGTTCTAACAACATTGATGCAGTCTGTAAGTCATGGAAACATCCTTCTAAATGCACATCTGCTTCATTTACTTTAATATTAATGTCATAACTGTTTCTAAAACATTTTATAGTACATTTTTTAATTAATTCTACACATTAATATTAGTTATTTTAAATTTTCTAATGAACATTTACAAGATTTAATGACTGCCTCAAATAATTGTATACAATCTTTATTTTCTGTTTCACAAATATGGCTTTGATTTTGGGGCCTCAGACATGCTTTAAAATAATTTTTCTATAATAAACTTACAAGTTATTATTAGCTTTGTTTCGGTTTAAGCAAACAATTAACACATTTAAATGTAGTCTTAAGTGATAGAATATTAATATTTGTATTCCATGTTTATATTCTTAAAAAAAATAACCTTTGGTTAAACATTGCTTAGGGTTTTTCAAGGCTTTCTTTTTTTAGGGCTGAGTTGTTTTTGCTTTCAGTGTTTTTCTGTGTTATGGATGCAGCTTTGACTGGAACCAATTTTTAATGGGTTTCTTCTCCTAGCTGTGCTTTTTCCTACTTTAGAAAACCACAAGCCAGTGCAGATGATGTGCTTTAATATTGCATTTCAATGAAGAAAAAACACACGTCTCAAGGTATACATGTCAAAAGCCAGGGGGGAAAATGTTGCTTGAGGTACATGAGCACATAAACAAGACCAGTATTGTCTGAAGATGAGGAAAAGTAAGGCCTATGACGTCACCGAGTTGTTTACCATCCTGAACTCCACAGGTTTTTGTGCGCCATCCTCAGATTTCATGCTGAAGTATTGTGTTTTATCTGTCGAGATGTTGAAAGATAAATGACAGCCAGTGATGACGGTGTTTCCAAAGATGGAGACACCACGTCATAAGTTAATAAAGAAAGACGGGCTGTGCAAGACATTGCGGTTACATTACAGCCTGTGACATCTCATTTCACATGAGTAACTCTACACACATGGACATTTGATCAAAACCCGTACCACACACATACACCCACACATGCACACTTTATTTCATGTGAGATCATGTCTTCTGCCTTTTCCTCTAAGACTTGTCTTATTCCAAGCCAGGTTTAAGTGAGGTTTCTCACACCATTCCTTCATACTGTTAACATTCTAGGTGTTTTTTCTCCATCACTTTAATGCAAAGATACTTAAATGATTTATTATAGTTTTGAAGGATTGTCTTTCTCAAATATGGTCATTTCAAAGTAGCAGTTAAACCAAAGTGTACACTTCACTGTACCTAAGAAATTGTTTATTTGCATTTTTGGATTTTATCTAGCATTTTGCTTTGGCTAAGGAACAGAGTTTACACAACGTTTTATCCAAACAGGTTTAATGTTGAATAAATCTTTTTAGGGTGTCATGGTACTGATTAGTACAGTTGCCTTGTGCCTCCAGAGTTAGGGATTCAAATCTCCTTTGGTGGACATGTACTGGTATACATGTTCTCTACCTGGAAGAAATCTGTTTTCCCGCACAGTCCAAAGACATATTTAGTTATAAGAGGAATAAAACACTTTGGAGTATTCTGTATTGAAAATAAACAAACATCTTCGATTGGAACTGTAATTCTTCACACCATCCTGTTTTTGATTTTCTTCCTACAGCGTTTTATTCCTCTTATACCTCAGTAATTTTCCAACGCCAATAACTTTTCAGTTATTAAAAAGGAAACACAAAAAAGAGGCCTTGACATCAATCAGATTAAAACTATTCTCCAGTGTGAAAAGCTTAGCCACCCTTGGTGGGATTTTGTTTTTCTTTTTTTTTTCTCCAGACGTTCATTCATAAGATTTTGAACGGCTGGAAGTGGGGGAGTGGTTGTAGTGCATGTAACTCAACACTGAAGGTCTGGGAGGTGAGGGGTCTCAGAGCTCCACCGCTCCAACAAATGGACTTTGACAGGTCGATCTGGGGAACGCTGTGGTCATGTTTCCTGAAACCTGCATTGAAGCTGAATGCCAGAGGAACAGGAAAAGAAAAAAAAAATGCTTGAATAAACGCATGGCCAAGCAGCAGTCGTCCACACTCTCCGACTGAGTCAGAGTGCTACAGTATACTGAATACACAATGCTGTCACGTCAATCTGTAATTGAGATCGCAATTAAAAAGAAAGTTGCTCTGTTACATTAAAGCTTTCATTAATCATGTTCGCTATTAGTCAGGTTCAGTCATTTTGTAGGAAATTGGACCTAAAGTCTATGATGCTTTTGACTTCTTGATATAATCATTTAGAATCTGAGCGCACCTGAGTTGGGTTTGAAAAAAACACAGTCTGACATAGATTTTTTTGTATTTATGGTAAATTCTTTTTTTCCATTTTAGACCATGTACTTGGCGCAAAAACAAGATCATATCGTGTCAATCATCAACTGGGCAGGTTTTTCTGAATCATTTAAGATGGATTTTGGTTTTGCAATAATGATCTGATAATCTGATGTACAGTAGGAGGCACAGAGGCTTAGAAGTTGGCGCTGTCGCCTTGCACCTCTAGGGTTGAGTGTTTCAATCTCACCTCTGGTGAGTGTGAGTAGAGTTTGCATGTCCCCCCTGTGATGGATGGGGTTCCTACTGGTACTCCGGTTTCCTCCCACAGTCCAAAGCCATGTTCTATAGGCTTATTGGGTAGGCTGTAGGCTGATAAGTATGTGTGTGCTTGTGCCCTGTGATAGGTTGCCTTTCCATTCAGGGTGTACCTCACCTTGTGCTCTGAGTTCACTAGGACAGCCTTTAAGGCTCCATATCTCCAACACAGGATTAAAAGTGATTTAATCTGAGGTAGATTGCATTTTCTTAATTGTATGACATGATGGATTTGCTCAATCAAAATCTGACTGAGATTATAATATCTGTTTTATGTAGTTAGTGCTTTTTATACAGTATACCAAGTGAGGCAGATTATATAGTAAATAAATCATTATCTGAGTTATAGTATTTGTTTATCAAGTTATCAAATGAGAAAAAATAATCTGAGATAGATTATGCATTTATTTTAGTACAATCTGAGGTATATTCTGTTGTATTTTATCAGAATATGATGTAAATTTAGATTTTTTCTTTATTGATTAGTTAAGGTAGATATGGATATGTATATGGAAATGCCAAAATATGATCGGAGGCCATTATTTTTTATAAAGCCCTAGTCTGAGATTATAAAGATCACTACCAAATAGACTACTACAGTATGTAGAGTATGATTTTTAATTCATTACATGTAGATGTAATATATAGGTAGATTATTATAATCTATAGGTGTTTTTAATCATAATCTGATATGGATTATGAGGCAGATTGCATGTATTTTATTATTGTTTGAAGTTGTTTATGATTTTTTCATTTTATAAACTCGATGAGGTAAATTATGAGTCTGCAAAAACATCACCTGTGCTGCAGTGTGTGGAAGATTGTGGATTTTTAAAAAAAATAATTATATATATTAGAAACTTTTGTAATATATATTAGATTATGTAAAGCAGAATTTGTCCACCTGAAGAAGGATGAGGACTTTATTTCTCTTTAATCAGGTGCTTTTGCGTGTCAAGGGGCCCCAGGCGTTAGATCCCATCAACATCCTTGTGGAAGAGGAAATGGAGCCGATGACAGCTTTTCTTAGAGCGGCAGCCACCAAGCCACCGCTATCATACTAGCTAAAGGAAACAGATTATTCTGACATGGAAGTTGTACCCAAAACACACCCACTTCTGCCTGTAAGCTCACTGGGCTTCCATGCTAATACGGCCTTTTGTTTCGGCGCCGCTAAGAAGTTTGCCTAAAAGTGACGACTCCTCACTTCCGGATGTTTCCTTGGATGACGTTACTAGTTTGCGTTGCTGCCACCACCTTTATTCATAAAGCCATGTAAATAATCCTGCTTTATCCTCAACGATATAAATTCACACCAAGCTTTACTTTCTGCTGCACCATTGGGAAGATCTTTGACCAGAGCATGCCGTCTAGACATGGAGCTTTGAAATCACTTCTGTCCCAAAGATATCGTTTTAGGTTTTTCTCTAACCTGACCCTAAATCCAATGGGAGATCCTTGACCCATTTGAAGAGAGCTATACTGCTCCGCTTGTTTTTCTCACTCTCTTGGGTCTCAGTGGTCCAAGCTCAGAGGAAATGTCCTGGATGTGATTGGTAACCTTGAGATCCTTTCATCTTTCCAGCCACAAGTCACAATAATCGGTGAAAAATAATCTGAACTATTTGCTTAATTGAAATAACACCAATCATTGCTCCATTACATCAATGCACTTGCCAGCTAGTTAACACAAGATAATCTGACAGAAGTATGTTAAAGTTTGACTCTCATTAATTTCTAAATTTCTAATAGTGATGATTAATACAGTATATCACTAATACAAGCTAGTTGGCTAATATAACCTAACTGGAGAATAACTATGATAATGTTTAAGTCATGTTCATAAATATTCATCACTGATGCAAATGCAACCTGACAGGATTTTTGTATGTTTTCCATAAATGTTTACAATCTTTACTTCTAATGGTAGATAGTCAGCTAACAATTCAATTTATTTAGAATTATTTGAATTAACACAATGTGACTACTGTAAGGTCGTCTTGTAACCTACATTAATATTATTAATCTTCACTAATAATGTGTACTAGCTGCTAGCATGAGCAAATATGACATGATACAGTAATATGCTTAAATATATTTTTTAAATAATTAAACTGATAACACTAGCTATTTTAATAATATACAGTTAACTAATGTGACAGAATTTTTATGCTTTTATTAATAAATGCTTATAATTTCCACTACTAATGTTTGCTATGTTTTTTTTTTACCTTCAAGACCCTCTAATATTCTTAAATATCGTTGAATACTGATAACACTAGCTAGTTTGCTAATCTACATTAAGCTAACACAATAGGATTTTGTCACATTAACAAATGTTCATAATATTCGCTGCTAATGTTTGTTAGCTGCTAGTTTGAGCTGACATGGCAGGATTTCTGAGGGTTTTTTGCCATATTTTTAAATAGAGTATAATTACAGTATATGAATGACGTTAGCTAGTTGGCTAATCAAGAGTAGTATCTAAATAGTATCCTAACAGTACTACTTCTATGGTGAAATTTTTAAATATTCATAATCTTCACATTTATTGTTTGGTGGCTTCTAGCATGTGCTACCATGACAGGACTGATGAGGTTTTAGTAATTTTTCAAAATAGTTTAATTACACTGATAACACTAGTTTGTTTGCTAATCTACAGCTAACAGAAAAGGATTACTTTAAGGATTTTTAAAGTAGCTAGCATTAGCTAGGATTTTTAAAGCTCTGCTAGCTGCTAGCATTCATAAAAATAGTTATAACTATACTGATAACACTAGCTAGTTGGCTAAGCTAAGCTACAGTAACTTGGCACAATGCCTGAGAAGATTTCTAAATTAATACTCATAAATATTTATAACTTTCACTGCTAATTTTTGCAGGCTGGCAAATATAGCTTACTTAACATGATATCTGAGAAGACCGCTTTATTATGCTTTAAATGCCTTTGAAAGGTGTGTTTTTTCGGCAAATTCACAGGGTCAAAGGCATGACCCGTTAGTTATGTACCTCAAATGAGTTTGAAATGTGTAAAAGGTGCAAGCGTGATGGCGTGGCCCCAAGGAGAAGCATTTATACCCCTGAAGGTGCAGTGCATTGCTTTGTTCCTGTACACTACATACACTACAAACTATATTATATAACAGTCCTATAGAGACTTTCCAAAGGCCACAGCGAACATATCAGTTTCCTGAAATGAAAAGCCACAAAGGAATCAGTGGTGAGTTAAAAAAAATAAAACACTCTTTAAGCCTCTCTAATGCCAGCGAGACACCTTTTCAGATCGTTCTTATGCAATAACAAATACTCAGACTACTCCAGCTTTGCCACAAAAAACGTTGTAACATGCCAAAGCAAACATTTTGCGAGTAATAATGGGAGTCTGGCTGTACATCATGTGTAAACGGGAACGAAATCATGTAGATAAGTGAATTTTACACATACTTGTTCGTCTCTCCCTTCCCGACTTTGAAAGGTGCGAACATGTCACGAGCCAAAAGGCCTGAAAAGGCGTCTTTTTACGCCAAGACAGGCGTGAAGTGGCAGTGCTGACAGCCAAGCTCTCGATTATTCCAGCTGTGGCAACGTGGGAGAGAAAAGCTACAGAGTCTACACCTGTCCGAGAATCCTGTTCACCTCACTGCAGCTGTATGGAGCTGCCGAGCACATGACATCACCACGCCTGTAAACACACACCTGCCAACACACTGGAGTCTTCTGGGAGAGTCCCCAATTTTCCTTAAGGTATAGTTTCTTTTTTAATCCAAGCAAATAGCTAGCAACCATTTAATCAACCGGGAAATCAAAGTCTAGACTTATGTATCTAGGTAATGTTACCAGGACAACCAACCACGCCCATTCAACAGCAATATCGTGGAAGTCACGCCATTGAAGCCTGTTAGGTCCTGAACAAGTTTTACATTACCTTACTTTTTTTTTTCTTAAAATTTGGTACCTAAGACAAGGGCAACCTCTGGTTCAAAAAAATGATACCAGTGCAGAAGTGCAAAAACATGCAGTTCCTTGAAAGACCACTAGGCTCCAAAAGTGAGTCAATCCTCATAGACCACCATGTTAAAATGTCCAAGTTGACAGAAACACATATTTTAAGCCTGATACCAATAACAGTTCTGGCCTCCATAGTTATATTTCTCATTCATGATAACTGTATGGGGTGATTTTTTTTTAGATAACTGGTCAGGTAAAATTACATTAAGCCATAAAGTTCTTTATAATTAGGGGTGTGGCTGATTTGAGTGACAGCTGCATTGCAGTTGCAGATGGCGATGACCAGAGTTCCTACAGAAAACCTAAGGGTGACATCACAGAGGGTTTGTAATTCCCATTTTTTAAACAGTCTGTGTTTATAAGTCAGTGCTGCAATTCTTAAATCTGATTGGTCAGAATGTGTCGGTCATTTGCCATAACAATTCAAGCTGTTTCACAATGATTTATATGGTTGATGTTCCACACAATTTATAATTCATTAATAATAAACAGATTATTTAACAAAGTAAAACATTTCATTATTATAATATGTTGACACTTTCTTGTAGGAGATTTTCACTTAGCATTTTTATTCTCTTTGGTCTTAATATTCAATTTCAAGCTTTTTAGCTTTCTGAATGTAAAACCATAAAGACTCTTATATTACCCTTGTAAAAAAAAAAGTAAAGTAGACATTTCATGGCCAACGCAATGACATAGTTTCATCATAGGTTTATGTGAGTCAGGATTTCGCTTGGTGTTGCTAACAAAAGCAGTATGGTTCCATCATAAGGCGCTTGGACCCCTAAGAATTTGGAGGGGGGGGAAAAGCGGAAAAGTGTGAACGAATATTTTTGCTGCTTGCATCCTAAAAAGTTCTAGCAAACCAAGTACAGGTTTTGGCTGAAAGTGCTTGAAGTTTCTTTTTATTATTTGGCTTGTAAATGTATGCTTATCACAGAAAACTGGACAGTGTAGTCACGAAATCTAAAACACATAGTTAAAAAACAGCGTCAAGATTATTTCCACCTGTTAACCTTTACGGTAAACAGAGCGCCCATATCGTGAAACATCATAAAGAACACTGATTTAAACTGTCATTGACTTGACAAGTGGGATAAGGCACGTGTGTGCTTAACCAGCATTGCTTGACCTGGTGACCTGTTGCAGATGTCTTATCTACTACATCAAGCAAAGCCAAGAGTCTTTATTTACTTAAATGAACAGCTTGAATAACTGCGTACTATTTCTTTTGAATAAATCCCTGCAGCATTTAATGTTTTGATATACTGTACATTCCCCAAAGACACATTTTTTTGTCAGAATTTGTTCCTTTCTCCACATCTCATGTCAACAGTGACGACTCGAACCCTTTAAAAACCCTCCCGAGAATCCTTGTATGGGTTAAATGATTTAACCCTTTTTTACAATGAGTAGGTTTCTTCTTCTTTTTCTTTTAAATCGCCTTCATCCAAAGACAGGCATAAAAGCCTTTTCAAACAAGGAAAACCAATCTTCCAGGGATCGGGAATGGTCAGAGCGGGTGAGTGAGTGAGTGAGACTCTCAAGCTGATGCTTGCTCTTCATCTCTTCATGCTGGGCTTCTAATTATTTCATGGTGTAGCAGGAAATCCTACCAGGCCTACATAAACAGTACTGGGAAAGAGAGGGGGGGGGGGGGTATACCTCTGTACCAGAACGCTGGTGACATCTG
>JAQMYI010000018.1:20871877-20885517 GCA_030014275.1 Clariallabes melas
CCCTGTGAACCTTCCTGCCAGGGTATAAATATAAAAGAAATATTAAAAAAAAAAAAAAAGAAACAATAGTGTATTTTATATACATATCTATCAATAGATTTACATTTACATTTAGCAGACGCCTTATCCAGAGCGACTTACATTTTTCTCTCATTACACATCTGAGCAGTTAAGGGTTAAGGTCCGTGCTCAAGGGCCCAACAGTGGCAACCTGGTGGTCGTGGGGTTTGAACCTGAGACCTTCCGAACCCTAGTCCAATGCCTTAACCACTGAGCTACCCCTGACCCGATTCCTATTCCGCTTCATTCCAATTTTAAAGTAAGAACACTATCGGCTAAAACATGGTATTGGTGCTAAAAAGTGTCTCACCTTGATGAAAAAGTGAATTTTCAGATTTCAATTTAGATTTCACATGAAAAGACATAAACCTGAAAAAGTGTATTATTTTAAAATGCAAAATTATTAAGCTATTGCAACATGAATTTGACACGGTTACGTACACTACAGATTTTTTGCTTTTTAAGGTTTTACCAAAAAACTATTTTTGCTTCTACAAGCATACACCAATTTTAGTATCAATATTCACAGAAATATGAATAATTAGCATTTTAAATTATTATAGTTTGAAGCGAGACAGTATAACGCTGAAAAATAGTCATTAGGGAAGACATTAAGGAAGACATCCTTATCCAGAGCGACTTACATTTCTATCTCTTTATACATCTGAGCAATTGAGGGTTAAGGGCCTTGCTCAAGGGCCCAACATTGGCAACTTGGTGGTTGGTGGTGAGATTTGAACGTGGGATCTTCCGATCACTAGTCCAATGCCTTTTAGATTGGTCACTTCCACGTTGCATAAACTTCAGAAGTAGCTTATTTGGCACACACACACATTTTCTGTACTATATGTACAATATTAAAAAAATTAAATCAGCACTTATACCGTGTTTTGGCCGTATAAGTTATAATTACACGCAGGTGCGAGGGGCAATGCTCTGTCAATCACAGTGACACTAGCCATCTTTGAGCTTATGTATGTGGAAGAGGGCCGATAGCGCTTTCCTTTAAGTGTGTGAAGCACGTGCTCACATTTATCTGTCATGTGATATGGACAAAGTGTGTACCATGGATCCAGTACAAATCACAGGTATAGTTTAGTACAGTTTCTTCTGGCAGAGTTTGTCTGTTCCATGTGTTTATGTATCCTGATCTTTTGATTCTTTATTTACGCATTTGAATCCCAGTACGGCCCAGCTGTCCCAGTTAACCCTGACCTTCATCTCTGCACCAGCTTTTAAAACATAAACACGTTTCGACTGAATTTCTTGTCCGTCACATACGGTCAAGTTAATCCTGTTTCACCACAGCACACAAACATCGGCAGCTGTGCGTGATCAAATCCACAAACTTCACCTGGGACACAATTCATCACTAACCTCACATGGACTTGCTAATGAGCCACATCCTCCAAATGAGGCAGCGCTGGCCTGAATCTGTAAGAGTAATGATCTCTAATCCTGAGGAAATGGGATTCCAAACCGCAGTCCAGCATCAGGAGTGAGACCCACAACGTGTCCTGCATCTTCCCTCTAAACAGTCGTGTTCACTTTAGAAGAAACACCATCTTAATTTGAAACAGATACAGGCTGCAGTGTACGCATGGGAGATTAAAGCGGATTTTTAAAAAAAACTTAATTAAAGATCAGGCAACCCTCGTTATCAGTAACGAATGAACACTCCAGATAAAAGAAAGATGGTAATGCTGCATTTATTTAAATTAATGGTTATGAAAATAAAACACATGTAATTCAAGACGCAGCTTTTCATACTGTATGATGGTACCGTGTAAAAACAGGATGTAGGAAATAAACCACTCAGTGTCGCACTGTTAAAGGAAAACAATCAACAACAGTGCGGTGTGATGAAATGCAGACAAGTGTTTAATTTTTGTCATTTGCCTTTTTATTTATTTAAAAAAACAACCCGTCATACTTTTTATCCATTTATGGGTACATTTAAAGTTCTCACTTACCTTATAGACCTTTTTAAGTCTGACATCACAACATCTGTCCACGATGGTCCCGCCCACTTCTGTACATCAAAGGGAACGTTACTTACCGAATGCCAGTGCCAAAACCCACAAATTAAATCATCTCTTAACCATCCAAGTTGTCTTTCGTGGCTAACTAGCTTCTAACACAAGGTTGAAACGCACCAAGTAGTGCCCTTGGTCAGGGATTCCACACCCTACATAGCACACTAGCTTTTTCTTTTTTGCGCTATTCGGGATTCAACCCTGGAACAGTTAGTTAGCTATTAATTAGAAAGCTTTAAATGTCAGTATTAGTTAACATTACCTCTGAAAGTCGTCCTACAAGCCCCGCCCCCACCCCCGATAACCAGGCCCCCTCTGTTATTCCTGCTTTTAGTAGCTAACAGATTATGAGCCAAACTTCACTGAGTGATGATGGTAGAATAATTATAAAGGTCTTGACTAAAACAACATGTGTGAGGAATCACAAAGGAGTTTTCATTTTCTGCAGGTGAAAAGTACTCGAACTAGTTACTTTTATCAGCAAGTAACGCTGTAATGTAACTGATTACTTTTTAATGACAGTAATTTTGTAATTTAATTAGTTACTTTAAAAAGTAACGTCCCCCAACACTGGATGTGACTGACGTCATAATAGTCACGTGTCTGCAAAAAGTCATTAGCAGCTTTCAACAGTCATTCTTTCACCTTTTTCCAGGTTCATCTCTGACACTGGAGACTCCTTCCATAATTGTTCAATAAATGTTTCCGTACAGGAAAAATTTTAAATATTAAATATAAGGCTATGATTTGCCTTGAAGGTGGAACCAATGGTTTAAACCAAAACAGTTTAAGTTCATGTTTAATCTACTGGAGTTGGGAATCAATGAATAAATGAATAAATTAAAAAATTAATAAATACAAAGAGGCAGAATGTAAATAGTGTCATGTATGGATTGCGTGTATGAATTTTCTGCTCTCTGAGTGGGAATCCCGTACTTCACCGCGTACAGGGAGAGACCGTTCTGGTCCATGGAGCGAGTGGAGGGGTAAGAACAAGAAGTAATTTTTCTTCAGTCCAAATGTTTTATGAAAGGAGATGTAAACTTTAAACGGTTATAGTTACAGAGTTACCGTGACAGTGTTACCCAGAGGAACGCACAGAAAAATAATGTTTATGTTCTATATAAATCAGCATCTGAGAATAGTTTTAGGACTTTCTAAACAAGCCTTTTGTTTTATTATTATTATTATTATTATTTATTAGGGCCCAAGCACTATAGGGTGCGCAGGACCCTCTTGTTTTCCTAAGGATTTTTTTTTTTTTCCTACCATTTTGGGCTTTTGGGAGTCTTAACATGCTCAAAAATTCATGAAAATGTTTTGATTGTTTTTATAAGCAAAAATGTGATTATAGTGTTGGAAATTGGTAATATTGGTAAAAAATTTTGGGTGGCTTGAACGGATTATCTGCATTTACATTACTTCCTATGGGAAAACGCGTTTCCCCATACCAAGTTTCACCTTAAAAACTTCCCTCCAGAACGGATTAAATCCGTATACTGAGGTACCGCTGTACTAATACTGTATATGAACATTACTGTGAGTAATACCATGAGAATAGTTTTTATTTGTACCTTTTTGTACAAAACACTGACCATATCATAGAGACTTCATAAAAAAAAAATCAGGTAATCCACTTTTTTTTTTTTTTTTAATAAAAATAATAATCAGGCAGTTCAGGTTGACGAGCCTCATTCCAGCACCACAGCTGTGACGGCTCTAAAAGAATAAACTCAGTCCACACTCCAGCTCGTCGCTGTGCTCAGTGTCGCTCTGCTGTCTGACGCTAAAGTCTGATCCTGCTTCATCCCGCTCTTCTCTTCTCTTCCTCCTCCGTCTGTACACAGCTTTCTCTTCAGACTCTGTGTCCTCGATGCACGTTTTATCCTCCTCGGGTTCCAGAGCAGATCTCAGACAGTCATAGAACCTGAGGCAGACAAGACCATCATCTAATCTAAATCTAATCAAATGAATACAAGTTTCGATTTACAAATGAAAGGTTATGTGTTTCAAGTATTGTTTTAACCTTTCTTAAGCATGATTATTCACATTTGCAGTATTTTTCATTATAATGTGATGTTATGTCCATGACATCATTATATCCAACTGTAGGCAATAGTTTCTAAACAAAAACCTGTTATACAGTACATCAGTGTTGCTGAATTCTGATTGGTCAGGAGGTGATGTCAGAAAACTGCATAGAGTGCAAAAGCAACAATAGTGTAATAGTGTAATACCTTTCGATCCTCTTGAAGTTTTCATCCATTTTATTATTTGCGACTCCAACAAGAAAAGCGATATATTCTTCGGAGACGAGAACTTTCCCCTCGTGGCTCAGAGGAACTTCGAGACAGTGGGTGCTGCGCACAGCCTGCGTTTAATTCATCAGATAACAGGTGATGAAATATTTCAAAACATTTCCACTGTACCATAATGAAGCATTAATGAAAGGTTTAAGTCGCATCTACTGTGTAAACATGAGCAAAACCTTTAAGGTATAGAGGAGATCATCTTGAACAACTTTATTTCCTCTGTGTGTCCATTTCTCTGTCCACCTAAGCCCCGCCCCTTACAGTTTAAATGTGGAATTAAGTCGCGTTAATGGTATAAAGATCTGAGTGTAAACCCAAGAAACCAAAACGTCTAAATAGCTGGTATAAAATAATATTAAGCATGTATTTATAAAGTTTGAAAAGGTTCACCGCAATGATTTTGCCTTTCTTTCCCACAGTCACTCCCGAGTTCCTGAACCCTGAATTTATAGCCACAGAATGCTACAGAGAGAAAAGAAAATACAACCTTAAAAATTATTTATTGTACTAAAATATTTTAATTATATTAATACTAGATCTTCAAGCTTGTTATTGAATTTTTTGTTCTATACTGTTACCAGGAGTTGTGCGTCCTCTAGCCGTTTGCACTGCACGTGAAGAACGCAGGGTTCAAACTTAAAGACGGCGTCACCAGAAGATTTCAGCAAACCAGCCATCTGAGGAGATGAAAAAAATGCATTTTTAAGTAACGTCTTTGATCTGTTTTTATAAAGTCCAGTCTTTATGATCCCTAACAAAGTAAAGCCTTTTATTCTGATGAGTCGACCTTAACAGCTGTGTTTCTTATGGACACACAGCTGTTAAGTTCCAATCCTGTGAGTTCTCATCACCATTGTGTGTGTGTGTGTGTGTGTGTGTGTGTGTGTGTGTGTTTTCCCCCGACCACATTTCTTCCACAAAACTGACGGTTCAGCACCATCCTTCAAGGTTTTGATAATATGTTGAAGAGTTCCTAACCCAGTTCCAGTAACTTTAGATCTCCTTAGTAGTTTTCTTTGCTTGGTGAAGCCCAATTATTTGACCCTTCTGAAATTATAACTTTTTGGGGGGCCAGACAGTATATAATATCATAAAACTAACAACAAAACAAAAAAACAAAAAAAAACATCTTACCACATCATCCTTTGTACACTTGTTATGAGTGACGAAGAGCCAGGAACAGTTCTGCTTTTGCACATCAACACAATCTGACAGCTGTCACAACAAACACAACAGCACACACTTCATCTCTTAATTGACTGATTGATTGATTCCTAAACTAACCAATTAAAGCATGTGAGAATGAATCCTGATCCAGCTGTTTTGCAGTGTATCATCACACTTTACCCCGTCAATCAGGATGATTCTTCCAGAACATGAACTTGTGGTGAAATAACTGTCGGAATTGTTTAGCAAACAGACCACAGAGCTAATGTGCTCATCTATACTGCCCTTTTTACTCAAGTCCAGCTTGTTCAGACATTGCTTCTTCCACTGTTTAAACGTGTTTTCTCCTTCCATAATGTATAGTTAGCTAAAAAAGGACCGAGTAATAATAATAATTATTGTCATGAACGTTTTTATTCTATTCAGCCATTTCTATGTGGTATTTAATGATTATCTCATTGTGTTTGCATGCTAGCTTTCAATGAGTTGCCAGAAAAATCCACTTCCGGTGAATCACAACTCCTGAGATCCGATTCAGAATTGAATACAAAATGAATCGATTCTTCACCGATTCGTTACAGGACTCGTTCCAGTTAAATGCACAAATGATTCATCGTCACTCTTACATTTTAGAGATTAGGGCTGTTATAAAGCCCACACCTCATTTAATTACTCAAAATAAATATTTTCTCCTATTTATGAATGGAATGTTGTAGTGTTCACACAATATTTCATGTTTTGTTTGGAAGAGCCAAGAATCAACTCACAGAGTTGGCTCTTTGAATCAGTGGGTCGTTTCTAAGATTCGATGCAATAATACACATTATCACGTTAGTAGTGCATTGTACACTTCAAGAATATTACTATTATCTTATTTTTAGTCCTGTCGTGTATTTTCGACAATAGAAGCGACAAAAAAATATATAGTGCCGATGCGAATCGACTCTTAGAATGAATGGATTTGTTCAAAGTGTCGAATCCGCACTCCTGTACAGAATCAGACTCGACTTCGACACAGCTATGGCCAATCAGATCGCGAGTTTGAATGTCTTAACCAATCGTAGCGCAGAAAGGCGGGAGTTTTTGTGGAAACAAGGTACGGTATGGTAGCCGAGGAGTGTCAAATGGCAGATGCGGAAGTATTTGCCGAATCGCGAAAAGCATGGTTCAAAGTCTAAAATAAATTTTGTTTGTTTGCATCTTGGTGAGTTTCTCGATACAGTTGCAAGTGTTTAATTCAGATCTACGTTTTAAGCTTATAATCTGATGCATTATGCAGTATCTAGCATGCTTGTGTAATTTTAAAGCATGTCTCTATTATTAGAACATCTGTAGTTATGAAAGCTGGTTATATAAGTGTAATAAGATCTAAGCACCATTTTAACATACAATAATATGATTTTGTTATATGTTAATATCTGAATTGCATTGCATTTCAATGAGATAAAGTATTGGGACCCTTACTATTTTTAATATCTCTCACCACCTTCCTTACAAGAACCCTCTGGTTCTGGAATGTTCTGTTATGAGAAGCATTTTAACATGAAATACGGTAAATTATTAATAAAATGCATGGGGCATTGGTGACCCGGTGGTAAGTTTCTTGCCTGCAATCCAGAAGGGCCGGGTTCGTGCTCCCACCCAATGCCCAAACCCCAAACCCCTGCCACTGGATACAGTGCCGATCCCAAGCCTGGATAAAATGGGAGGGTTGTGTCAGGAAAAGCACAAACCCGTGCCAAGTTGTTGTGCGGATCGGGTGATCCACTGTGGATGGTCCAAAATGTTTCATGCCACTGGTCTGTGTTGCGCACCCTCCAGAAAGCCTGTCCTGATCTCATGGACACAAGTACTTGAGCATGTTACAGAAAATTCTGGATACACATTAGAAACCGTACCTCTCATAAAGGTTCTGTAAATATAAAAAAATAAAATAGCTGACATATGATCCTGTGGCAGGTCTGAAACAATCAAAATGGCAACGTTAAAAGTAATGAAAGCCATACGAGTCTCCGAGTTTGGAGCTCCTTCTGTTCTGAAGTTCTGCTCCGACTTACCGGTCCCTGCTCCAGGACCCAAACAGGTAAAACTAATCGTATGGTTACATTCGGTTTTGTTAAACCTACCGCAGGCTGACTGTATTTACAGTTTCCTCGTTTGAGTTACAGGTGCTCATTCGGGTGCACGCGTGTGGCGTGAACCCCGTGGAGACGTATATCCGTTCCGGTGCCTACGCCCGTAAACCCAGCCTCCCCTACACCCCTGGATCTGATGTAGGTGGTGTGGTGGAGGCTGTAGGAGATGGAGTTCGCTTCCTGAAGGTGACACCTCTTTTGTTTTTTTTAGTAATTACATAAACGGTTTACACACATTGCATGAGGAGAAGCGTGTTGTTACATGTTAAGTGTATGTGAAGTAAACCTGTGATTTTTGATACACTTTGGTTTCAAACCAGTGCCTAAGGCTGAATGAACACAACTCCATACAAACACACTGCAACTGTTAGTGGAAAGCCTTCGCAGAAAAGAAGAGTGGAGCTCATTATAACAGGAAAGGGGAATCCATATGGGGCGAGGTGCTCAACAAGGACATAGGGGTGATGGTGAGGGGTGCACATACTTTTGACTATTAGGAGCATCCACTATATGATGGGAGCACTGGTGGCTCAGTGGTAGTTTTTTCGCCCACCATGTGGAAGGCCCGGGTTCAGTTTCCACCCAAACCCCAGCCAATGGATGCAGTGCCGGTCCCAAGCTCGGATAAAATGGGATGGTTTAGTCAAGAAGGACATCCGGCTTAAAACCCTCAGGTGCAGCTGAAAGACTAACAACAATTATGTGATGCAGATCTCCGCAGTGTTTATGTGGCTGTATTGATTGAACCTTCTACCCTTATCTGAACTGGCGTCTCCGTCCAGACAGGTGACCGCGTGTTTACCGTCAGCACCGAGACAGGAGGTTACGCCGAATACGCCGTGGCTTCAGAGGAATCTGTCCACAAACTGCCCGAGTCTCTGAGTTACAAGCAGGGAGCTGCTGTGGGAATCCCGTACTTCACTGCGTACAGGGCTTTGTTTCACAAGTAAGAGCGTCCTCTGGACATTTCTGTCCCTTCTGCATGCGTCTGTGTCTGTCTTCGAGAGTCAGTGTGTATGCTTTGTCTCTTAAAGGGCACGTGCTAAAGCAGGAGAGACTGTCCTGGTCCATGGAGCGAGTGGAGGGGTAAGAACAAGTTAGAGTTACTGTGACAGTGTTACTCAGAGGAACGCACGTAAATCAGCGTCTGAGAATAGTTCTAGGACAAGCTTTTCGTCTTATTTTTATTATTATTATTATTATTATTATTATTTATTAGGGCCCAAGTTCTATAGGGTGTGCAGGACCCTCTTGTTTTCCTAAAGATTTTTTTTCCTACCATTTTGGGCTTTTTTGGGGAAAATTGGCAGACAGGTTGGAATCTGCTGCCATTAGGATGCCTGAGAGCCGCGTGGCCCTCAGGGGCCCCAGGCATCACACGAGATTTTCCTGCATAGCTCACACTTGCACGTAGGCACACGAAACTCGGTGCACATTTAGAGCTTATTGAGCCGAACAACTTTCGCACTGCATGTCCTGGGCTCGACTCAACAGGAAGTCAGTTATTTTGGATCGTTCACAAAAACGCCCACCTAGTATAAAAATACTAATATACTAGTATAAAAATATCATCCTCCTAGGGAATTTATACGATCGTCACCAAACCGGGCCGATGTGATCTAAAGACATTGAGGATGGCGCAGGGTTGCTTGCAACTATATTTAATAATATTAATAATAAGCTAAAAGCCTGTTTAGAAAGTTCTATTATTATTATTATTATCACTATACTGTATTTTAAAAAAGTTTGAAAGCAACTCATTGAACTATTTTTTATATACATTAAGGCTATTATATATAAATGTAAAAATATACTTATAAAATGTAAATAATTGTTATTTATCACATACAGTATATTAGGATTCATATAAATAAATAAATAAATAAACACAATTATAATGTTAATAAATGTATATGTAATAACAGAATAGAAATGAAACTATGCTTAAATATAAATTAACAAAAAATATTTAAATGTGATGTATAAATATAAAAAATTATTTTATTAAGTTAATTATTAGAAATGGAATATGGTCAGTCATATATTCAAGACATATAAATTTTATATATATAATTGTATAAACTTATATAATATAATATAATATAATATAATATAATATAAATATATATTTCATATATATTAAATTGTTGTCAAAATGCAGAATTTTGATTTGAAAGTTTATAAAATTAGAAAATTTTGCATTTTGACAACAATTTCTCAACACTTTTGCAGAATGAAATAAAATAAAATAAGATTAGATTAGATTAGACTACACTAGACTAGAATAAAAATAAAAGCGAACCACCAGTGTGTGGCTGAACATTAGTTGAGGTGTGTTACACTCTAATACACTCACACTAGTGTTGGTGTTTGTCTGTCCTCTTAATGAGCGTGTGTGTGTGTGTGTGTGTGTGTGTAGATTGCTTGCATTCTCTTGATGTTTTTTGGTGTGTTAGCAAGTTTGTGTGTTTGTGATGTGAGGTCGGAGTCGCAGCGTGTCAGCTGGCCCGAGCGTTCGGGCTGAAGGTTCTGGGTACGGCTGGCACCCCTGAGGGCATGAAGCTGGCGCTCAGTAACGGAGCCCACATGGCCTTTAACCACAGAGAACAGGACTACATGGAGAAAGTCCAGGTTTGTTCCACTTCTGCTGTAACTGTGATGTGTGTAAGCAGAGGGATTAGAACACACCCGCATCTGTGCGTTTTAGGAAGTGACTGAAGGCCACGGCGTCGACGTGATCGTGGAGATGCTGTCGAACGTCAACCTGAGCAGCGACCTGAAGCTGCTGGCGCACGACGGCAGGGTGACGGTAAAGAGCTCGGATTTCTCTTTATACGTTGGTGTTCAACACTTCCTGCCTAACTTCCTGCTGTTATTCTGATGATCGTCAGGTTGTAGGATGCAGAGGTTCCATCGAGATTAACCCCAGAGACATGATGTTGAAGGAGTCAGTTATCGTCGGTGTGTCTTTGTTCTCTGCCACAAAGGTAAAATGGAGCTGTTTGTCCATCTCCTTTAAAAAGCTTAAGGTCTACTTCATCAAGAAGACGACTGAAAGCCTTAGCTACAAATACAATAATCTAATCATGCGCAGTTTTAGCTTAGCTTAGCCTGTGACCAGTTATTAAAGTGGTATTGCAGGACTTTACAATCAAACCACATGCAGTATTGGCCTTGAGGAGCTTTGGTTTCCTCCTTCACTGAGACTTCCAGATACAAACCCCATAGTTTTTAGGACTAACAGATACAAAAGCCACACCTCCTTCCCTGAGACTGACATATGTAGAAGCCACGCCTCCTTCACTATGACTGACAGATACAGAAACCACACCTCCTTTCCGTAAAACTGACAGATACAGAAGCCACGCCTCCTTTTCTAAAAACGAAAGTACAGAAGCCACGCCTCCTTTCCTAAACCGGACCAATTCAACAGCCACGCCTCCTTTCCGTAAAACTAAGGTACAGAAGCCACGCCTCCTTTCTGTAAAACTGACGAATAACGAAGCCACACTTTCTTCACTGCGACTGACAGATACAGAAGCCACGCCTCCTTCCCTAAAACAGACAGATACAGAAGCCATGCCTCCTTCCCTAAAACAGACAAATACAGAAGCCACACCTCCTTCATATAAATTTATTTTTAAATATTTTACTGTTTTTAATATTTTGGTGATTTGGACATTTTCAACTTGCTGACACTCGCTATATCATTTTACCATCTTGTTTTATTTCTTCCTTGTGTGTATGTGTATGTGTGTGTGTGTGTGTGTGAAGGAGGAGATGGCGGAGGCATCCGCGGCGTTGTTCGCAGGAATGGAGGCCGGGTGGCTCAGACCCGTGATTGGTCCGGAGTACTCGCTCGACAAAGTTGCTCAGGCCCATGAGGACATCATTCACAGCTCCGGGGCTTCTGGGAAAATGATCCTGATTATATGAAACATAATAATAAAACCCTGTCGCTTGTCTGTATTTTTGTTTTTCGGTCAAGCGGAATCGCTATTTGGTTAATTATAGCTAGCTGAGTTAATTAATTGCGGCTAATAGGGAGCGTATGTTCCTGAAATTCACTAGCCAGCGTTACACCATATTTAAGTTTAATTGATGTTTTTATGAAATTGAGAAGCAAAGAAACATCATTTGAAAATCGCTGAAAATCGTTTTTTTGGCATATAATTAAATTTTTCAGTTTTTCTAGAATATCCTCATAAAATGATTATATACAGTATTTAATAGATTTAAATGAAAAGTGCATATGTTCTTCTAAAAATGCTGGACTTTTCTTTCACTTCATTTATATTTGCTGTTACAAAATTTCAAACTATCCATAAATATTTTTAAAAAAAATAAATTGTTGTTAAAAAATCTTTAATGATTTCTACACAATGTTGTCAAAAATGCAACCATACAGTAAATTCACTTATATGTTCAGAAAAATCAGCCTTCCACAAACATGTTATAAATTCTGCACTAAAAATAATATACGAGTTGTCATTGCTCTTTATTATCAATAAAGACTTGACTGTATGGATGTTGAGGTTTTCTTTATTTTTTGAAGCTGAAGGTAAAGTGATCTGGCGTCCCGGGCTCTCAGCTGTAAGATCATGTGGCACTCGGGTAAAGAGCAGTAACAGTACACTGCCGCGCCGCGATCCAGACTGAGAGCTGAGTGTTACCTGTTACACCTGCACACCTCCAGCTTAACTGGAACGGACGGATGATCTACTAAAGTGGAAACTTCGGGATTGTGGAAACTGTGTGGATTTGTGATGTGTTACAAGGTAAGCAGACTGGAACATCTATCAGTAAATTGATGATTGACAGGAGAAAGTAGAATTAAATAATACGGAAATTCTACAGTATATACAATTTACTCACATACTTTGGTAAAACATATGCTAAAGGTTGGAGAAGAAACTGATTGAAATGATGTTACTTAACAGAAAAGGGAAAAGTTCTACTTTTGTGCTAGAAATTACATGTGGTGTTCAAGTCAAACTGGGACTTGTGATGAAATGTTTCGCTGAATGAAGGTATAAAAGTGATTGACATTTACAGAAGACTTCAAGCACAGTACGGTGATGAGATAAAGGGAGTTTTTACTCTCAGCACAATCAAAAGTTCTGCACTGACTTGCCTATTAAAAATCAGACAAAACAATTAAACAAAATGCAAATAAAGAAAATACACTAGTAATAATCAACTTGTACACATAGAACAAAGGTATAAACAGGTTAGTTTCTATGTAAAGAAACCAGATCCCATTCTTCCAAGCCACAAGTATTATAGTCAGCGGACTGCCCATGACCTCGAACCACACCCTTGTACTTGTCACTAAGGAGAACAGATGGAGCATCATGCATGTTTTATCACTGCTTGCTTCGTAACAGGAGCACAGAGGCAGGAGGAAGACGCTGCAAACACACAACACCGGTTTAAACTGGTTACGAAGTTAAATAAATGTGTTCAGTTTTCTGGTTGATTTTTATCAGGAGTCCCACAATGAGTCATGAGAGGAACGTCATGTGACCAATTCACTGAAGAGCCATGAGAAGTGAGTACTGTATGATTAAAGCACTGTACTGTAGGCACTCTGGACGTCATTTCAAATAAAACTTGTGAGCATGTGTAAGATTATCTGTGTTAAACTGTAATTAGTCCATGCTGACTGATGATAATGTTGATGTCCTCAGGTGTCCTCCTGCTGCTGATGGTGTCAGTAACACAAGTTCAGCTTTTGTTGCTCTGCCCAGATTCCTGCACCGTGTGCTCGACTGATGCCATCATCTGCAGCAAACTCTCCATGATCATAGGTGATGAAGCTTCTGCACTTCATATATATATACAGTGGTGTGGAAAACTATTTGCCCCCCTCCTGATTTCTTATTCTTTTGCATGTTTGTCACACAAAATGTTTCTGATCATCAAACACA
>JAQMYI010000018.1:20885617-20896594 GCA_030014275.1 Clariallabes melas
TGTAGAAAGAAATAAAAATCAGGAACCATCATGGAGTTAGAAAGTGTTCTAAAACTTTTGAACGGTAGTGTATATACACACACATATATATATATAATTATTATACATTTTTTTTAGAAAGAAAATAATTGCTATGCGACTATATATTTGACGTTGATGCCTCCTTAAGTTTGGACACAGACATTGATTTGATTTTTTTCAATTTAATCAATCTTTTGCTAGGTGATTCAGTTAATTTGATTCGATCGATCAGTTTTTGATTCAGAATCAATTCCTGCCTGTTGAACTCTTGATAAGTGAAAGTGTCTAAAATTTAATTTAAAAAATTGTATCACTGCTTAATCTACTTTTCTATTTATGGATGGTTGGTGAAACTACTGTACTGCCACCTACTGGACTGGAGTTTATTCACAAAAAAAGATTATCGCTTTGTTCAAGACGTGACGGGTTTTTTTTAAAATCATTCTAATGTATGGTGGATTCTTTTAGTAGTTTTCAATACTTTAAAACCTGAAAGTATGAAATACAGCTGCTTTGAGACAAATCTGACAGTAAACTTTAGAATTGTAAACATCGAAAAATCGAAAATTGCAACGCCTGAAAATGAAATGGAATTGAATCGAGAGTCTACGTTTGATTTACAAGTCACTTAGTACAGAGAAATGGTTCTCAAGGGAAACTATTGGTACTGCATCAAGGTTGTAATTTAATAAAGGTAAAATAAATAGAATTAGAAATTAGAAATAGCAACGATTAATTAGATTAATTGAAAAAATAGGAAAATTTTACAAAAAAAAACATACTTAACTTAATAAAATAATCTATTAACTCAAACCCACAATTCCAGACAAACCTAAAATTTGGTTACGCTTGTTCACAAAGTTGACATCAATGTTGATTAGCAATGAAAAAACAAAACTGGCTAGGAGGAGCTAGCTACCAAACATAAAACTAGCTCACCTCAATATGTTTCTTTACATTTTAATTGTAATTTTTTCTTCAGTTTTTTTTTTCCACATGGTCATTCTGTTATAATGAATGAATCATTGTTAAATCCAAACACCGAGACCTTTAGATACGATATTATCATGATACCTACTGTAGGTGCCAATTTGATTCGTATTGCGATTCTGTAAATACCACGATTTTATAAATATCCTGATTCGATATTAAATTGGTTTGTTCAAATTTTGTTACAATTCTAAACAAGATCCTGATCTTACCCATTAAATGATAATGTTTTTTAAAGACTGGTGAAGTAAATGAGCTAAATAAATAATATCCTATGGCATTTAGGTAGGGCAGTGACTATACTCAATAGATTGGTGAGGAAATGAATGATTGATCTGATATTTACGGAACTAAAATAAAGCACAACTATAAAGAAATTGAGGTAGATGCTTCAGGGAACTGGTGCATTCTTGTTAAAGACAGATATGGATCAGTTGAGGTTATGAATGTCAATATAAACAGATCCGATTTGAGGGAAAAAC
Organism: Clariallabes melas; assembly: GCA_030014275.1. Classification (NCBI taxonomy): domain Eukaryota; kingdom Metazoa; phylum Chordata; class Actinopteri; order Siluriformes; family Clariidae; genus Clariallabes; species Clariallabes melas. The sequence goes on from JAQMYI010000018.1 coordinate 20,887,111, forward strand.
ATATTTTTAGTTCATCAACCTCTTGTGTTTTCTCCAGAGGCTCCAGACTCAACCAAAGCCCTGATGCTCACTGATGGACTCATAGACACCGTAGATCACATTGTGTTCTCTGATTTATCCAACATGAGTGTTTTGGTGCTCAGCAACAACATCATCTCTACTATCACAGGGAATGCTTTTCGGAACCTGACCGTCCTCAGAACGCTATCTCTGGACCACAACCTTATCTCAAGTCCCTCATTGGATAGACTGACATTCTCCTGGCTTCATAAACTAGAGATCCTTCATCTGGGCCATAATGCTTTAAAGGAGATCAATGGATCCTGGTTTCTGAATACCAATTCTCTGAAAACTCTGCTGCTGGAGGGGAACCTTCTCACCAGCCTCAACTCGAGTACTTTTGCTTCTTCTGACCTGAGAAACTTGGAGACTTTGGATTTGTCAGACAATCTCATCACCTACGTGGGCAGAGACAGTTTCCGTAACCTGTCACGTCTCAGTAGTCTGGATCTCTCTCGAAACAGGCTGCAGAACGCGCCTGATGCTTTCTCCTATCTCCCACGGCTCTCGATGCTAAACCTGGACTTTAACCGCTGGAACTGTAACTGTGGCCTGGGAGAGCTAGCGCATTTCCTCAACAGCTACGTTCTGTCTCCAGGAAAAGTGCTGTACAATGGGAATAGGATGGCGTGCACTAGTTCAGACAACCCCACAGTTCTGACAGTGCTGGAGCTAAACACGGTTAACTGTATGTCAGCTACAAGAAACATTACAGCAGACGTTAGTGCTAAGAGTTCCATCACATCTCAGCGCTACATCAGAGATGTTGTTATCGCTGTTGTCTGTTCTTGCCTGGGTGAGTGTCTACGGAACATCATACTGTAGCTCTTAATCATAAGTAAAACACCAAAATGTAATGTAGTAGACACAAATTAGAAACTGGACTTCACAACCGTCTGGTCTGAAAGCACTGGCTTGGTACTACTACTTCCACTACATTATAATGACAAAAACACTTCAGTATTAATCAGTACAACAATCTCATCTCAGGTCTACCAAACATCCATTGTAGAACCATTGATAGTTTTAACCTTCTGAATTCAAACCAATGAAGAAATACAGTATAAACATGAACTTCTCTGAACTTCTCCGTTGTGTTTCAGGTGGTGTCGCAATTACACTTGCAATACTTGCAGTTCTATACAGGAAGTTGGGTAAAAGGTTTAAACCGATGCAGGGGGTAAAAGGAGCTGAGGAACAGTCCAGTCAAACGTGGGATTTCTCTGAAGACAAGGAGGCTCTCTCGATGTCTTACGCTCACCATAACAGCAACTACCGTAATCGTCCACCCTGGGACAAAGAGGGGACTTCATCTGAGAGCAGACCAGACACAATGGCAAATGATTTCATATGCCAAAATTGCAGCTCGAGCTTCAGGAGAAAGACTTTCCATAATCACCAGCCTATTATGGATGAAAAATGGTCAACCTATTTGAACAGCGAACCTTCAAGCTTTAAAGATGAACGTATGAAAATATGTTTTGTTTTTTATTGGGGGGGGGGGGGGGATATTTTACTTGCTTGAGATAATTGTAAACATATTCTTGTTACAGTTACAGATGGAAGAGATGATATCCAAGGTCTCAGGGGGTCAAGACAAGACATGTCCACCATGAGAACGCAACAAGTAGCTCTGAGAAGACACATATCAATTGCCCAAAAACAAACATTTACCCCAGAAGATCAACTAAATCCCACAGGTGCTGCTCAGGAGCATCATTCATTCCTGAAGCATCAACATGGAGAATATGGTCTACCATATTCTCAGCACTATCATCAAATTTATGCGCCAGACATCCCGGACAGTATATCTAGAAATCAAGAAGAGGGTATACTTCCGAGAAGCTCTAAAGTCATTGTGTACAGAGATATTTTAAATTACAACCAGTCCAACATGGATCAGCAGGGTGGAAATCAAGCCAGGGTGCAGAGGAGCGTAACCTTTGATCTGTCCATGGAGCGTGCTCTGTTTGTATCTAGTAAAGAAGGTCCATACAAAATCAGCAAGACAAAAATGTCTAAAACATTAGAACAGAGCAGCAAACCAGGTCAGGGTAAGGTGTCTACCAAAGGAGACAAGAAAAGGCATTTGAAAATCCATGAACAGAGATCTCAAGGAAAAAGTAAACTAAAGGTCAAGTTGAATCTGAACCCCCTTAGAAAAAGTCAGGTTCAGCCCAAGTCCGGGTCTAATCAGGAGGACAAGGATGTGAAGAGAACATCCAAAAAGATCAAAAAAGACAAATCTCAAAAGAGTAAGGTGAAAAAGAACAATGAAGAACAAGAGAGTACAGAAAAATCCAAAAAAGGCAAGATCACAGAGACGTTGCAAGTTGATGAAAGTTCAACCAATCCAGGTGAAGCTCAAAGTTTTGAAAACAATCCCAAGGAATCAGAGTCATTAATAGAGCCTTCAAATCTATTAGCTGAAAACATAGAGTCACTTGGTACAGCAAATACTGCAGACCCTCAAGTCCCAACCTTGGACTTGAACCTGGCCCTGATGACACCAGAAGATTCCAGGGATCTGCAGAAACCGCCACAAGTTGAAGAAGATCCTCCAAATGACTCCATGACCACAGTGTCCACAACTGTCTCTGTCGTCCAGGAGTACCTGTCATCAGGTGATGGCTCACCGAAAAGAAAGATTCGACTGATCGTACCTGAGAAACCCTCCAGCAGACCTCAGACTGCGCTGGAGAAGAAAATCAGATAGATGTCCTACGTAAATGTCTGTAAGATCTCTCCAGAGTGCCATGGTGTTCATGACCGAATTATATGCCAGGTTAGTTTCTGTTCAGGTCGAGGGCCAAGAGACTTTTTTTATAAGTCAGATAACAGCTGCACAAAGTGCTGTTTCTCCAGGATCATTTTTTTTCTTTGCGATCTATCGATAAGATAGCTAGACCTTGAACACCTTTGCTGCTACAAGTCTTGCAACAGACCTGAGATTCATTACAAGAAAACTGAACAAGAATGGATGAAGGAAAGAAGAAAAGTAATGAAAGGCAACAGGATGTGGAAGAAGATGAAGAAAAGGAGCCAAAGACGATACTGGGGGTTTTAACCAGACAGCAGTTCACTATGTTGTGTGTGGCTCTTGGGCTGCTTGTGCTGCTGATCATCTTAACGGTCACCTCCGTGGTTCTTACCATGAAGTCAGATTCAGGTAAACTTCTTGTTACTCTCGTTATGTTCGGTTCATTACAACTCTGTTATGTAGACAAGCTTATGTAGATTTAAAATGTTCAGAATTCTGCATGTTAGATTGTTCAGAATTTTAGTTGACTATACAGTACATATGTTTTCCACAACATGTTTCTTACTGTTGTAGGACTACATTTCCATAGTGGACGAATTGTTTACTTGTGAAAATTATCAAGAATAAATTCAATTAAAATCAGCGTAACATAGGCTTTTTCAAACTTAAAGTATTCTCTGGTTAGTCTACCTGAAATCGAATGCCTTATGCACCATGTTATCTATAGCATCAATGTTGTTATGTATGTTTATTATGTACAAAACCATCCACTATTTCCAAATAGTAAATAAATAAATAACATTACAGAAGAATATTTGCGTGCATGTAAAGAAAGCAACATACAGTTATTACATGACGGATGGAGACACAAAATCTAACAGGAACTGTTTACTGTTTCTCCTTCGTCTACCTCAACTCATTACCAAGAAGTATTGAAATGTTGACGTGTGGTCATATTGTCGCTCTTGTTTACACATTTGCACATGCACTTTATGTTGTCTCTTTTGTATAAAAAAACTTTTATATACAATTTTATGTTGTATGTAGCACCTTGGTCCTGGAGGAACGTTGTTTCGTTTCACCTTGTGCTAAACTGTATATGGTTGAAGTGACAATAAAACGCTTACAGTACTTGGCTTGACTTGACTTAATGTAGGCTCCTGAGCAAGTTGACAAAGTTACCAGACAAAATTGTATTCTCCAGCATGCTCAGTAAAACCTAACAGCTCTTTTACTTACAGTACTCTGCAAATGTCTCGAGAACATACAAAAAAAATGCCATTAGCAAAGATGCCTTTGAAAAGTTTTCTCTTTACATAAAAAACACTTCTATAAAGAGCAATAAAAAGTAATAAACCCAGTCAACATTTGGTTAGAAAACTTATTGTTTGGAAATAACCAGTAGTGTTAGATACAGATTTGTGCAGTTTTATAAGTAAAACAGCTGTTAGGTTTTATTGAGTGTGCTGGAGAACATGCCAGGGTTTTTCTGGTAACTTTGTCGCACTTGTTCCTTTCTATTTTCTATTGCAAAACCCAGGAGCCGATGTTCAGTTATGTTTTTGTTCGATATTATATTGAATGGTTTTGTACATAATAATGCAGGCATGATAAACATATACTGTATGTATATACAAAATTATTAAATTAACACGATATTGTGTCTAGGACTTTTGCACAGTACCTTAAATCTACATCCAGATTGCTGTAAAGCTGCTTTAGGACTTAGGAAATCTACTTACATGTTTCAGTCGTCATTTATTTAGCTATAAGTTACAGTACTTATGTTAAATTATAGCTACCAGCAAACTATAATTTTATAGTAGCTAACTAGACTACAGTACAAGCTAAAAACATGTCATGAGAAGAATATATTTTTGCTTTTAGCGTAAGAAACATCATTAAAGATCACAGCAGCAGTGTTAGTTTAGTTTGTGGAAATGTCTCCCTAGCCAGCTCGTTCATGTCAATGTTAATGTTTACAGAGGTTGAATTAAAATTAATATTTTTTTTTACAGTCTGAAACATTGATAAATATGTTCATGGATGTTTATCATCTTTTTTTCATTGCCCCAAAGAATCCTCAGCATCCGGAGCACGGTGCTGTTATTCTTTAAGCTGGTTGGTGCTAGCTGATGCTGACGTATTAGACTTATTAAAGGTTTTTACAGTTATGAAATTTTTTATTATTAAAAATAATATTGAATGGGAAAAGGAGGTGTAGCTGTTTTTCACATTTTTCTGCTGTTTTTTTACTTTTTAATTGAAAAATTATTGGAAACATCTCACCTACTGCCAGTCACTGATGCGATATCATGCCAAATGCAGACAATAAGATATTAGTATTGCTCTACGGATATTATTGAATTAAACTTTCTTCTTTTAGAAACATCAGAGACCTTGGTCACATCCTCTACAGATGGAGACATGCTGGAATTTCTTCTTCAAAATGGGGAGATCCAAGAGAAAGACGGACTCTATGCCACATGGTATCACTCTGCCAATAGCAAAGCCGAAACTAAAAAAGCCCTGGAAAGTAAATATGAAAACTTTGCTAAGCTATTTTTTCTTTTTGCCGCCATGGTTACACTGTTATACAGTATAGCTAGCAAAGAGTCTAATTTTTCTTGCGTGATACAGAATCAATAACCCACCCATTCCTCAGGTGACATTATGATTCTGGAGGCTGATGTCAATGTAGAAGGACATAATACTGTCAACGAAACCAACATTCCAATCATGGCCCATCCGCCAGATGTCTACAGTGATAACACGTTGGAAGAGTGGCTTGATGCGGTTATCAAATCTAAGAAAGGTAAAGAATAACAATTAGCAAATATAGAATTTTGCATCTCACTTATTACCTGAAAATTGTTATTTTGTCTATGAATAGGAATAAAACTGGACTTCAAAAGTCTTCAAGCTGTGGAGCCTTCACTCGATCTTCTCAAGCTCAAGAATCAAACGGGAATCAATCGTCCCGTATGGTTGAACGCCGATATCCTTCCTGGCCCGAACGTTCCTGGTTTCTGGCCCGTGGTCAACAGCACTCAGTGAGAACATGACATTCAATTGTAAAAATTGCAGTGTGGCAACCTTACTCCTTACTCCTTGTAACATGTAGTGTCTGCTGATACACCATAAACCTTCTACATCTTGTGGAATATCTCGGTTTTAACATCTCGCCTTATCTTCGCGATGATCAGATTCTTTCAGCTTATCCAGACGAAGTTTCCAGATGTAACCATCTCACCAGGATGGAAGGTTCTTTATCTGTCACTCTTCCCCAATGTGACATACACACAGTCCATGGTGATGGAGATGTACGACACCGTCAAACACCTCCCACAAAAAATCACGTTTCCTGTTCTGGCGGTTATGGCGAAGAATGCATGGCCTCACCTGAGCTGGCTTCTCAGCCAGTCCTCCAGGTATGTATTTCACCCAAATACCTCACGCTGCAGAACAAAAACTCCATTGAACAAATAAATCCGGATCCTCTTATTTGATCAGAGCCAAGCCAGAAATCCAGGAAATCTAGACAACACAGTGTTTTTAAAGTTTTGTTCAGTATTGCGTGGATTCCAGCTCCACCTCTGGACTTCTGGCTCAACATCACTTAAGGAGAAGGTGTATCAGCATCTCCAATGCTTCTAGTAGTAAATGTTCATACTCCCTGTATATCCAGGTTCAGTTTGACCTTGTGGCAAGGACAGGAGAACCCCACAGTCAACGACATGCTCTTCATTAGAGACAACAGCAACCCTCAGCGCATCTACTACGACATCTACGAGCCAGTGCTTTCCCAGTTTAAAGAAGCAGCAAGTGAGTCTCACTGAGGTTTATCCACCACCTTCGAACCTTTATATACTGTCTATCAATATTTTTTTATTTATTTATCTTTGTGTATTTGTAGAGCAGAAAGATAGACCAAGAAGGTTCTACACGGGTGGGGACATAGTGGACTATTTCAAACCTGAAAACAATGATGGACTTAACATCCTGTGGGAGGAGGTGTATGACCGAGCTTCTCTTCTATCTACTCTCAAAGGTACAGCTACCTCTCTAAAGGTACAGATCGTGTGGCTGTGATGGTTAGGTGTCCACAAACTTTTGGCTAGGGTTAATGTGAGTAACATAACACTACTTTCATGTTTTATTGTGTTTTTAGACAGCCCCGGTGGGATGCTCGTGATTCCAGTAACATCTGCGACAGATGATGTGAGGACTCCAATGATTGAAGGTTCAGTGCCAGAGCTGCCTCTCCAGGATTGTCTCGATCTAATTCTTGCTTCGAAGAATCCATGGGGCATCTACCTCAGGGTGAAGTCCAAAACACAGCTAGCTACTTCGCTACATCTGCTTCAAAAGGCATACGCGAGAGACCTACTCTATCATCCAATCTGGATCAACATGGACATCACCCATGGAGCCTTCAACGTTGAAGGCCACATCACAGGTCTGGAGTTTGTTAGAACCATTAACCAGATTTTCCCTTACGTCACCATGGCTCCCAGCTGGCCTCAGGAGGTTCTGGATAAAGGTTACACATCTCGGCTGGTTGAGAACATGATGGAACCCTTCCAAGAGGTTTGGCAGGACGTCTCACTGCAGCTGTTGGCTGTCTATCTGGAGAGATCGCAGGCTGGAATTAAGATTCTTCAACAAAGCCAGGCACGATTTTCTCTCACGGTGGAGCACAGGACAAGGAACGGAGGACTTGGGATGGAGAGTTTCATGTTTGTTCGTAGTGGGACCAGACAGCGGACCTTCTACAACGTTCCGAAGGCATTGAAAGGCTTTATCTCCAAGATTCCCAAGAAAATAAAGACCACCATGTAAAATAGAGATGATTTAGGAAATAACAACAGAAAGCTTTTTTTTTTCTTTATCTTCTGTTATCAGGATACCTTCAGATGTTATCTCACTTATACATACCCCAACTACACAACAGAATTTAACAGTTTAGTACATTATATACACAATTAAATTATAATAACTTGGTTATGTATATTGGAGACGCATCTGAACATCTAAACATGAAAAAAAGTGGATTTTTTTTCCTTCTAATTACAAGATGGACAACACAATCAGATATCATTTTTTTTATTTATCGCATCTTTATTGTGATTGTATAAAACTGGCCAAAAATTGTCTGTTTATAGAAGTGTGTTTCATTTCTCATTTTAAATATAATTATTAATATAATGCCATGCTCATAACCTAACACCTAACATTAGAGATAGAACAAGTAGTTAATTCCGTTTTTAAATGATCCTGTACAATATTATAAACTTTTAATATACATAAATAAATCTATTCCCTAAAAATTGGCCTGGCCATAAAACAACAAAGTCTAGTGTTCTGTTTGTAAAAAGTACAGACTGGTTTATAAAAACTGAACAGGACAGCGACAGTAATGAGGTCTACAGAGAAGTGGTTGAGATGAGAGAGGGTCCGACTCTGTTGTTCATCAAGTAGTCATTGCAGGAGAAGAAGATGGAACAAAAACTGGACGAAAGTCCGGCGATGTCCATGGCGAAGAACGGCAACACGCCCGGATTGGTCTGGTTATAGTACGAGATCTGAAAATGAAAATATGAATAAATTCCAGTAAACATGCATCATGTAGCACATCCAGCATCATGGGTGAAAAAGTAGCAGGGAGAATACTTTTAAAAATCCCTGCGCTAATAACAAATAGTATTTCTTTAGCCAAAGTGAATAACACTTACCTTGGATACGTTTTCGGACATGGCGTAAATGGTGAATCCTGCACAAAGCATCTCCCCTCTGTTCATGTCCTCGGTTGGAGGATGGGTAGGCAGAGTGACCGAGCGTAAAGCGATAACATAGGGATCCCTAAATACGCCAAATACAAAGATTTCAGTCCAAATAATTACAGATAATGAATACAAACCTCAATAAACCCTTATACTAGAATAGGACTAAACTCCAGATACTGGATTGTTTGGTCAGAAGGTGTTGATTATTAGTTTCCTTTAGCATCTTGTTGTTGATTATTAGTTTCCTTTAGCATCTTGCTCACCCGGTATCACACGGCGGCCTCCTGGAGGCGAGCAGGATGAAATCCTGGACTTTTCCGACTTCGCTCGCAGGTGGAGTAAGAACCTGGTAGATCAGATCATCGTCGTCTACCTGGAGGATGAGATTGCACTGCCTGTACATGACAGATGTAGGAGATGCTCAGTGATGCATGTTAAGTCTATGATGCAACAATCTTAATAAGAGTACGTGCTGGATCAAGTGCTATTTCATCAGCTGTATAATGTATCTGTAAAACTAGGATTATTTTTTTATTTACATGCATATTCTAATGATATATTCTAATGATAATATATTACACTAACTATTGATTGCCGAGCCGCCTACCAAAACCAACATTTAAAACCAGAAGGAGCAAGAAATCACATCGTAATTTATGATTCCGCTTGGAACCGGCTGCTTTAAAAAATAAAATGAAAGCGGCTCCCTTTTCTTCTTGCTACCGTACTTGGTAACATTCTTGGGTGCTATGTCAAAATCTTGCACAAAATGCAAAAAAAAAAATAAAAATAAATATATATATATTAGGGCCGGGACTTTAACGCGTTAATTTAGATTAATTAATTACACAAAAAAATAACGCGTTAAATTTTTTAA
>JAQMYI010000018.1:20918121-20938715 GCA_030014275.1 Clariallabes melas
ATCTAATATTTATTTAAACATTTTACAATGGTCACATACAAATTGACTCAAACTTTAGTTTGATATAATTTTACGATAGTCACATACAAATTGTATGTTGTGTGTACTTGTGCATCGACCTTTTTTGTTGTTGTTGTTCTGAGAAATTTCTGAGAAACAATTTTTTTGTTGCAGTAGTACAGAATAAATCAGATCACACTCCTTTTGCACAGACTGTGTGTGTGTGTGTGTGTGTGTGTGTGTGTGTGTACAGTATGTGTGTTTAATTCGGTTCTCCTCCATCCTCTGAAAAACAAGTCAGTAGGTAGTTTGGCGAGTTTAAATTTGCCCCCTAGGTGTGAATAAATGTGTGTGCGTGTGCGTGCGTGCGCGTGTGTGTGAATGTGTGTGTGTGTGTGTGTGTGTGTGTGTGTGTGTGTGTGTGTGTGTGTGTGCGCCTGCCTGACCTCTGTGATGGACCGACTTCCCAGAAGTCATGGCGAGTCTAAATGATTTCGAGATGGAAGTGATGAACTACAGCTACATTACGCTTTGCAACTTCAGCGTGAAGCTCCAATATAAAATATAAATACAGGATACTGTATCCGATCGGTCCGATAACGCGCGGCGAGGCGGCGCGATGACGCCCTGCTCTGATCTACGGTCGTAAACAGGACGCTTTCAGAAAGGCAGTGTTGATGTTGTACTGTAGGTTGTGCGCAGGTTCACTCTGCTCTGCTCTGCTCTGCTCTGGGGGATTAGTGAGGGAATGGAGAGAAGAGGAAGGAAGTGAGGCGAGAGAGAGTGAGAGAGTGTGAGAGAGAGAGAGAGAGAGAGAGAGAGAGAGAGTGTTACTGGAGGGCAGAGAGCAGGAGAAAGGACGATGGGGGAAGGGTTGCTCAGATGAGCACTTTTCTCTTTTTTCTTTCTTTCTTTTTTTTTTTTTGTCTGTGCATGCTGCGCATAAACAAAACAATTGTGCAGCTATGATGTGTTTTTTTTTTATTTTTTTTTATAAAGAGCCATAATGCATGATCAGGGAAGTGTGTGTGTACATGTTTAGGGTTGTGTGTGTTTAGGGTTGGGTTAATTATCTCGCTCACTGATAAGAGCACTCTTGGCTCAACATGCCAATTGTGTGACTGCGCATTCAGTCGTCTGTGTCTTAACTCCTAACTATTCCAGGAATTTCCTTCTCTTCTTTCTCTCTCTCTCTCTCTCGCTCTCTTTTTCTTAAATGAACAGCTCTGCTGTTGTTTTCCAAGCCGAGATAGAGGTGGAGGTAGAGGTGGAGGGTGTGTGTACGTGAGTGGTGGAGGGAAGGAGGAGGGCTTGGAGAAAGAGAGAGAGAGAGCGCTCGAGTCTGTAGGGGGTTGGAATGCTGCGCCGCACTGTCGAAGGCCAGGCCGAGGATTAGAGAGCCAACGATTTGCCCAAATTCCTCATGATATTGTGGAGCTTCAGGGGGAAACGTCTCGACCATCGCTCAGAGAAAGTATGAGAGAGAGAGATGTACCTGTTCCTCTCATGCTTCTTCACAATAGATTCGTTTGGTTTACATTCCACAGTCTAATCTCCACTTTCCTCAAAAAGTCCCTTTAGAACCGTTTCACTAAACCCTTCGTCTTATACATTTGCATAGAAATGAATGAATTAATTAATGAATAAATAAAAGTTACATTACAGACGTAGCTGTAATTTATTCAATAAGTGGTGTCATGATCCCAGGGATTGTGCTCTAAAGATTTTTATTTTATTTTATTTTGGCTCCGCCCCCCGTGCAGCGTTTCTGTGCTGCGGTTCGAGATCTATCAGGAACCCGGAGCTCAGGGGTTGTTAATTGATGAGCTGGTTCTAACAGACATGTGCGGATGTGATCGTTGGCTGTTAACTGCGGGTCACGTCGTACAGCGTGAGTCGAGCACAAGAGAATTTCATCCCCCCTTTGTCTCACCTGTGTGTGATATAGTTGCCGTGGTAACGCTGCAATTCTGGGATGTGCTCTGACTGGTCTGTGTTGGAAGTGTGTGCTGTAAGTGCGAGTGCACGCTCGGTTTAATCACTGGACTGGACTGGACTGGTTTATCAACCGGCCTGGACTGGATTCTCAACTCGACTGGTTTCTGGACTGGATTGTGCTCGATTGGTTAGACTTGATTCCGGACTGTACCGGTTTATGAACTAGGCTAGACTGGTTTCTGGAGTGAATTAGACTGGACTGGTCAGACGTCAGACTGGTTTACTTTCTGAACTGATCTGGTTTATGAACTAGACTGGACTGGTTTTCTGGAACGGTTCCGGCTTGTGTGGTGTTAAATGGACTTGTTTTAGGACTGTAATGGATGGGCTGTTTCAGACTGGTTTATGGTTTGGATCAGTTTCTAAGATGGACGGATTCCGATATAGACTTGACTGACTTCTGGTTTCTACAATGGACCCAACTGGTCTGGTGTAAAATGGACAGTTTTTGGGATTGGATTAGACTGTTTTAGATTGGTTTCTGGTCTGAATTGCTTTCTCTACTTGAATAGTTTCTGAACTGGACTGAGCCGGTTACTGGCATAGACCCAACTGGTCTGGTTTTAAATTGATATATTTTAGGACTGTACTGGATGGACTGGTTTCTGAGCTGGACTAGTCCCAGTATAGACTAGACAGGTTTCTGGAATGGACCCAAATGGTCTGGTCAGGCCTGGGTTGGTGCTATAGGAACTGGTTTACGGTCTGGATTTATTTCTAGACTGGAAACAATTAGCTCCTGGGCCTAGTCTTCTGGACTGGACCTGACTGGACTGGTCTGGTCTGGTCTTAAATGGACGGATTTCAGGACTGAATTAGAATGTTTCAGACTGGTTTCTAGTCTGGAGTGTTTACTAAACTGGATTAGTTTCTGCATTGGACTGGTACCAGTATACACTAGACTGGTTTCTGGAATGGCCCCAACTGGACTGATTTGGTCTAGGCTGGTTTCTGGTCTGGACTGGAGTCGTGTGAAAAATAGCATCGCATCACATGCCACTGGTAGTCATAAAAAAAAAAAAAATAAATAAATAAAGTTTATCTGAAAAGTTTAGTTAGGTTTGATTTTGTTTGTTTTTTTGCACGGCTGTATGGCGGAGTTCGACTCGTCTGTTCTAAACAAGTTTTATATCACCAACTTCAAACCCATCCACAGTAATACTTCAGTAAGAGAAAATGTTCTGTGCATGGAAGACTAGAGCAGGCAATCTGTTTAACAAGCTGTGCTGCTAAGAATGCTGCTTTGTTGCTTTACTCTGACGACAGACAGCATATTGTATACGGTAGGAACCGGGGAGAAAAACACAGACCATGAGCCAGGCTTGGCTTAAAAATAAATAAATAACAATAATCAGCTGACATCAGCAACTCCAGTAACGACCATCAGCGAGAGATCCACTCTGGTGCAGGTCCTTCATAGCAACGTGAAAACAATTCTAATAAATATTTCAGCACGGTTCTCCCTGAGTTTATGAGATTGTAAGTGAGGTTAGATCCAAGGAATGTGATAGATAAAGCTGCGAATCAGTAAAAATGATACACCTTCTTTCAGTCTTCATTGGTTACCTGGAATGGCTGACACTTCGAGAAGTAAACTCCCGATCGCGTTTTTTGTTTGTATTATCCAAAGCAACTCGGTAATCCGTCTCCAATTCACGTCACGGCGTTCACACAATCGTAGACTATTAGTCGGCGCGCGACCTCTCCGTCTCAGCCACTCAGTTTAAGGACCCTCGTTTTGCATTCTGTGGTTTAATTGCCACTAATGGTGCTTTTATTGGGAAGGTCAATTGGACAAGGGCAGCCGAGCACGCGCGCAGCCTCCGCGCTCTCCACAAGCTAATTGCTCGGGCCGTCCGCGAGCCCTTAAGAGTCTCTTCATACACAAGAGTTTCTGAAAATAGAAAAACGAGCGCTCGGTACAGATGTACGTCCTGCACGTCAGACCGTTTCCGCTTGAATCGTTTATGGGGAAAGAGAAACATGTGTACGCGCTTTATCAACACAAACATCTGCCCATGTTCAATATTAGCCTTTTTTTTTTTTCCCTCCATAGAAACGAGCAGATTTTTTTTGTTTTGTTTTGTTTTTTGAGTTTGGTTAGAAAATATTTCCAGAGTGCACACAGATGGACGTGTTTTTTATTTTTTTTATTTTTTATAAGTTGTGTCAATGCTGCGTTACAGGATTTAATGACTAGAATGGTTGATTATTTATTTTTTTTGAAAGAACATCCACAAAACCGATCAAGTTCATTAATAGATGATTTGATTTGTATATATTTTTCAAACGGGTTGATTTTTATGCTTTAAATACGAAATACGTTTCTCATGATTCCACACTGAGCGCCGGTGTGAGATGAGTCACGGTTCTGGAGAAGCGAAAGCCGAGATGTCAGACATCCCTTTCAGCTGGAAGGATGGAGAGATGGATGACGAGATTGAAAAAGGGATGAGACAGAGTGCTGAGGATAAATAGCAGGGGAAGCCGGCGGAGAACGGCAGCAGATGGAGAGAGAGCTTCTTGTTTGAAGTTTTTTTTCGTTCTCTCTCTCTTTCTCTCTGCTCCTCCTTCGTCTCTCAGGACCAGCTGTCAGGAGCCATTACACTTACAGCGTATCACTTTACAGCAAAACAATGGAATAATCGAACTGTTGACACTAATGCTTTTCGGGTCTTGTTCGCCAATCTGTTCCATGATTCGTGTGGCGGATGTGTGAGTGAGCACGCAAGTGTGTGTGTGAGTTTGAAGTTACACCAAAGTGTAAAGTGTTAATCCAACTGTATTGGTTCGACGTCTTCACTGGACGAGCAGCATCGCACTCAGCATTGATCTTTATTATTATTATTAGTCGCTGATTTTAATGAGTCTTTCTGTTCTTAAGAGTAGCCTTGTAAGGTCCTGACCCCTGACCTCTGACTTCCACGACCCTCCCTTTTTATACGACTCTCGATTTCACCTCTGTCAATCATCAACCATGCGCCATGGAAACCGGCAGCTTCATCCTTAACAGCTGGAAGGAGGAGGGACCACCCGGGGACCTTGTCTTTATACTACACACACACACGCACACGCGCGCACTTATTTTAACTTCTGATTTTAATGTCACACTCTCACCATCTCTCTCTCTCTCTCTCTCACACTCACACTCACACACTATATCCCTCTCTTTATCAACAGTATTCAAGCTACTTTATTGGCTGGACAAACAGCGGCATATTTGTATTGGCTAAACACACACACACACACACAGACTCATCTTTCTATTTTCTCTCTCTCCCTCTATTTCACTCACATTCTCACCTTATTATCTCTCTGTCCACTGTCTCACACACCCCCTCATCCTCTCTCTATCTCACTCACTCCGTGTCCATTATTCGCTCATCCTTTAACCCCCCGGATTCTCTTCCCGCCTGATGTCACACATCGAGATGGCGTCAGGAGAAGGACTTTGTTACCAGGCAGATGGCACTCATCTGCTAGCTCTATGGAGATGGACGAGTGTGATCCCTCACTCCACTTTTGCACACACAGACACACGCGCTCTCCTCCTCCTCCCTCCTTTACCACGTGCAAAGTAAACGTGTAAATAAGCAAACCAATAACACCTGTCCCCCGAGGGAGAGACGGTGGAGACACAGCAGGCCTATTTCGGCTGCTAAATGAGCGCTCGCTCTGTACAGCCGGCTCACCGAGTCATAACCAGAAATGATATCGAACGGTTTAATGACACGACAGGGTGCAGTTTATTTCCTCGTTTTCCGTGACCTGTTTCAATAGACGCAGTCTTTTTTAAACGTCGCTCTGTAATACTTGCGCGAGGACGTTTATCACGGCCGCGAACAGAAAAACATAGGGGCAGCGATTAAACATAATAAAAATCACTTTACAGCTGATTCTTTGTGATACGGTATGATTTAATATTGTGCAGACTGTAAAAAAGACTGTAAAAAAAAATTTTTTTTTTTAAAAAGGTCAACTTTAACGAGCAGGAGGCCACGCCTCCTTTACTGTGTCTAAGGGCAACGAAGCCACACTTCCTTTACGAAGAAGTGTGGAGCCAGAGGCCACGCCTCTTTTACTGTGGCACATAGATAGAAAGGCTTTGTCTTCTTCAAAAAACTGATGGACACACATGAAAAAGGACACATCTTCCTTAGTAGACTGATGGACACGGAGGCCGCACCTTCTTCACCGTGATCAGAGGCAAAAAAGCCACACTTCCTTCATTAAGAAGTGTGGAGATGGAGGCCACGCCTCCTTTACTGTGACGGATAGATAGAAAGGCTTTATTTTCTTCAGTAGACTGATGGACGCAGAAGCCACACCTCCTTTAATATAACTGACAGGCGAAGAAGCCACACTTCCTTCTTAAGAGCGATTGACCCGGAGGCACCACTTCCTTTACTGTCACTGATAAAGACGGAGGCCACACCTCCTTTACTGAGACTAAAGGCAAAGAAGTCACACCTCCTTCTTTAATAAGTGTGGAACCAGAGGCATCGCCTCCTTTACTAGTGGCACGTGAACAAAAAAGCCACACCTACTTCAATAGACTGATGTACACATAGGCCACGCCTCTTTTATTACGGCACATAGATAGAAAGGCCACACCTTCCTTAGTGTAACTGACAGGCAAAGAAGCCACGCTTCCTTCTTAAGACATCTTAGCAAGTTAAATATTTTTAAATTTAGCCAAACCTGTATATAATTTTCTAAAGTAGGTTTACAGCAAGCCAGATATAATTATTATATATATAATAATTATTATAATTAATTATTTCTTGTCAAATGGCAGATATTTTGCTATTATTTAGGAATTCACTTTTTTTGAAAGAAGCACAATTGTCTGCTATTAGAACCAGACATTTTTTTCACTTGCAATTTTAGTAACATTGGTCAAGAAATAAACTTAATAATTTAATATTTGGTTTGTTGTAAACATATTTTACAGAAATGATAGAAATGTTTGTGTGGATGTCTTTTTTTTTTTTTTCCTTTTTTCTTTTTTTTTGTCATTGATGAGCACAGAGGCCACGCCTCCTTTACTGTAACAGATTGACAGAAAGGCCACACCTCTTTTTATTATGACTGATGGACAAAGAGACTACACTTCCTTTCGTATGACAGACAGGTGATAAAGCCACATTTCCTTTTTAGGAATGATAGACACAGAGGCCACGCCTCCTTTACTGTAACAGATGGACAAGAAGGCGACGCCTACTTTATTATGACTGATGGCCAAAAACAGTACATTTCCTTTAGTATGATGGACAGGTGATCAAACCACATGTCTTTTTTTTTTTAAGAATGGTAGACACAGAGGCCACGCCTCCTTTTCGGGGATAGATGGACAGAAATTCGATGCCTTCTTCAATAGACCGATGAATATAGGCCACACCTCCTTTAGTATGACTGACAGGCAAAAAAAGCCACACATCCTTCCTTCGTTAAGAACGATTGCTCCATAGGCACCACTTCCTTCCCTGGACGCAGAGGCCACGCCTCCTTTACTGTAAAAGAGGGACGGAAAGGCCGCGCCTCCTTTTCTGTGACTGATGAAAAGACGACACGCCTCCTTTGGCCAGGATCGCCACTTTACAGGTTACAATTTAACTGGAACAGGTGTAAAGACCCCACACCTCCTTCATTTAGATTGACAGACCCGAAGGCCACACCTCCTTTATTGATTACGGCATTCAGCTGGATCTCGTCAGATTGGCGGTGGACACGGATATGGAGCGTCTGGATGAACAGCACTTGCAGAAATCTCTCTCTCTTGCGCGCTATCGCGCTATCGCTTTGTTTAGCTCTGGCATTCTTCATTTCCTTCTCTTTTTTTTTTTGTCTCGTCTGTCCTCACTGCCTACTTGCTGCCCCATTTCCATTTCCTGACCCCGAGACAGTTTTGACAGGTTTTTCTTTTTTCTTCTTTGCTTCATTCTATAAGGTCAAAGGTGAACATATTTTTATATATATATGTATATACACAAAGGAGACCATCACTAACTCGACAAAGCCAGCCAGATAGATACCAGCTCGCGCTTCGCCCCTTTCTGCTGGCAGCAGTCAGTAGAGAGACGTTACTCTCCGAGCTGGTAAACCACAGAGCGTGGGCATGGCCCGCGCAGGAAATGGAGGCTGCCTGGCTTGTTTAGACTGCTTCTGGTGGTGCCGAGTGGCCCTGGGCCATGAGCTCGCTCTTCCTCACTCCATAGGGGTTTGTGATGGTCTGATAAGAGTGATTGATTCAGGAAGCGAGAGAGAGAGAGAGAGAGTCGTGTTTTTTTTTTTTTTTTTTTTTTTAAACCAAGAAGGATGGAGGCTTTTTACTCCTGCTGTTCTCTTGGAGACTTTACAAGCTGATAACATGAGACTTCTGTTTTGTGAGGCGTAGGTTCTCCAGGGGGTTTATTGCAAGGATCTGCTCTGTATTCTCGTCTATTCTCATGCAGATGCACCGCTTTTACATCTCCCTCGGTGTTTCTTTTGTTCAAATAAAGTGTGTGTGTCTGTGGGGTTTTTCTTTTAGATGCGATGTAAAATTATTTGCAGTCTTGAGCAGGAAATCAGATAAGAAGCCTTTTTTTTTTTTTTTTTCCACGCAAGTGGTATAAATGGCGTTGCTGGACTGAGCTCCTTAATATTTTTTTCAATTTTTGATGGATTAGAAACAGGTATAATGGTTATTGGCTATTGTTCGATTCCCACCTCAGGGTCTGTGTTCGTGGAGTTTGCATGTTCTCGCCGTGCTTGGTGGGTTTCCTCCGCGCACTCCGGTTTCCTCCCACAGTCCAAAGACATGCAGATTAGGGATAATCGGCGTCCCCAAATTGCCAGTAGTGTGTGAATGCGCGTGTGAATGTTCACAGGAGGTCCTACCATGGTCGTAAAATGGGAATAAATACGACGGTAATCACCATTGGCCTCTAGTTGGCCTACAGAGGTTCCTAGATAGATGCCTGGATGATGGTTATTAACTTGAATTCTCCTTAACCTTCATGAAAGTAGTTTGTAGTGTCAGAGTTAGTGCTGCTTTTAAATAGTATTAAAACGATAAGTTGTGCATTAATCATCTTGTGTACCAGAAGAAATCGCAGTAAAAGAAAAAGTCTTTCGACGACCGTTCTTTAAAAAAAAAAACCATATATATATTGCAAAGTGCTGTGGTGTGAGAGGAATAAAACACAGAGGGACATGCTGCAATTGGAAAATAATCATCTTCAAGTTCTCACTCCTTCATCACACCATTCTGTCGCTCCTACGCCAGCACCACAGAGGGTTTTATTCCCTGCGTGAATGCATCAAATGGACAAGGAGGAAAGAAGGAAAAAAACATGTACACATGTCCACATCTGGACACATTAAATTCGATTTCTTGTGTCTTTTTAATTCCAGGTGTCTTATTTATTCATTTTTTTTTTTTTTTTAAACATCCTAGCTGAAGGGTGCTGAGATGTTCTGATTGTTAGGCAGATGTTCCTCCTCCTTATTTAGAAAGATGTTTTACCCACAGATGGATTTTGCAGTCGTCAGCCTCGGGCCTGCAATCCAGCTTTCATGAGATCTCCTTTTCTTATGAAAATGCCCATTCATTCCTCCTTCTGCTCTTAACTGTTCGCCCAGCAGGTCATTACCGCGTCTCAGGAGCTGAAACGATCGTCCCGCGCTTTCCTCCAGCACGGTCCTGCCCGGGAATTACAGTCCCCGACTTACCGTATCGGGTCAGAACCAGCCCGGTGTGAGTTAACGTTCTGTTTCCACAGCATTAGAGGATGTATCCGACCGACTGTTGACTTTTTGTCCCGCCGCGCTTTCAGACCGACCTAATCTCAATCGTATTCTCTTGTTTACGCCCGCACAGACACAAAGAGGATTACGCTAGGCCTCGAAAAATATGTCCCTCTGGCCTCGTCCACAACCGTGAGAGGATTAAACTCACACTAAGTGTTTGGACAACTGTGTGTGTTCTACATCTATTCTCCTTAAACCAAACTGTTTGCTAATACTTTGTGAGGTCAGTTTTACCGCCTGAGCTCGCCATGTTACAGATACAGCAGTTGCTTGAGTGATCGTACTTTTTATTAGAATTCAATCAGAATTAAATTCAAATTGAATACTAGTAGAGAATCTGTGTTTTGTTGGACTAATTAATGAGCCAGTATTAATGTGGTTTGAGATGTAGATATTTGATTAGATGACGTTTTATTGTCAATTTCTGATTGTCAGAAAGCAGCTTTATGCAATCCCAAAAATAAAAAATAAGTTATTGTTTAAGAAATGTGTGTTAATTATAATAATCAGGGAAAACAGATTTTTTTTTTCTTAAAAGTGCATTATAAATAAAACTGAATTGAATTACTCAAATTTGTTCAAACCTGCCAATCAAATCTCACCCGGGGATTTCTGTACGTCAGAGCTCTTGGGTTTAAACTGTTATCTTATCGTACATCTGCATCCTGAACCACATGCTCGCTTACTAATTAGTGCGACAATACACAGATTGTGTTTACACTGTTGTCCTATTTAGTGCACAGAATGTGGTTTGGCACGCAGCCCCGAATTCTCGTTGAACGTGTATTACTTGCCTTTCGCAGCCTCTCAGATTAGAAGGACGTTACAACAAAACGGTTGTTTTTTTTTTTTTTTTTTTCCCGCCAGAAAAAAAAAAAGCTCACGATACTTTTTTTCCTACTGATCCATAATAATCCACCTTCAAACTTGAAGCCACGCCTCCTACCTGAATCTGAAACTGAATCTAATCCCGAGCCGGACCAGGACCAGCGTGCTTCCTTTACTTAGTTTTTTTTTTTCTTTTTTTTTTCCCGCCGCATATCACGTTCTGCCTAAGAGGCGGCTCTAACGAGATGAAGCTCTTAGGAGGATTTGAGTTTAAGATGCTGCTCTACCTGCTATAAGTCCCTTAAATCCTGACCTTTGTTCTAATCAGGTTTTATACCCGGGGTGTAGGATTGAGCTCGAACTCGAGCCAGCACGGGAGATTAAACTCTCCGATGCAGCACATAACCTCCTGAGACCTGAGCGATGCCTTTTGTTAAACTTCTCGTTAAGAAGCAGAACCTGATCGTCGTATCAAAACCGAGGCAGATGTTAAAAATGAGGAATAAAAGGAAGAGGAGGATAAGTGTCCATGATGTTAAGTGTGGAAGGAAACCGGAGTAACCCAGAGGAAACCCACCAAGCTCGAGAACATGCAAACTCCACACACACACACACACACACACAGACTCAATGCAAGAATCGGACACTACAGGTCACATGTCCTGTAGTGGTATTATTATTATTGTTGTTGTTGTTGTTTTTATTATTATTATTTTTTACAAACTCAGATCAACCGTAAATTACAGCGGATTTGCATTCAGCCACGCCCACTGACTTCCTTAAAAGAGAGAAGGAAAAAAAAGCTCACAGCGAGTTGAAAAAAATAAAAAATACAAACACAAAATGACGACTAAACAATGGAAAGTTTGGCGGGTTTTCCAGCTCAGCCGTTGCGTTGCTATAGCCGTCGGTTACCGTACAAGTGGCGGTGGTGCTCTCCTTCTCTTGTGGGGTGCCATTACTTTTCTACATATTGGTGAGCTAGTCTTTTTTTTTTTTTTAATATTCATTCATGCATTCTTATTAGGTGCTGTAATAACAACTATGAATAATAAAAAAAAAAGTTCATTAAATTGGTGTGAAATTGTAAGAAATATGCGATTTAAACTCTAAACTCAGTGTTTAAAATCGACGTAATCATGTGGAAACGACCCGTCGATCAGTAAATTTACACGAATTTGGGAACATGAGCGATTAATTTATTATTATTATTTATTTTTTTTTTTTTCTCCTGCTGTCTGTTAAACATCGCAATTCTGGTATTTAGGCGAACAATTTACGAACTATTTTTTTTCCTGAGATAAATGAGCCTCAGGTCTCAGGACTTTTAAAAAATAAAAAATAAAATAAATAATAATAATAATAAAGATTATTTTCTTTAGTTAAGCACTTGAGCTACACTCATAACAGCGCCACCAGGACCGCTTCACGTATACCAAGGAGCTTTTCGTCTTCATTCCTCAGACTGAACATCCACCGCGCAGACGAACACAAACAGCATACACACACATCCTCACACGCACACTGACGCAATCGGAGCGCCGAGAGGCTTCAGCGCTGATGATAAAGTACGCACGGAAGCACGTGCACGCTGCGGTTTCAGTTTTGATCCACAGAGACGATAAGAAAAGAAACCTCGAGCAGCTGTGTATGCCTCTCTGCACGCACGGCTCCACTGTATTCGTGGTCTTCCCTGTGGTTTTGATCGGCTCGTTTCTGTTGAATACCTGTGTGTGTGTGTTGCTTCTGAATCTCTTGTCTGATTCATAAGTACAGTACAGGACCGGTTGCAGCACGAGCTCCGACCCAGCGTTCACTTCTTCTCCGCAGGAGACGCATTAATAGAATCACGGAGCGATGATCAGCGTCTGAACTGCTGGCCTTGCACGAAAAAACATCCAGCGCTGTCAGAAAAGCCGCCCATAATCCTAAGCGTCGTTCACCATAATTGACTTTGATTGATTAGAGGCTTGACTTCTGAGAGAGAGAGAGAGAGAAAAACAGAAAAAACAACACAGGCCGCTCGTTAAGAAGACGAGAGGTCTCCGATGCATTTCCGCTATCGATTTTGCTGACGCTTCCATTTTTACTGCGTGCAGAACATTTAGACGGGTGGATGGACGGTTTGGAAAACACGTCAGCACCGGGACGCGTCATCGCAGCATTTAGAAACGTCGAGCTCGGATGAGTCAGAGCGGTGCTTGTTTTATCACCTTAATGCATTACAGTCCTTTCATGTGTTTAATCTACAACTACAATCAGGATGTATTTAGAGATTGTTTTCATTTGTCACATACACACACAGTCATACATAGTACTGTATGTGCATCAAAACGCGTATACGACCACCTGCGACCTAAAAAAGTAGGGTTTCTCTGTGTGAATGAAGTGCACTAACGATTACAATTAATAATAATAATAAAAATAAAAAAAAAATAGAGAAATAAATAGAATAGAATTGAAATAAAAGGAAATTATGCTGGAAACTTTGAGCTGAAAAATGTACAGTAAGTACAAGGCTGCTAATAAAATAGAATTGAAATAGAAGTGTTAGGTGTATAAGTTAAAGGTAGCGTGATGTAGTTATCAGTTTTTATAATTTATGTTAGTCGGAGCAATTATGATCATTTTTGCTCAATATTAAGCCCAGCAAATTTTTTTTTTAAATATATTTTATCACTTAAAACGTTTGCATTACTTTAATAGTTACTGTATGAATAAACCAGAGATGTGAATCGATGATTCAAATGAATCGAATGAATCAATTGAATCAGTTTTTAAGTAAATTTGTAAACGATGCGCAGGTCGTTCAGGAAACAAATTTGGTTTAATTAGTATTTTTTCATTAATATTTTTTACAGCCTGTAAAAATGTCACAAGAAGACTTTCTGTCAAGTATAAAACTAAACATGAGACTGACAAAAGGAAGTCAAATTTTGAATTGAATGAATCAGTGATTCAGAATAAGACTTTTTTTTTCAAATGATTCGGTTTAATTGAACTAGATTAAATTGATTCCACGTATAATTTAGCGCTAAGTCAAGCAGTCTGAAATTCTAAGCTGGAGGGTATAAATGTATCTAAAAATAATATTGATGTTAAAATTAATAATAGGATAACTTTTTTTTTTTTTTAACGTTAATATTTTCACAACCTCCTAGTTTTTTTTTTTTTTTTTTTTAAATGCATTCCAACATGATTCCATGTCTGCTGTGTTTCCCCCAGAGTGCAGCAGCAGCTCCGAGCCCTGTTCTGGGCAACCTGCCACCCGGAGATGGCATGCCAGGTGGGCCTTTGCCCCCCGGATTCTTCCAGGTAAGCCTTCATATCCTGTACCTTTAATAACCGGTGTCCATCAGCCTCAGAGAGTCAGACAGCAGGCTATCGCTTATACCTCCCCTCCCTTCTCTTCACTCCTAAACACACATGCAAGCACACGTGCCGTTCGTTTTGAGCCGACACACACACACACACACACACAGAGGGGCCATTATGCCTCCGCCTCTGGTTATCCGCCAAGCCCCCGGCGTCCTCCGGGAGTCAGTTTGATTACGACCATTAGGCGCTAATGGCAGCCACCGTCGGAGCACTCTCGCCTCGCAAAGTAGGGTTACTATTACCGCGCTGCCCGTAAGAGGCGAGCGGAGTCGCACAGCGATCGCGCAGATGTGTTTGTGTCAACTGCCAAGCCCGCTGCAGCATCATATCACTTCCTGTTTCCTGTTCTGCAGACGTGATTGGGTGTCGAACGAGGCAGAGCAGCGCATCATCGAAATAGTCCTGGATGGATTTCATGTGTAACGGACGGCCGGTTATAAGGATCTTCGCTATAAAGAAGGAGATGGCATCGTAGCCTGATTATAGAATATCTCTCTCTCTTACACACACACACACACACACACACACACACACAGAAGTAGCCTACACCGTATGTTCCACCCAAGCAAGGCCCATTATCCCAGTGTGGAGCCGCGCATCAGTGGACTCGCTGTGAAATGTGAAACAAGGCCAGTTAAAGATCCCACTTGCAGTTAAACACCGCTACTGCCCTCTAGTGCTCACGTCCTTCACTGCTACGTAGAATTTTTTTTTTCTTTCTTTCTTTCTTTCTTTCTTTTTAGGATAAAGTATTAATCAGGAAAGGTTTGCATAGATTTGCATAAGTCCTGCTTTAGTCAGCTAAACAGATTTACGCGGGATAATATCCGACGTGTGAGTGGAGGCTCAGACGGCTAAGGCTCTCGGTTGTCGATTTTCAGATCTCTTTATAAAGTGAACTAATCACGTCAACATTGAGTGCAAACAAATACTTAGGCTTTGCATAAGTATTCACCCCCTTGAACGTGGAACATGTGGAGGGAAATCCAAATAGTTTAAACCAAAAATAACACTCTATCCACACTCTCACTGTGAAACTGATCTGATTCGTGAAATACAATGAATGACCGGTTTGTTAAAGTGAGCACTTAAGCAAACTGGTTTTGCAGCAACAGGGGGTAAATACTTACGCAGTCACACGTTTCGTTTGTGCGGATTCATGTATAAGGTTGAAGCTCAATTAAGCACGTTTCCGTTCCAGGTTGCAGAATGTGAAATGTTTATGCACCCCGGTATCTATATAATATCGTGTTCTGCTTCAGTGTGCATGAGGAGTGTGTGATTGTGATTGTTTACTCGTAAGTCGCTCTAGACACTCCACAGTTAATCCGCAGATACGGACAAACCAGAACGACTCAGATTAGTGATATGAAATACTGTGCAGCTCATCGCTGTGAAAACCTCGTAACGTGCTGCTCATCACTCAGCGTCACTTATATGTTTTCGCTTCGCATCGCCGCCAGCATGTTTTGTGCTGTAACTTCCTGCTTCTCTTCCACTTCTTCTTCTTCTTCTTCTTCTTGCTCTTCTGGCGCTGCAGGGTCCGACTGGCTCACAGGCTTCTCCTCACTCACAGCCGCCACCTAACGCTAACATGATGGGAGCTCACGGACAGGTAAACACACACACACACGTTACATCGTGCCATTTCAGATTATTTCAGCACGCACCCTGCAGGACCTCATGCATCCTCTTTTGCTTATTCAGGCTTTTGCATTTTTTTTTTCAGCTTAATACGTTACTTTATTAATTATTCAGTTATTGTTATTTATATTTCTTAGTTTATTGATATTGTTCCTGCTGTATCTTAATCTACTGCACATCACTCTACTGCATTTGAGCCCATGATTGAGTTGATGAATATTTATAATTATTGTCCTCGTCTTTTCGCCCCGCAGCCGTTTATGTCCCCGCGTTACGCAGGAGGACCTCGGCCGCCCATCAGGATGAGTAACCAGGTCAGGCCGGGACTTCCAGAGATTTTTATTTATTCATTTCTTCATTTATTTTTTCATTTCTTCATCTGATTCAGAATGTATTATGGAGAATGAAAAGTACTGATGTTCCTGCTCATGTCTCTCTCCATCTCCCTGCCAGCCTCCAGGAGGACAGACTTTACCTCCGAATGTTATCGACCCCACACGGCCTCCAGGTACCGAAAGATCCGCAATTAAAATTATAACTATTAGTAAGATGGTAAACTACAGAGCATTTGTTTTCTTTTTTTTAAAAATCGGGGGGAAAAAAACTTGTGATTTGTTTGACAATATACTGTATATAATTTTTTTTCAAATTTTGGTTAAAAAATTTTTTTTAATTAAAAAGGGAAAAGAATTACGTAATTTTGGATAAAAAAAAAACTTGGTAATGCACATTTTTGGTTAAAATATGGTAAATATTAAGTAAAAAATGGTTATTCTTAAATAAATAAATATGGGAAATATAATTTTGGTACTTCTCTTTGGTAAAAAAAAATAATAAATCTGTAATTTTTTTTTTTTTTTGCCTTAAATGCTAAATTAAAAATTTCTTTTTATTTGGCCTTAAATGCTACATTTCTGATTTTATATTATTAAAAATTATATATTATTTTGTACATTGTAAATAAATTGTTAAATGTCCTTTTTTACTACTATTATTTTTAAATGCTACATTGTGATTTAAAAAAATCTTGTCAAATGTAGGTTTTGGAAAAAACATGGTACATGTGATTTTTTTTTTTTTTTTTTACTTTTTTTTTTTTACACTTACACACACACACATCACACTAGGCAGTATTTTTTTTTTTCTTTTTTTTTTTCAGTTTTCTAAATGTAAACATTCCATTGTAATTTTTATTTTTTCATAAACAGTCAAACCATATCTCCGGTTATGGAAGCTAGAAAATAAACAACATGGAGTCCTTGTAAAAAAATAAAAGGTCTTCATTTAGTGTTTAAATAAAAGAAGATTTATTTTATATATGTATGTTACAAATACATAATCGGATTTAAAAATGGATTATAAAAATGTAATAAATATTTAAACTTCAAATTGTGCAGTTTCACATCACCATAGCTGTTTCCTCCCCTCGCTATATTAATGTGCACTGTGTGTTAAAGAAACGTGAAAAATATCCACGCATAACCTTAATGGTTGTTTTATTTTTTTTTGTTGTTGTTGTTGTTGTTCAGGACATCCAAGCCTGGGACCCATGCAGAGAATGAACATACCCCGAGGGATGGCACCCATGGGACCTGGACCACAGGTCTGTCCCTGAGGAACAACAATCCACCTAATCCCTTTTAAACCAGTCATGCTTTTTTTTTTTTTTTTTTTTCCCCTAAAGGATCTCTGGATCTCATCGTTAACGTTCACACTATGCAGATGTAAATCCCAATCGGGCAGTAGATTGTGAACTAACATACTTCTCTCTCTCTCGCTCTCTCGCTCTCTCTCTCTCTCTCTCTCTCTCTCTCTCTCTCTCTCTAGTCTGATCCATGGTTATCGTTGCAGAACTACGGTGGTGGGATGAGACCTCCCAACTCCATGGGCCCCAATATGCCCGGAGTTAACATGTAAGCTTTTATACACCAGTGCCTTCAGAAAGCATTTGTTTCTGCAAAAGATTTAATATTTTAATTCACTCCTTAATTATGCATTATAGGAGTGATAGTCGCCATTTGCCAGATGAGCAAATATCTATGATTTTATATTGTGCTTTGTATCTCAAAAATAAGTTACATAGAACAAACTTTTAAAGATAAAAAAAAATTGATTGTTACAAATTGCTGACTGACACTGGAGACTCCTTACATAAAACTTTTATTACTAACATTATGTCCGCCTTATAAACCACATTTAATGAGTTGTTAACATAGAAGAATGTTAATATAAAACTTGTGAGGTGCAGCTGCTTTTGTAGGAAATGAATCAAATCTTCTGACCAATCAGAGTCCAGGCTTCAAGTTTCATTTGTTGATATTTTGTCTTTCAGGGGACCAGGAACCGGTAGACCGTGGCCGAATCCTAATAACACCAACACGGTATAAACTAGACATTATTTATTCACGGCTAAAGTTTCCCAGATAAATATCTCAGACACACACTTTGATGCCTGGGTCATAAAAGGGGTTTGATGATGTCTTTGCAGATCCCGTATTCGTCGTCATCTCCGGGCACATACGTGGTAAGATGTTCTGTCTCTCTTCTGAAACATAATAAAAGACGTCTTGGCAAAGCAGCAAAGGAAACGGACAGGAAGAGAAGCATTTAGTTCACTTCAGGGGAGGGAAGAATTCGGAGAAAGAATGGAGAGAATCAGATAAAAGATGAAAGGGAACAACAAAGGAAGATCAAAGGAATGCGCAAGAGTAGTGGGTCGTAAATGCGAATTGGGTTTCGCACCCGAACCTCTGAAGTTTAAAGTTATAAAGTTCAACAGTTCCTTCAGCTTTAGGTCAGTTTGTAGACGCATGCTGTGCGATGTCTTTTTAAAGAGACGCTTGAGCTAGTCTTATATGCTAATTTGCTAGCTATAGGATCATTTTATTGAGCACGCTACATGGTTTTGGCCTCGATTTCCCGTCACAGACTAATTTTAGGGATCAGCTCGACAACAGATCAGGTTGTACCCTCGTGCGTGGCAATGAAACCCTCAGTTCGTATCTGAGAAGATATTTTTAAGCACATTTGGAGATGAATGATGTAATGAAAGCGCTCGGCTCTGCGCTGCAGGAAACCATCGTCTAGACATGAGCAGCAGCCAATGAGAGTCCAAGAGGAAATCAGATTGGCCTGCTTGTCCTCCATCAGTTATTGTTCTTTGTCGGATGTGAGATTTAATCGATTATGCAGTTTAATCTTTTTTTGGTCGATTCAGTTGATGGAAGCGGTCAGTTTTTGATTCAGAATCGATTGACGCTTTTTGAAGTTACTAAGGTGAATATAAAAAGGTTAAATGGTTTAAAATTGACATTAAGTCCTTAAAAATATACCAGAGCTTTAGCAGAAAATAGAAACCACTTCCATCTTCCACATTTAAATTCTTTTGCGTTGGTGGGCAGTTGGTGCAATACCGCCACCTACTGTACTGGAGAGTGCAGCAGAAGACTGGCACACCAAAAAAACGCAAGTTGAACAGGATTTTTATTGTTTATTAGATACTTTTAATAGTTTTTAGTGTTTCAAAACCTGTATGAAATATAGTAGCTGCTTGAAATAAGCCAGAGAATAAACATTAGCATTATCGATTCGAATTGAATCGGAAATCATGATGCCCAAAAAAAATGTATCACGTCTACAGTCTAACTCTGATTCAAAGCTACATATGTAAACATAATAATAATAATAATAATGTTTCTATAAGAAAGAAGATTTCTTAGTGTCTCAACAACCAATTCTTTCTCCACTATTTTTATTTGTCTGCTTTATTTCTTGTTTTTATATCAAATAGAACTGAAACAACCAACACAAATAAAAGTCACATGTTTTAGGTCACGCCCTTGTTTTAGGTCTTGTGGGAAAGCAGGGTTTAGGGATCAGTGATTAGTGAAAGATGGTGTATTATGTGGGCCTGGTGTAATGTGCAAATCACTGGTGTTGATTTGAGAAGAAACAAGGATGTTAATAGTCGTATAGAGTTTAACGACGTGAAGTTTAGAGCTCTAGGGGAAAACCAGAAACGCCGTAACAGCAAACGTGTCTTGGTTGATTGACTCCATTTGAGGGTGACTTTGGGAACAGTGTGTACACTTGGCAGCTCACGGTATGGTGCTTATGTGTTTTGGCTCAGGGTCCACCAGGAGGCGCAGGAGGAGGCTGTCCACCAGGAACGCCCATCATGCCAAGTCCAGCAGGTAAAACTGTTTAACTCTGTTTACTGTAAATAAAATGAACACAGAACCTGTGTTATCGATTTAAGAAGCTAAAACGAGACGATGCAGGAACTCATAACTCATTTAAAAATGGCAAGTCGTTTACTGATGATGCCATGAGGAGCCATTTTGATTTAACGTCACTTGGGGTTTAGGAGACGGTCCTAAGATCTGGAGTAGAAAGTCTAAGTTAACTGGCGTTTTGTTTGTTTTTAACGAGAATTTATCTTGAGATTTTATGCTTTAGTTGAATCCATTATTAGGTATGTTGTCATGCTGTAGAAGCAGGTGTGTCTGGAGTCTGGATCCAGCCTGATGAAGTGTCTAATCTGGTTAACAGCATCAATTTAAAGTTTGTGGAATTTAAACAGAAACACTTTTCTGTACTGAAAGTGGATTGAAATATTTAAACTACCACTTGGGGGCAGCATAGAGCAAACTAGAACTAGTACTTATTTCTGTACTTGCTTATTTATATAGTAGTATTAGATGTGCCTGCGACTTCGTTCGTGAGGTATTGAATCACACACTCATAAGCGCGTATTAAAAAATGTCCAACGTCATTCGTTGAACTTTGGAAAAACAAAAATCTTTCTGTTGAATTTTGAGATTAACTCAAAATTTTTTTTTTTTTTCCAAGGTCTGTTTGTTAATGATATAAGGCGTTTTCCATTTAAATTTCAAAGTTTCAAAATTTCCTATATTACCTCAAGCTTGCGCTGTGAAAACTCCATTAAAATT
>JAQMYI010000018.1:20966992-20982942 GCA_030014275.1 Clariallabes melas
GTGTCCCACATGCACTTCTGGGTATTTATTTATTTATTTCTTTTATTCCCTCTTTAGGAGCTGATGGGACTTTGTAAAACGCCCCGTTCGGTGTTCGGAGAGCGAAACCTCAACAGTATAACCCCTCAGACAGATCAAACCCAAGTGAGGATCCGTCCTTTTGATTTCACTCGTTATTTAAGTGTAAAGATTTTTATTTAATTTCATATCACTGTGTGTTTGTTTCAGGGTCATGTGATCAAACCTACAAGGACGGACGACATCATCGCACGCAAGTTTGTCTCCACAAAACGGCGCCCTCTTCCTGCGCCGGCGCCAACGAGCCGGAACACAAAACCCGTGGCATTTAACCCGTCTCTCACCTGTAACTGCTACATGACCGACCGCGTCTGCAACATCTGTCTGTCCAGGTAACGCCCACACACCCGTGATGGACGTTTAAGCCACGCCCACTTTCAAACTATTGATTTTTAAATGAATTAAACAATTTGTGAACGTTCATGAACTGTAGGAGCGGCTGGAACATAATAAAAAAAAAAAAAATCTTTATTTAATTTATTTATTTTTGATGATCTTGTGTAATTTTCTGCTCTACAGGAAGCAGCAGGTGGCACCGCGAGCAGGAACGCCGGGATTCAGGGCTCCTGAAGTTCTGACCAAGTGTCCTGATCAGGGAACTGGTGAGGAATTGTTCACGTTGTGTGTGTGTGTGAGTGTGTGATATTTCACTGGTGATTACTGCTGTGAAACGAATTCCAACAGCTAAAACAGGACCGGAGCTAGCTTGTCCTTTGACATTAGCTTAACTATAACAGGATAAAAGTACAATGAGAATTGTTCATAGAAGGGGAATAAAACTTCCTGCGCCATATGATTTAGTTTCCTATATTAATGCAGCATGTGTTTGTTCCCTTACTGTTATAGTTATTATTAAAATAACGCCCAGCGATCATTCGATACAATATCACGATACCTACGTTTTGAGGTTTTATAAAAATCCAGATTAAATATAATTTATTTTAAAAAAATTCCACCAGATTCTTACAATTCTAAACAAACTTGGCAAATATTTTTCTCCTAACACACAGGATGCTGTGCTGCCTGCTGAAGGATTGGGGAGTAACCTCAATAATGTATTTTATAGCCTTAGTACCCGTCATTGTAAAGAGTTTGTAGAAATGGTTAAAAGGTAATCAGTGATAATAATAATAATATTATTATTTCAGGTTGAAGCCCACGTACATGTCTGTCTGTCTTTCTGTACAGCAGAACTCTCTGTCTAACTTATTAATACAAAGAAATCACATTCTGTAAGGTTGAGTATCTTACGCCCTTTTTAAAGTAGATCATTAAATCCGGCACATAACATCACTTTTACTCAACATTTTAGCGCATCGGTTCGGGTATTTTTCATCTCAAACTGCGGCCGATATGTTTCACTCTAACAAACCGTGATTTGGGCGCTTTGTAGGGGCTTTAGTCATTTCTGTGTTTTCCACATACTCGGTTTACTGTAAATACACAATCACGCTGATTGGCTCAACACTTTGATTTAATTTGAGTTCAGGCAAATACCGAAGGACTGGCAAATTCTGTCCAGACAGTTTTGCATGACGGAGGGACAAAATCGGCTAGACAGACAGACACTTTTTTTCTGAGACTGGTTTTCGGATCCTCCAGTGTCTGAAATGTAAAGATATAATTGAAAGAGCGAGTTCTGACCCAATGTCCAGACAAAACCTTTCCTTTTATTTATTTGTAGAAAAATGAATTTGGCGTTTTCGAGAGGCAAGCCTGTCTGTCCTCAGCACTTTTGAGGGCGGTCTAAAGACTTCTATGAAGGTAAAGACCTCAGTGGGCTGAACATCCTGCTGACATTCAGGAGGACGTTGTTCTGTAAAGCCACTTTGCGGCAACTTGTGTTGTTTTAAAAGCGTCGTACAAACAGAATTGAAAGTATTGTAAACTATATGAGACGTGAGTGTCACAGAATCGAATCAGATTTTAAAAATCACAATAAAATCAGACCGAAAGTCCACATTATATTCACAGCTTTTTAAATCGGTTGTTAATACGTTCATATGACTCGAAGATCCGAATTTTACGGATAAAGTTCTTCACCCCGACACTTTATTATTATTTTTATTTTTTTTACTTTATTTTTCCTCAGCTATCGACATGTGGTCGGCCGGCGTCATCCTTCTCTCCCTCCTGAGCGGCAGGTATCCGTTTTTCAAAGCCAACGACGACCTGATGGCCTTGACTCAGATCATGACCATCCGCGGCTCGAGAGAAACCATTCAGGCAGCTAAGAAATTTGGTACGTGTTCCAGCTTTTGTATAATCCACAGATTTAAGTTCATTTATTCATTTGTTTATTTTTTTAGCTGAAACCGTTGAACTTCTCTTGATGCAGGCAAGGCGGTGGTGTGTAGCCGTGAGCTTCCCCGACTCGACCTGAGGATCCTGTGCGAGATGCTGAGAGGAGTACGGCCCTGCGGGGACGACTCGCTCCCGCCGGAGTTCCGGTCCTCGCGTCATCCTGCTGACGGTAAAAAAGCGACACCCGGTGGCCGAGCGGAGAAACGGAGCGGCGCGGATATGCGGGACGCCACGGAATTGCGTGTGATGGGATGGGACAGAGTTCCTGATGAGATTTATGACCTGCTGGACAAACTGTTGGATCTGAACCCAGAGACGAGAATCTCAGCGGCGGCGGCGCTGCAGCACCCCGTGTTTAAAGATATCAGGGATTAATCAATGTTTTGTTTGTTCCGTTTGTGTTCCGTTTCTGTTCTATAAATATGAGGTGCGTTAGTTTTGTATTATAGTGTGCAATAAATATAAACGTACATGGTGTGTATTTATTTGTTAGACATTTCATGAACATTTCGGTTCGGTGCGTTACAATAACATTTTTAATAAATGTTTTAAAAATCTCTAAGTTAATGTGTTTTGATATTTCTAAATACTAAATAGAAGGTGATTAATGATACAGAGACTCATTTAATGCAATATGATTTTGAATCATTTCCATCTGATTCAGTAACATTTCAATACGATTGAAGTCACTTAAATTAAAAGGATTCCTAATGAATGATTCTGTGATTTGGTAAAATAGGATAAAGAATAATTTCTCATTTGGTGTTATAACCTTTTTTTTCTAAATGAATCTTTGCAGCCAACTTTGCAGCTTTTCCAAATGATTCAGAATCGTTTTGAGATGATTTAGTACAGTACATATGACTTTAATGATTTTGGTTATGATTCCTTAGAATATGATTCAGAATTGTTTTGATTTGACTCCATTAGCATAGCATGGATTTTTTTTCCCCCTCAAAAAAAAATCTCATAATTTAATAAGTTAACAAGAACTGTAGTAGTGATTTTTTTTTCCCCCAACAACTAAGTGACCCCTGATGAATTTGATTCATCTTCAGAATCATTTTACCAAATTCACTAAAATTAGTAGTGTTCAACTAGCGCTTTCTCAGCTCTCAACACACCTGATTTAACTAACCAACTAATTAACAGCCTTTTCTTAATGAAGTGGGTGTGGTAGAGCTGGAAAACACCAGGTGGTCCTCCAGGAATAATGCTTTAAAAGAATATAAAATTAATGATTTGGTAACAATTCCTGAAAAGACGACTCGGTACAAGTATGTTTCACCTTTTGTTTTTCTAAACATTTGTAATTCTGTAACGATTCAGTGGGATTTAAAATCATTTCCAGAGTGATTCAGTATGGTGTGATAAAGTTTAGACTGAATCATTTCTCATGATTCAATACAATATGATTTAGAATAGTTTCAATGTCATCCAGTATGGTGTAGGAATGTTACGACTGAATTATTTTCCATGATTCAAGACCATCGCCTTGCACCTCCAGGGTCCGGGTTCGATTCCCGCTCTGGAAACTGAAGGTTTCCTCCCACAGTCCCACAGATTATGCTAATTGGTGTTCCCAAATTGCCCGTAGTGTGTGAATGTGTGTGTGCCCTGTGATGGATTGGCAACCTCCCGCAACCCTATATACAGGATAAAGTGATATGTATCAGGAGTGAGTGATTCAATACGAACTGATTCAGAATTGTGATCTCAATGTGATTCAGTATGGTGTAGTAATGTATTGATTGAATCATTTCTCAAAATTCAATAGAAAATGATTCAGAATCGTCTCATTGTGATTCATTATGGTGTAAGGTATTGACTGAACCATTTCTTATGACTCAATATAAAATGACTCAGAATCATCTCAATGTGATTCTGTATTGGTGTAATGGTTTCAATGAATCATTTCTTATGATTCAACACACGATGATTCAGAATCGTCTCAGTTCGATTCAGTATGGTGTGTAGTATTTCGGCTGAATAAATTCTCATGATTCACTACAAAACGATTAAAAAATCGCTTCGATGTGCCTTTTTTTTTTCCATTGTTTATTGTATTAATGAAACGACACTCAGTCGAGTTGTACAAAAAAGGGAGCTTTATTATTATTATTATTATTATTATTAACTATCTGGAAAATTCCACTTGGATATTTACAGACGAACTTTCTGCGTAAATAGTTCTCTAAAATATATTCGGCTCATTCACAGCACAAAAAGAAAATTCGCCCTGCATTGTTCATTCAGAAGTTTGTCAGTTCAGTCGCGCGTCTCGTCTCCGCTTCCCTTCTGTATGTAATTAATATAAAATATCACCTCCGTATTCCTTTTAACTCGAAGTCTCTGCTCACGATCCAGGAAACGGAAACGACGCGGTGATTTCTCCGACGTCCTGATTTCCACAGTCACAGTGTCGTGTGTGTGTGTGTTTATAAAAACATATCGTAGAGCTATGACTAGACGAGAGCGTGTGTCAGAGATATAGAGCTGTGTCCTGATCTGTGTGAGTGTGTATGTGTGTGTTCTTTCACTACACTGGTTCAGTTTGGTTTAAAGCTCTACGTCTGTTCTACGTCTGTCCTTTGGCCTCGGCGATCTCCTCGATCCGGACCAAGACGCTCTCGATCAGATCGAACATGTAGAGCGCGGACTGCAGCACCTGGAGAGAGGACACACACACACACTCTGTTAAACCAGGCTGTGGACAAAATATATATATATGTATAAATAAAATAAACTCATTAACCATTGACATCATATATTCATCATATATGTGTTCTGATAGCTAATATAAGAAAAATTATAAATATTCCAGACGCTACTGATGCACTTTTCTTGGTAACATACTGTAGCCTGCATGAGGTCGCAGATTTAAAAAAAAGGGAAAAAAAGGAGACTGTAAAGAAATTCAGGACCTGGAGCTGCATTTCCGGAGTCATGTTGGGTAACGTGTCGTTGCCGACGGTAACCGTGCAGGCCGGGGCTTTAGACTCTACAGAAAAACATAAAAGAAAACAAGTAATGAAATTTTTTTCCCACAATTGAACTATTATAATAATTGGAGAAAAGAAGATATTTATAATTAGGTGTGCTTGAGAAAAAACTAAACTATAACAAGCAAAAAAAAATACGCAGCAGCCATTTGTTTTTCTTTTCTATTTCTTTTAAGCTGCATATTTCTGGTTTAAGGCTTTTCGACCAATCCAAAGATCAGTTGACTTACAAATCAGGTCATGTGAGAAACTCACATTTCCTCTTTCGTTTAATGAACTCAGCTTATAAATTAATATTAGAAATATCAAACCTGGATTGTGTGGCGTAATATTTCGAAATGTTACTTGGGAGACTTAAATTAATAATAATCTGATGGCGCAGCACTAAAGTATTTCAGGTAAACTTTTTTTTTTTACAGTTCGACACTAAAGTGAGGAATGACTCGGGGATGTTTTGGCTCTGATGCAGCGAGTGTGTGAAAGATGCGGCTCGGGCCTTAGATCTTCTAACACCATCCAGAATGTTCCTTCGGTTTCGGTCAATGATGTCACACACACACACGCCTGCTTCGTATAAGTTCGTGAAATGTTTTCATGTTGTAATACAGCTGTTTTTTATTTTTTTAAATTTTTTTTATGAAGGTGGTGAAGATTCGGGTCGCAGAAAATTCATCAACTCCATCACACGGGAGGTAAGAATGCTAAGAACTGCTCGAGGAGAAGACCGCGAACGCGCTAAAACAGCTGCGTGTCTCTCACCTTTCTTCCTCTTCTCCTTCGTGCTCCTCAGCTCAGCCTCGTAATGCGCTCGGGACATGTTCAAACCCGTCCGCAGCGGCTTCAGGTAATTCTCCTCGATCATACACAGCTCACTCCATATTCCCGTCTGAGAATCATATCACACACACACACAGCATGAGCATGCTGGGAAACGAACAGACGTCTGCAGAAGAGAGGTTTTGTTTTTCTCCTACCTCATTCTGCCATTCCTTATCTCTGATCAACAGATAACGCAGCAGGTTCAAAGACTCCATAATCCTGCATTCACACACACACGCAAAAAAAAAACTTTGAGTATCAACTGACAGACATACAGACAAATAGGCAGAAAGACAGACAGATGGATAACTAGACAGTTCAATAAATACAGACAGACATACAGATATATAAATAGATAGACAAACAGATAAGTAGACAAAAATACATAAATAAATAGACAGATAAATAAACAGAAATAATTAAACAGACAGTTACAGGTATTCCCCGACTTACGAACAAGTTCCGTTCTGGGAGACCCTTCGTAAGTCGGATTTGTTCTTAAGTCTGGCAAAGTGAGTCTTGCACATCTTTGATACGAATATACAATGTAAAGCAGAACCGATCCACTTTGATTAAATCTGTCCCCTTTCCCCACGCAAAAACTGTAACTGCGCCTAAGGAATTTAATCTCACACAAATGTAACCGTGACCGGAATCCCGGACGGCATTTTGTCTCAAAGCTGTTTTCCACTGTATTGGACTGTGAACTCTGAGAATTTTGTTTTTGTTCCCGAAATTAGGATTATTCACCATCAGGACAGCTTTACAGGACAGACATTTTCTATCATTGGTCCGTTCGTATCTGCGCAAATTCGGGGACTTCCTGTGCAAAGATGAATAGCCAGATGAGAAATAGATAAACAGACAGTAATAGATACTGTAAATGGATAATTGGATGGATTAATTGAACTGAATCTAATCCATTATAACAGTTTATTTTATTTCCCCTTCATTTGTTTGTGTTTTTACATTTTTGAAATTTATAAAATCAGTCCTACAACATGTTTCTGAGATAAACTTAAGAGATGGCGTCCTAAATCGTGGGATTCGATCCTGCGAGAGAGGGGTTACCTGTCGAGGTTGTGGAGCAGGTCGGTCTCCGGTCCCTGAGGGAGACTCAGGACTTGCCGCAGTAAAGGCAGGAGGTGTTTCCCCAGAAACCAGTCGTTGTCATGACCCGGCTACGGGGGAGAGATACAGCGTTAATCAGCTCGTCCATCACTGCTCATCTCTCCTTCTCATCAAATCTCATTCAAATTTATTATTCATTTCAGCCTTTTATCTGCATATTCATAATTAATTCAAGTGCAAGAGGCAAGCGAGTGCTTTTAAAAAAATGAATTAAACAAAACGCTGGACAGACAGTTAAATATTTTATCACTTTATATCCACAGATTAAAAAAAAATAATAAAACAGTTTATATGAGATAAAAACATGTAGTGGGTGTGACACTCCTTTAATGAGTTTAATTAATTGATACTTTGCTGGACATCTCATAACAGTAGGTGTAGACTGTGTAAGGGCGTATATATAACGATCGCTCAGGGCGGAGCCGCGTCTCTACCGCTGTACCTTCAGCGCGAGGTCGATCTGGTTCTTGATGTTCTTGACGATGAAACCCTCTACTCCGGCATGATCGCTAGTTTTCAGCATGCACCTGAAACACAACGACACACACACTTATTCTTAAACTTTATTATTTTCCCTCCATCATCACACAAACATCAAACAGAACAGTAGAATATTTATTCATAAATACAGTTAGCTTGGGACAAAAGATTCACCTGAAAAACTTGTATTTGGCCTCTGTGTTAAACTTGTCGATGCTCAGCTGGAAAACCGAGAGTCCTTTAGTCCTCTGTTAACACACACACACAAACAAACTTTATTACAGGTAAAATTTTAACTGAGACGTTTTTTTTTTTTTACTCTTGATAGAAAGATCAGCCTCATTGTTTGAATTTCATTTCCATGGAAACATACCCCTATGAGCTGTATATGCCAGCTCTATGAATGTTTATAAGTCTCCAGAAACAGGGACACATTTTATTCCCAACACACAACCTTTCGTAAATTCATTATTAATAATTCGGCTTTATGTCATGCGCGTGTGAGAGGAATAAAGCACTTATACAGGATGTGATGTTATTTTCCTGCACCAGCATGACACAAAGAGGGTTTTATACCTTAATACATAAATAAATGAAAATGAAAGAGTGTTCGTCTTACCACAGTCTGAACCGGACAGAGCGTCATCACCCGAACCATCACCTGAGGGGGAAAAACACACAAACATATGGAGTATGTAAGAGGAGCAATACTGACCAGGAGGGAGGGAGTTTAAATCTCAGCCTGCTCGGACTATTAATCTCAATTAAAATGACAATAAAGATAAATGAATTCTGGTCTGGTCTGGTCTGTACCTGTGGAACATTTAGAAAGGATTTTAAATCCAGAAGGTCGGGCATCAGGCTGCTGTCCTCCACCCGCACCAGCGTCTTCTCGTACAGCTCCTGTAACCAGAGAGAGAGAGAGAGAGAGAGTTCACTCAGCAGGTCAGGGTTCGGGACCACCAGCAGTGTGTCTCTCTCACGGAGTGAACCCTCAGACGAGAGACACGCCCAGTCAATACCTTTTAAGCTTTAAATCTTTATTCTGTCTGAAAAATTACTTTTATCAAAAAAAAAAATACAAGCAAGTTAGAAAAGTGAATGCTTCTGCCATATTGTGTGTATTTGAACAAAGAGCATACTGTATATAAACACAAATATTATTATTAATAATTATATAACAGTATTTGTAAAATGACTATAATTTGTTCATATTTATCTATTTTTTTTTTCATTTTTAATGCATCTATTCTAAATAATACCTAATAAAATCTAAAAAAAAAAATTGTTTATTTTTTTGTTACTTGCTCGATTCATTAACATAACATTAATTTCATTATTATATTTTTTACTCAACAACATTAATATGGTGATCGTAAAACATATTTATGTACCTTTGACTTTGCCTTTTTTTAAGTTTTGTTAACTTTTATTTTTTATTGTTAATAATATTATTATTATTATTATTATAACATTTTAAAACAGAACAGGGCACAACACAAAAGTAGCACTACTATAATTATTTAATAACTGAGAATGTGATAAAATACAGTATAAAAATGAACAGATTACCTTAAAAATATTTTTTAATATAGTATTAAAATAATAGAAAACAACTAATAATTCTACACAAAAAAGTAATAATCAACAAAAAAAAGTGGGGAAAAAAGATTTTTATATCTTATTTTATCTTATTTCTTCATCGGACTTTTTTTTCTTATCTTAACTTTTCTTATATTTTTCTCTGTTTTATGTCTTTTTGCATCTTTATTATAATTTGTTTATCTTTGAGTCACTTTTTAATTTGTATCTATTTTTTTCTTATTTTATCTGCATTTTTTAATCTTATTGAATTTGGCTTTATTCTTTATTATTATTATTATAATTTTAAGCTCCACCCAAATAGTATCCAAGACAAGTAATGAAATTGTAGGATTTGTATTTGGAAATAATGACGATGTGAAGGGGAATTATGGGTAACTGCATCACTAGACAGAGGAGGTGCTGTTCTCGTCAGGTGACTCTGACAGCATGTGGATTTGAGCCGAGTTCGTACCAGTCCCTTCTGCATCCGGGATTCTTCAGTCCTGTTACAGGAAACACAGTGAAGCGTCAGGACGAGGAGGAAAATAAAAATAAAAACAAACTAATAAAAACAAACAAGTATCTAAACAGACGCTTACCTGCTGAGTAAGAGCTCTACAAACTCCATGTTGCACTGCAGCACAAAGACAGGGCTGAAGAAATAAAACCATAAAGACACCGGTGAAGAAAAACTCACATCTTATAAAAACCTGTAATGATGACGAGGAAGACGAGGAGGAGGAGGAGGAAGAGTACCTGAGCACGGCAGGGAACCGGTCCACAGCGATGTGGTGCACAAACAGTAAATGTGCCAAGCTGGCAAGAGACTCCTTGGGATATCGGACGTCCTCCTCCAGGAACCCGGGGACATCACGCTTACGCAAGAGGTTGTGGGACAACAAGTCCGGGAGCGACTCGCCGATACTGCACAGAGTGGTCTGACAGAGAGAGAGAGAGAGCGAAAGAGAGAGAGAGAGGAGAAGGAGAGACAGAGAGGGGGGGAGACAGAGAAAGAACAAGAGAGACGGAAAGAGAGTGGGTGTCAGAGGGACAGAGACAGACTGAAAATCTATAAGGGTCAAGTAGAAATTATTATTATTTTTTTACATTTTGTTCATTAAGTTATGAGTTTAGAGATCAGACTTCAGGACAAACTCTGCTCAGATTTCTCACCAGGATGTTGGTGGCGAAATCTCTGAGAGGAGAAACCTGTAACGTGTCCACGTCCTTCAGCTGGACGTCCAGTAGAGGCTCGCTCAAACTCTTCATACAGCTGCAACGACAGCAAGAGCTCGACCGTTAGCCTGTTAGCTTAGCACAAAGCTGCCCGAATCATGCTATTTTTTCAACATCAGAGTGTGATTAGGAACAAAAGATTCACTCAGTGCTCGATCGTTTCTGACTTACCCTTCTGATAACAGGTGGCATAAAAATTAAAGGTGCCATATGTGACGTTTCAGAATGTTTCTAGGCTTCTTATTTTCACATTATTTTAAAAGTGCTGTACAAAACATTACATCGTACATGCAAGTCATTTTCTCTGCAGTGCTGGTGCTCATGAGTTTCATTTCAGGATTATGAATAATTTTTTCCGGCCCTGAAATAAGCCCCGCCCCAGTGCAGGTTAGTTTAGTTCTCTCATGTCAGGTCCAAGTTGACTTTTTTTCTGGCCCTGAAATAAGCCCCGCCCACACTGTGGTTTATAATTATTTTAGATCATCACATCAAGTTCAAGAAACCTTAGAAAGTCTGTAAGCTGCAATTTCTTTATGAACTTTCTCATATTTTCTGGTCCTGATATGAATCTGGTCCCCAGCATTCAGGACACGGCTCACACATACAATTTCAGGATCTCCACCCGGAGCTCGTCGTCCCTGGAGGCACGACGTTCTTTGTTGTTCTCTTTGATCTCCTCCACGAAGGGCCGGGTGAAGAGCGAGAGAGCCGAGCAGCAGCGACACAACCCGAACACGTCGTCCTCCTCCTGCTCGCGGCTCTGAGGAACGGGAAGTTTGGTCACCTGGGTGAGTACGGTGGAGAGAGCCATGCCCAGAGACGAGGCCTTCCTCTTCCCCAGCTTCAGCAACACTGTGGAGAGAGAGAGAGAGAGAGAGAGAGAGAGAGAGAGAGAAGCATTCATCTGGACTCAATTATGCTAAAGAAGGAGGACGGCACTTTTCTCCACATGAGGATGTAGAGATACAATCGGCTGCACATGTGGTGTGATGAGGGAGCGCGCTGTGGGTGGGGCTTATACAGGTAGAGGACAACAAGGACTTTTTAAATAAAAATTAAGAGACAGAGGTGAAAAGGCAAAACAGAAAGACGGTCAAATAAAAGATAAAAAGGGAGAGGAAAGAAAAAATTTAAGTTTTTTTTTTTTTACTCAGAAAGTAAGAAAAAGTAATAAAATATAAAATAAAAAAAAAACAAGCATTAGAAAATAGACAAAACCAAATAAAAAACAAAAGAAAGAAAGAAGGACAATAAATAACCAAAACAAATAAACATATAAAATAAAACAGTCCAGACAAACAATAAGAAACAAAGAAAAATTATACTGACCAAAAAGAAAGAAAAAAAAAACTAAATAAAAAAGAAGCATCAGAAAAATACCAGGAATGAAAAGACAGAAAATAGACAAAATCAAAGAAAGAAAAAAGAAAGACAGAGAGACCCAAAAATAAAAAAAGAGGAAAAGATCTAGAAAGAAAAACATCTGGAAAGAATAGACATAAAATAGACAAAACCAAAATAAGGAAGAAATAAAAACATAAATAACCAAACAAATAAATATATAAAATAAATATGGTCAAACACACAAAAAAGAAAGGAAGAAAGACAGCAAGAAAGACTTGACAGACCAAAAAGAAAGAAAAAAGAAACGAAGTGCAAAATCAAAAAGAAAAAGGGTAGAAAGAAACTAGACAGCAGCAAAATAAAAAAAAAGAGAAAAAGGAAACAAAGAAGGTCAGAATGAAAGTAACAGAAAAGAAAGAAAAAAAAATTGGACAGCCCCAAAATAAAAAAGTTATTAAAAAAAAACAGAACCAAAGTTAAAAAATAAAGGAAAAAGATAGATAGATAGATAGATAGATAGATAGATAGATAGATAGATAGATAGATAGATAGATGAGACTTGAGGAGCAGTGCAGTGATGTGTGTGTGTGTGTGTGTTCCTCACCTGTCTGTAAGGGTGTAAGCAGTAGCATGATGGTTTCAGCCACAGTATCAGCATCAGCTTCCTCCACCTGCTCCAGCAGACCAAGCACCAGCTCTTTAGGACTGCACACCTGAAAGCATACAGACGGACACCTCACATGGTCACATGACCATTACCTCACATCAAGGTCATATCAGATGTATGAGCTGATTGGATGAGTGGGTGTCCTACCTGCAGTAGGTGAGAGAAGATGGCCTGACTGTGATGCAGGTTCTTCTCTTCCTTCTTCAGCAGAACTCTGACCAACGGTTCCAGAAGGTTCCAGCCCATACAGCGCACAATATTCTGCAACATCAACGACACTCATCAGTAAATAAACAGGTACGGTGACATTCCTCGTGTGTAATGTTGGGGGTGTAATGTTGGAGCAGTAATATCCTGTGTGTGTGTGTGTGAGAGACGGTTCTGTCTTGTGTCTCACTTGATTCCTCTCGTCGATGATGACGCTCAAGACGTGAGCACCGTGACCCCGCTCGATGCAGCTCGCCCCCGCCGAGCGGAACACCTCGAAGTCGACCGGGGAGTAGTTCTCATCCTCGACGTGTCGCTACAGAGAGAATGAGCGGATCAGAACCAGAGAAACCAGGGAAAGCAAAAACCAGACAGAGCGGATAATTAATCTCAGCGCGATCTTACGCATCTCTGGACGACATCGCTGAACTGCTCAAGCGACATCTTACTGCATTCCCGTGTTCTCTGAGCCTGAGTTACTTCGGCGTCTCTGAGGAGCGGCGTTCTGCTCAGAGCATCACGGGCCCGGTCCGATCTGAAAACGTAATCAGAAACAACCGTGTGTCTGTTACTCGCAGGATCAAGAACAACATTCTTGCTGAATCACAAACATAATATACATCACCTGGGATTCACATCATACTGAAACTGCGCACGCACACACACACACACACACACACACACACAGAGATGTATATAATTATGTTTACTTTTTTTTATACAATACAATTTCAAATTGTTTTTATACTCAATAAGTAAACTGATTTTTGTCAGTTTTTACAGGGGGCGCTGACGAGCTTTTTCTG
Source organism: Clariallabes melas (assembly GCA_030014275.1). Classification (NCBI taxonomy): domain Eukaryota; kingdom Metazoa; phylum Chordata; class Actinopteri; order Siluriformes; family Clariidae; genus Clariallabes; species Clariallabes melas. The sequence continues at coordinate 20,980,651 of JAQMYI010000018.1, forward strand.
CCGTCTTATAATTGTATAACTAAATAATAAACATGAATGCACAACTTTTTATAATAATAATAATAATAATAATAAAAAAATGATAGTAATAAAGAATTTTATATTCTTATTAAAATTATAATAGAACTAGAAAAATATTAAATATTTATGTATTTATTCTAAACAATAACTAAGACAATATACAAATATACAGAATTTGTTTTGTTGTTGGTTGCTGTTTTCACTGACAAATATATTTCATATTTAACATTTATTGAAGAGGAGAAATAAAATAATTTTGCAAGTCTTTCAAAAAAATGATTTACCTTTCTTTTATTTCTTTAGCTTTGTTATTTTTGAAGTTTAGCTAACATTATTATTTGTATTAATATAAAAAGGCACAACAAAAATTATACTTTTTCCTTTACTGTTTTTAATAACAACCTTGTATAATGATAATTAAATCAAATAATTAAACAAAAATTTATAATAACATAATAAAAAGCTATTACACTATTAAATAATTAATGATAATACAATAATATATTATTATATATTGTTTCATAAGAACAATAATTATTATTCTTTAATTATTTAATCTTTATTTTTATTATTATAATTAAATGTTACATAAATGTCACAAAAGTAAAAAAAAAAAAAATAAATCTGCCAATTGTTCTGTTTTAAAAACTTCACATTTCATAAAAAACATATGATGAAATTTCCAAACATTTTTAAAGCTAAAAACAAACTATTATTGTAATTATATTGTGTTCTTAATATTATTAATATTAAATATTATTATTAATAAGTGATAATATTTTGTCATTTTTTTACTGGAATATTATTAAAATGTATGAAATAATAATATTAATGAAATAAGGTAATGTTATCTTTTTTTTAACTGTATTTAATCTGTTAATTATTTTATTTTCCTGTGAGCTTTGTGATGCTTTTTTTTTTGTTTGTTTGTTTACTTCACACTGAAATCTCATAAAGCCGGATAAAACCACAGTTATTACAGAAATAGAGAACGATATTAACAAAAACACAAGGAGATAAAACTCTAAAGCTTTTCTGCACACTGTTTTTATTTAGTTTGTGCTTTTATAAAGTTTATAAAACTAAATAAAGAGGTTTTAAAGAGATCTGAGCAGATCTGAGGGAGAGATTTCAGCCTCCTCATGATTAGCCTGTTAGCAAACAAGCGTTACTGATTACTGTTACTGTACACAGGAAAGCTATAAATATATCCTTAGACTGTTTAACCAAAAACAATAAATATACAATGAATATAAAAATGTTACAAACAATAAGAACTTACTTTAACCCAGAGTTCGTGTAAAAACCTAAAGAGTGTCCCGAGCGCTAGCTACACACCTCTCTACACGGTGACGCAGCGGGCTCGGTTTGTCCCTTCGCGCTTGCCGTAGAAGTCTGATGACGAAAGCGGAAGTGACTGGTAGGTTTCGTTGTCATGGAAAGAAGCATGGACGCCGGAGGAAAGAAACGAACTCGCGCTTCTAAAACTAAGAAAGGTAGAGGTGTTTTTTGAATAATAACACGCTTTTTATAGTACGTATTGTTATTCATAGACGTCGAGAAACGTCAAGGTTATCCCTAATGCAGAGAATTAAACTGGACAGTGAAAAATGAGGAAGTGTTGAAGTGTTAATTGGGATTGAAACAACATCAGGTTTATGATGGTTGCAGGTGGACAAGGAGGTCAGGTGAGGACAGCTGAAGAGGAGGCCAAGAGGTAAGAAGTTATTAGGTATCTGTTATTATTCCTCACTCTCCTCTACTTTATAGCTTTTATAAACAGCTGGGGGGGGGTTTAAGAGTGACAAAAATATACATTTTTCATCTTTGCCTCAGATGTTCCCCTGTTATACTGAAGTATAATTACAAGCATTTTATAAGTGTCAAATTATTCGGATTTCGAAACAACTTAGAAACAGAAGCATTTGGAGATCTGCGAACAAAACAGGGATCGATACTCTTATGGAAGGTGAAATTCCTCCCCGTCACTAGCGGGCTCCCACATTAAGGCTACTACTACCACTCAGTCGGGAGGGCCATGTGTTTCCTCCGAACCACAAGACGTCAGCTGACCGCATCTTTTCGAACTGCTCTCTCACGCACCGTTCGGGGGGCGGAGTAACACACTCGGAGGACAGCGCTATCTGCTCCCTCCGCTTGCGCGAGCTCACAGATGCCCCTGATTGACTGTAGGGCCGTGATTAATGTGGGAGCACTAAGTACCTCTCATCCCTCCCCTCTGAGAGAACTCGGCCAATCAGCTCTCTCTAG
>JAQMYI010000018.1:20985090-20995895 GCA_030014275.1 Clariallabes melas
CACGTTCTGCGGGATCCTTAACCAAACTGTGTTTGACGGTCTTCAAGAACTTCATATCCTCACGCAGAAAGAGGAAGAGAACGTTGGGCGTTTATTTATTTATAATTATGTCATGTTTAGTCCTCCATATTAATACACTTCTGGCAGTCTGTTTCCTGGACTGCTGACATTTTATTTATTCTGTTTTATTACTAGTTTGATGTCAATAAAATCTAAAATATCGGAGAAATGGTGCATGTTGCAATGATGGTCCCAGCAGAGAGACAAAAATATATATTTAAAGAATTCTTAGTGAGGTGGACGCAGACTGCAGATCCAGGTGGAAATGAATTGATCAATACATATTTTATATTGGCTTGATCATTATTTACTGTAACATGAGGGTCTGTGGTTGACATTGCTCTGTCTGCTATGTACTTTAAATGAGTTTTTATATTTTTAGTAAAGTTATAATGTCAAGTAGAATTAATCTGCCAACCTGCTGTTTGTCAGTTCCACTCTTTTCGGTTTATTTAATGTTAAATTCACTACTAATCACATTTATTCATTTAGATTAATATTAAAATTACAACAATGCTGGGAATTCTTAATCCTTAATGCCGAGATATATCGCTGAGATTATAGCTGGACCATTAACATGGCTGAATAGCAACATCCAGTCACAAAACACACAAAACACTCCATAGATGTCGATTAGCACTTCCCATCTTTGACCACTAGATGAAATAGTAATTATGGAGGTTAATGAGTCAGGACTTTGTGGAGTTTAAAATTTTGCACAAAGCACTTATGGATCAGCCCTGTCAGCTACTTGTATTGTAAATTACAAAAAAGTGAAATACAGTCAAATTTGGATCCAGCTAAATATTTCAGATGATGGAACAGAGTACTTCAATAATGCTGTAGCAAAACAGATGACTGGGGGGGGGGGGGGTATTTCCCATATTTCAGCAAATAATTTATAATTTTTCCCAACATGATCCCAACTCAGCTTCTGCAGCACATCCTGGGTCATGGTCGGTTGTAGCCAATCATATGCATTCATGTATATTATTTAGATAAAATCAGCTCGTCAGACAAGAGACTAGCTACCGGCAAAAAATAAATAAATAAGAAAAAACATTAGGTCAGAAAGGCTAAGGTCACTGCATGGCTTGTTTAACAAAAATGTGTGTTTGTGTGGTGGGGGTGTAGCAGGGTTGAAGAGGTCACTGGGTCTTGATAATGGATTGCCATGGTGCAGGGCATTAGTGATGTGGTCTTTAGTCCCTACACACACCACGCTAATAAATCACTATTCACCCGTAGTCATAAATCCTCTTTATTTCAATAATATAAATGATTGCTCTTTGTTTCCTAAATGAAAATACTAAGCTTGCACAATATGCTCTCATATTATTTAAACCTTTTTCCACAGCTACTGAATTGTAAATTAATACAACAGTAATACTTTTAATGCTTCATGATGTAAAGGATTTCACCATACACACTTACCAACCTCTTTAATAGAAACACTTATACACCAGCTACAACAGATAATTATGAAGCGGAGATACAATGAATAATATCATACAGGATCATGAGCTCCGGTTAAATGTTCAAATCAAATATTAATGGAGGAAATGGTATTTTGATGCTCAACAGTCTGCTCAAGAGGTTTTACAGAATCAAGAAAAAAAGCACCCAGTGAGTGTGAGTTAACCAGGTGTAAATACCTTGATGGGAGAAGTGTAGTGCTAAATGTGTACCGGAGTGCACCTATGGTGTTCATGTGCATGGTCAAGTTGTGGCTCATATCCACTTGTCAGAGCGTGAATGTTATAGCCATAGATAATTATAGATAATCTCTGGCTCGTCTCCACTAACTTCAGATGCTCTGTGTTCTGGAGTATTATTATTGTCATCAATGCTAGTAAGCTGGCTAGCATAGGATCCAACCTGTTAGCTTGTCTGAACTGGGCATGGGTAGTTAGCAACCCAGCTATATTCACTGTACTGCTGATAGGTGGTTTCTGGCATGTTACTCAATGTACAGTCATGTTCAAAAGTTATTACTCCCTCTTTTAAATCTATGTCTTTTGTCGAAAAGCATAATAAAAAGCATCTGATCACAATGGGTAATCACACTGATCACACAGTTTTGGCCAAATACAAGGTAAAGTTTTTGGCATTATTTCTGTAACAAAAATTAAGCCAAAAAAAAAAAAAAAACATGTGGGCAATATGATTCAATAGCTTGCAGATCCACCTTTAGCAGCTTTAGAAGTAGTAATTTAATGTATGACTTTATCAGTCTCTCAAGTCATTATAGAGGAATTTTGTCCAATTCTCCTTTATAACATTGCTTCAGTTCATTTACTGTACGTTTTTGGGTAGTCGCTTGTGTATGCAAAGCTCTCGTAGGATCCCACCGCAACATTTCAATTGGGTTGATGGGGTTGGGTCACCACAGGATTTCAACTGGGTTAATCTCTGGCCTTGGACTAAGCCATTCCAGAACCTTAATTCTTTTCTTTTTCAGCCATTTTGATGTAGAATTACTGGTGTGCTACAGATCACTATATTTTTACCTGTATTATCCAATCCAATCCAACTTTATTTATATAGCACTTTAAAAAAACCAACAAGGTCAGCCAAAGTGCTGTACACAGCCTAACAAGAATAAGTTACATCACAAATAAAATAAGTATCAGTTTAATAAAACACAAGAATATCAGTCGACAAATCAAACTGAGTTGAAAGCAAGAGTAAAAAGATGTGTTTTGAGTGATGACTTAAAAACCATAAAAGATTCAATCTGTCTAAGATGCAGCGGCAGATCATTCCATAGTTTAGGACCTGCGACAGAAAAGGAACGGTCCCCTCTGAGTTTTCTCAGTGTTTTGGGGACAACCAAACGAGACTGAGCAGCTGATCTGAGAGAGCTGAAAGTGGGCGGGATTGTTATATAATTCCTTTGCGAGTGGACTTTATTGGTCAGAATTCCTTCTCAAGAGGACAGGATTTGTCAGAAATCCATTGAGCGTGGACACGATTGGTTGGAATTCCTCTGGGAATGGATGGGATTGGTCAGAGTTCCATTAAGAATTGACATGATTGGTCAGAATTCCTCTGGGAATGGACGGGATTGGTCAGAGTTCCAGTAAGAGTGGATGAGATTGGACAGAATTCCTTTGCGGGTGGACAGGATTGGTCAGAATTCCTTTGCGGGTGAATGGTGTTGGTCAGAATTCCTTTGCGGGTGGACAGGATTGGTCAGAATTCCTTTGCGGGTGAATGGTGTTGGTCATAATTCCTTTATGAGTGGACAGGACCGTTCAGAATTCCACTGAGAGTGGACGGGATTGGTCGGAACGTCATTCAGAGTGGACAGGATTGGTCAGAATTCTCTTAAAGATCTGTGATTTTATGTGAATGTTTTTTTTTTTTTATGTTAATAACTGAAACGTTTATAACAATAACAGAAATATTAAGGGGTGTTCATATCAATATAAAGTTCACCCTTAAATGAAAGCTCCCTCTTTCTTTTTTTTTTTTCCGTACAGACCTCCTGAGGTGAAGCTCTTGAAGAAGGGAGACGGGTATGTGTGCGCACACGCTTTTATATTCATCTTTTCATAAACTAGTTCTAATGAGGAGAGTGTATACGGTACATGTACACCATGTGCAGTACTGATGATGCTCTGTCCTGCGTTCTCCTTCCCCTCAGAGGGACGTCAGGTCTGGAGATAAAGCTATCAGACAGACCCTTGAGCATATCGGACGTCGAGAATCCGATCTCGGAACGGCCCGGGTCGCTGGGAGGCTCCAGCGGGAACGAGGACAGCGATGAAGAGCAGGGCTTCGTGTCCAGCGTGGTGGCCCGAGAGCAGCCGCAGCAGCAGAGGCGTGTTCGGTGGGGGGATCTGCCCAGACGACATGACGGGGAAAAGCAAACGCACGACGGTGACGCCGAAGTGACACGTGTGAGACGAGAGCCAGACAAGCACGGTGATGTCAGGGACTCGGGGTCGGTGGATGAAACCAGCGATCTTCTACAGCAGGTCACTCTGTCAGACGCTCCTGCTTCACCTGAACACTCTCTGAACATGAATCTAAACATCTCCCAAGTGGGGATGAGTAGGAAAACCGCCGCCGGACTCCGAAACCTGCTAAAGAGCCGCGGGAAGGCGAGTGGCGAAGCTCCGGCGATCACGCTCAGCCTGCTGGAGTCTCTCACACGCACCCTGATGGAGTGGAGGACCGACGAGACCATGAGGTAAACCACGACCACACGCGAGAACGGTTTATCCTGAAATGAACATGTTCTTGAGTTTTTAATCAGCTGTAATATGTATACCGTTACCATGGAAACACAAAAAAGTCTTCTTTGAACACATTTTCACATGTGGCGACAATTCCATCTTATTACCTGATCTTGATTTTTATTTTCATATTTTTTCTTAAATCTTTAATAAAGCTGAACAGTTTAATAATAAAATTACGTTAATATAATGATGATAATATTGTGATAAATTCCATCACAATACATTTTCTGTGATATCCCAGGTATATTATTTAAATTTATTACTTTAGAAATAAATCATAATTTTTTATCGTTTGTATCATTTTATAATGTTTACTTTTTTTATATACATAAAATATTAATAAATTATTTCAAATTAATTAACTTCTATTTGTTATTTAAAAAAATTAATTATTGCTTTAAATTTTTTAAAATAATTATACTATTGTTTCGAGCAGACAATTTAGCTTTTCAAGTTTTGGTCCAGAGCTTTTCTTTTTTTTTTTTTTAAGAATTAATTTTTTATCTATACATATATGTAATATTTTAATTTAAACAATTGATCATTATTTAATGTTCATTAATTCTTTATTCATGTTTTTTGAGGAATTAAACCTCTTATACGAAGCAGATCATTTTTAAAAAGAAATTTAAATGGATTTTTGAACTTTTAAAAAAAAATTTAAATCACAGTTTTCCTTGCAAACCTAAATTTCAGGTTATGCATCATAGAAATGTCTTTGAATATCATGTTATAATATTTGTCTCACATCGCCTTGCCCTAATTTAAAAATATTTACATACTTTTGTTAGTAAATTTTTATACTTAGTTTTTTTGTTGTTTTTTTATTCGCAATAAGCATTTTAAAAACTCTATATACTCTATGAATGGGTATAAGGGTATAAACTCTATATACCTTATATAACTCTATATACCTTATATAAGGTTCCTGTACGGCGCAGATTACACCTCACACACCGAAGCTGAGCTACAGAGCGTTGATGATGATCAGGAGGAGGAAGAGGAGGAGGAGGAGCTGGATGAAGATGACCTAGAGGATGTAGAGAAGGTGCAGCGTTCAGGACGACCTTCAGCAGGAGGGGGAGGAGGAGGAGGAGCTCAGGCTCGACCCTCTGCACCAGCACCTGATTATGAGGCTCTGAGGAGAGAGGCGGAGTTGCTGGAGGTCCGAGTGCACGAGTTTTACGGCGGAGCGCGTGTCCTGCCTGAGGAGACGCAAACCCAGGCTGTGGAGGAGAAAACACACATCGAGGTCAGCACACACACAAACACAGCAGGATTGTGATGGGATTTGTCCCGTGAGATTTATCTGCATGGTGTAGAGAATAGAAATGCGCCAGTACTCACCACAGAGGGCGCTATGTCCAAGAGTATGAGGAGTTCCTGCACCTTAATATTTTTGAAAGAAAGTGGAGTATGAGGTTACTGTAGGTCACACAGTCACAGGTTCCAGTACAGTACACACAAACCCGTCACGTCCAACAGGAGCCATGTTGATTGTTTTTCAGTAATAATTAAAAGATTTACAGTACTGTGCAAAAGTTTTGCCCCACCCCCCTCCCCCCACCCTCTCATTTCTCCATAGTTTCATTACAAATCTCCAGACTTTCTTATATTTTTATTGTAGTTTTGAGAAACAGTTCCCCAGGCTTTCTGACGGAGGTTTTTTGTCTCGTTTTCAGTCTAATCCCTCTACCGGACCTGTTTTTTTTTTTTTTTGGTTTAAGTGACTATGAATCATTCAAGCTTTAAAAAAAAAGCATCTAATGTAAGTCCTGACCCAGTGAGAAACAGGTACAGATGATGACAGGTGATTAGTTTACTGCTGATGCCGTGTGGTTGAAACAAGAGGCGAAATGAGGTCGCTGCTGAGGTTTGTTCTATAAATAACGAGTTTTTAATCTGTATATTTAAGCACTTTGCAGCCTGTCGCAGTAAAACACTTGTTCCAGTTTCTTTCATTTAATCTGCATCATTTTAATTACATTTAATATGAATAAATGGGGGGGGGGTCAAGACTTTTGCACAGTACTGTTTTTTTAATTAAAATGTTTATTAAATACCCGTGTGGTCTCGTAGTTTTTAACAGAGATGGTGTACGGTACCAGCAAAAATGCCAGGTTGGATACCTGAGCGAAAACTTTCGAGAATTCTTTAACAAAAAGGAATTATTTGTTTTGATAATTAGTTTTTTTTTTTTTTTTTTTTTTTTTTAATATATATAAGATGCTTATTGAAATGGGATCATAAACAGATTTTCAGTGTTGGAATTGAAATGCAGGACGGTGCCGCCTCCAGTTAGAAATAACACATTGTTGTTACAGGGTGTGTAAACTTTTGCACCTGCACTCAGTTGTTCCTGTATGTTTCATTATACAAAATCGTAAATGTAATTTCTTTTTAAATATTACCATTAAAATGGACCCATTCTTATTTCTACACTATAATTAACTTTTTTATTTTATTGAATACTGAATTATATATAAAATGTATGTATGTATTCTTGTAATGTTAAAAGCTTTTTTTTTTCACAATTTCTTTAGTGTTTTAATAAAGTATTTCAAGGGACCCGTCACATCCTAGAAGTGTTTGTGTTGTTTTTATACACATGAACATTATTACTATCTCAGATTTACTAATAGTGGTGCGTGTGTGCGTGCATGTGTGTGTGTGTTTCTGTGTGTATGTGTTTGACATGTGTGATTGTTCAGGAGAGAGAGGACACCCCGCCGCTGCCGCTCATCGACTCCAAGGCTCAGCGAGCGATCCAGAGGCGCATTGTTGTGGAGAAGCTCTGCAGGAGGTCAGAGTTCAGCGCACATTTCATTTTAGCGAACGCGCTGAAGCACCAGTTCTTTGGCGCTGTTTAATTATATATATATATAATTGTTCCTACAGTATTCGACCCTGACTGTTCTGTGCTGGGTTTCAGTTTACAAGACGTCGCCGGGCCGCTGGGTGTGACCATGAGCGAGATCATCAACGATGTTAACGCCATAGTCCGGACCTTCAGGTGAGTTCTAGAGATATTAAGATTCAGTTATTCATCACATTTCCTTTACAGCACAATGAAATGATTATTTTCCATGTCCCAGTTAGGAAACTGGGGTCAGCCAAGACCCGTTAGGGCTCGAACCCCTGACCTGCCAATCAGTATCTCCGTGCCTTAATCGTTTGAACCACCACCGCTCTCATGTACCAAATCAGGCGTATGAATGAACATAATGAGCGTCTTGGAAAATAAAAGCCCATGCTCTGTCTACTGGAAATCCTTTACTCAGTTCTTAAATTCAAACTTGCTCCGGTCAGCTCATTCTGTGCCTCATTTAGCGTTATCTAATGTCCTCGGGTTAAAGTTAATGTCAGGGTTCTTTCTCCTGAACTCCCTGGTTCTAGGTCTTCATAGGTCATGGTGAGGTTACACAATAACAAGCCTAGCTGGTAGAGCCAGCTCTTCATTTGTAAAATATAGTATAACACCCTGGAGCAATTCGGGTCACGGCACCACGATAGAACTCAGCATCAGTGATTCAGGGCCCGGAAGACGGGTGTTGATCTTCAGACTCTCCAGATCTGTATTGTGTGATTTGAAGAATCCGTTTCAGATCAGTCTTCTCACCAGTGGTGTAAAAATTACAATTATGGAAAATAAAAATTTATTATTTTCCCACCAGAAAAAATAATCACAGAATGGCAGATTTTCTCATTTGGTTTATTAGCATGAAAACAAGTACAATAAAATACTTTACGCACTTACAGAAAATGCTCTTACAGAACATTAATCAGTTCACAGTAGTAACAGTGATTCTGCTTCATCACATCACCTCTTGATTATTTTCCCATGACAGCATGACGCAGAGTGTCTTATTCTTCACGTACTCCTTATATAGCGTTTTTTGTGAGACGTCCGAGCCGCTGTCGCTCACGGTCAGGTTGGCAACAGGAAGCGCTGTCCCGCTCTCAGGAGCTGATTTACGGCGGCTCTGAAAGACCACTTCACCAAGGTGTTTCCAGGAATTCTGCTCCTCCTGTGAAGGGCCACTAAATCTGAGCCGTGCACACAAAGGTTTAACAGCAATCAGAGGTGTTGAAACGGAGCGGTTCAGCGACTTCACACTGGAACGAGCCCCGTCCTAAAGTCATAAAATAGAGGAGAAAAAAAAGACAAGTATAAAGTCAAGTACAAAAGTTTGTAACCCCCCCCCCCCTGATTTACAAGGGGAAAAAATTAATTAATTAAAAAATAGTTACATAAGTTTGTTCTCTTTTCAGGGTCCAGACCTGTTCACACAGCTTTTATACGTAGGTTATAAAGGCAAAGTGAATATTTATTACAGTTTTTATTACTGATATCGTTCAGCACTTTCCACAAATTTTCTTTTGTCCTGTAATAACATAACATCAATTAAATCACATACACACTTATCACATGACTCGTGGCTGTAAATTAATTATAACGTTCGTTTTTTATGTGTGATTTAGTTTGCCCTGGGGTGTACAAATTTTTGCAATCAACTGTAATATAGTCTGTAATCAAACAGTAACTTGATTGAACTGAATTAGTTTTCCCACTTTTATATTTGTAAAAAAAAAAAAAAAAAGAATAATACAGTATATATAATTTTCGTTCATATTTTAAATAAAAAAATTTTAATAATGAAAAAATTTACATTCATAACATGATTTCAACATAATTGCAAACACAAATGATTAATATTTTTAATATCAAACTTCAAATAGTTTATAATTTTTTTTACATTTTATCATTAAATTTTCTTCTAAATTAAAAATTTTTCATTAGGTAGATTAATTATACATTTTTATTTGTATGTTATATTTAATATTTTTACGTTATTTAAATATAATAATTAATAATATGCATTAATTTGAAAATGGCCTTTTTAGAAGTGTTCTTGATATTTATTTTCTTTTGTTTCATAACTGTTACATTTCACTTTGATGTCAGTCCATCAGTCAGCGCCAGAGGGTTGGACCTGTTCACTGGTCGCTTTTTAAAGAGTGTCTAGCTCTAAAGCTGTCTGTTAAACATGAGAAGTAAACTAGCGGTTAGCAGGATGTTGGTCAACAGGATGTCTGATGATGATGATGATGATGATGATTAAACCGTAATATCATCTTTTCCAGATTTACAAACCTTAACATCATCCACAAGCCTCCTGAATGGACACTAATTGCCGTCATTTTGCTTTCTGCGTAAGTCTCCTTTTCTTCTGGATTTTACAAACATGCTTCATTTGATTCATATGTTTTATTTAAAATCATTTTCAGAGGAGTTGATCTGAGCTTGAATGCTTAAGGTTTTAAGGGTTTTAGGGCTTAGGGTTTTTATTAAGAGTGTGCCAGGAAGGTTATTACATCATTAGGTTTACCAGCCAATCAGTGTCCGGTATGCAAATGAAGACCATGTAGCGTTTCACAGAATGCTCATGGAATCGAGAACACTTCATCCCAAAAACATTCAATAGAGAAAAATACGACTCAGACAAAAATAATTATATAAATTACTTGCATAAATAAATCTTAATTGTAATCTCATTTTAGTCTTTGCAGAAAGGTAAAAAAGAAAGACTTTGCATTAAATATAAAAATTAAATGTTTTTAAAAGTTTTTCATTTAAATTTTACTTTTTTTACTTATTCTATTTAATATATGCGATTGATGTTCAAGTCAAAGCGGAACTTTTGAGCAGAATAACAGAACACAGTTCCAAGAGTAAAAACTCCCGTTATTTTTCTATATAATCCCCTGCTACACTAATGCACTTATTATCCCAGTGTTTCACTAGTGTTTGGACACCATCGAGGTAGAACGTTCTCTCAGTACGCTAGAGCCACGATCGGACTGTCTGCTTCATTCACATCTGAAACGCCGGCCTCCCAGGAACTTCTTTAATTGCATTTTTAAAAACGTGCAAGCTCAAGTACAAGTGGTGTTGATGAATGATTGTTCCTACAGACGGGATCAGGCATCAGAAATCAGGGCTTTTTACAAATCTTTGCACTGTTTAAATGTTCTACAGCTGTTTATCACTGTACTGTTCTTGAAGTCCCAGTTTGACTTGAACGCCCCCTCTTTGTAATAATCGTATTCTATATTTGTATACATACCTTTAATATTTTTTTAATGTTACTTACTTTTGATCTATTTTCACATATTTTATTTTAATTTAGTCTGGTGAATTCTATGTTATTGCCCTTTTACTTTTAGTTGCAAGTTCAGATCCATAATTTCTTCAATCTCTTTAAAAGTTCCTCCGGTTCATCAGGAACATTTAAAGGTCTCACTGGAACTTGTTTCTCGGCTGCCGTGTCCTCGTTTATTATAGAGTCAGGCTTAGGGTTTGGGTTTTTTCTTTATCTGATGATGTGCTTTATTGGCTAATCTGCGTTTATGGCCACTCGGTGCAAGTGTGTGTGTGTGTGTGTGTGTGTGTGTGTGTGTGTGTGTGTGTGTGTGTGTGTGTGTGTGTGTGTGTGT
>JAQMYI010000018.1:20995995-21008957 GCA_030014275.1 Clariallabes melas
GTGTGTGTGTGTGTGTGTGTGTGTGTGTGTGTGTGTGTGTGTATGAGAGAGAGATGGCTTGAACAACAGCTGGAGTGCAGGACTGAGGAAATCAGGGAGCATTGTTTTCTCTGCAGGAACACCCACTCAGTAAAGCCATTACACCTGAGTGTGTGTGTGTGTGTGTGTGAGAGAGTGCAGGATACCCATCTTGATTTTAATCACAAAGATAAAGTTATGTACACAAGCACACAGTGCATTATGAATGAAGCTTTACAATCCTGTTTTATGATTCGAGCTTTATTGGAATTTTTCATCCGATCTCACGGTGAGCCGATCTCTCCCTCCGCGGAAAGACGTTAAATTAATGTTTCCTTGGGCCAAACGAACTAAAAAATGTATCTTGTTTGTCTTCATATTCGTGCAAGTGCATCAATACAGTAGCTAATTAATATTTGGCTCCACCCACTAATTAACTAACTTACAAATACGGGAAAGCTTACGAAGAGCTGAAATGTTAAAACCGTGTCTTGCAGACGATCAATTGAGTCTCGTACATCAAATTTACACAAACTCAGCAGTGAGTTTAATCAGCTAATCGCATGCCGGTTTAATTTTTAGAAGGAAAAATCATGCAGAATATTAATGAAGTCCAACTTTAAATGCAAATATGAACATATATGAAGTTTGGTGTGTTTATGATTATTATTAATAGAAAATATAATCATTGTGTTATTAAATGAGGAATAAAATGCTGAAAATAATCTTACTTTGTGCCCAGTTGAAGCCATTAAGATGGTGACTAAGATAATCACCATATCGTTGATGAACTCTCTATAACTGCATGATACGGAGTGTGTTACTCCCTGTATGAGAGAGGCATTGTGATATATTTCTGTATATACACAGGATTGTGTTCTGTATATACAAAGGCATAGTGTTGGCATGCTGCTGTTTCTGTGTGTGTGTGTCAGGGGCAGTATGGGCTCCAGGAAGCTGTTTGCACAGCGACAGATGGTGTGTACGGCTTCCCCGGGTTTTATGAAGGCCCGACCGAGGCCCAGAGTTCCGTGCTGCTCCCGTCTGAGTCAACAGAGACGCCTGCTTTTTTATCTCGCCACGATTACGGCGAATCCGTGATAGAGCAGCAGCAGGGCAGCATGGGAAACGTTCCACCTGAGCCAGGCTCACACCCTCCTCCCACCTCCCAAACCCTAAGAACATGACTCTGATTTCTCATTTACAGAGGCTTTAAACCGAGCGTTCAGCTTTAAACACGTTCTCTGTGTACGATTTCTTTCTCCGAATTCTGGAACAGACCCGCGTTCGGAGTTCAGCTAGTTAACCGGCCGTTTCCGTTTTGAGAACTCGCTCACGTTTGAAATCGTTGACTATTTGAGATAATTTTCTGCTTCATTTTTGTCTGTAAAGAACCAAGTAGCACAAAGCTCAGTGATCGTATTGATTAACAAGAAGGACTAAAACACTGTTACAGGAAATGAATCATCAACAGGAAGTGAGGTTACTCTTTCCACCACTAAGTTATTTAAAGAACATAAACATCACAATAACGTCATCTTATAGCACATCGAAGGCTTTTATTTATTAACCCTCAAGTACTGTACTTCTTCAGCGGTCTTCAAAATGTGTACGTCCATGTTCCAGCTGAAATACACCTGATATCCTGCGTTCTGGCTGCTTCAATTTCTTCATGTTTCACTCCTTTTCCAGTCACGCCGTTTCAGTGTCTGTAGCTTTAAATGAAAGTGCATTTTCCTAACCAGAAAACGTCCACGTTCAGCTTCTAATCAAGCACTTTCCATCTATTGTCAATATTCTGTAATATAGAAGTTAAAATGCAGCTAAGAGCTGAAGACGGCTAGGTTAGCTGTTAGCCTCTACATGCTAACTGCTAATAGCTAACTTCAGAAGTGGGAAAAAGTACACAAATCCTGTACTTAAGTAAAAGTAGAGTTTCCCTAGGGTAGATATTTCTCAAGTAAAAGTAAAAGTCCTGCATTTACAAGTGTACAAGTATTAACCTTCAAATTTACTTAAGTATCAAAAGTACATGGCTTACTTTAACCTTTTTCATAGTAAAAAAGTATCCACTAATAAAACTAGTAGAGATACGGGAAATGCGTATTTAAGAACAGAAACGAAGTACATGTACTCAGTAACCTCCCACCTCTGGTTGATATGAACTAAAGAAGGCTAGGTCAGCTTTTAGCAGTAGCATTTCTTTCTCTTTCTCTCTCTTGAAGTTAGGATTGAAATACGTACAGTAAAGAATTGAATTGAGAAACTGTAATCTCTTCTTTTCTCAACCTCAGAGCTCTGACGCTGGAGACTCCTTCCATCTCCTTATAGAAACTTTACCCATATCAATGATGACCCCTTTTTAAAGATCTTTTCTAACTATGGAAACTTGGAAAGATAGAAGTTTATGGTAGATAAATCGATACCTTCTGACCAATCACAATCCAGAATCCAACATGAATAATATATTATGAATATTATAAACCTAGGACAGTACAGTAACTAGATATTAATATATGCATATATGCAATACAGTATTGCATTGATAGAATGCTGCTTAAAGTTTAAATCCCACTTACTAATAAAAAAAAATAATAATTAAATAAATAAATAAACCAAATGCCCTTCCTCGACCTTCAGCCCGTCTCACACACAAACTGCTTTGGATTAAACACAAAACAAGCAACCAAATAAATAAGTGTGTATGATTCATGTAGAAGTGTAGCTCGTAGTCATTTAATCATAGAAAGAAAATTAGACAACGGTGCGAATTTGATCGGGACGTGTTCTGTTCTTTTTGTTATTTTTTCCGTTGATAAATAATTCAGAGACGGATCACTCTTAACCTTATGTCACGCTCGCAGTCAGCTCGTGCGTCTTTGTTCAGAGCGACTGAATAATGCATAAAGATGCTGAAACGTGAGAGCAGGTGGGAACCGAGCCGCTCTGATACGGACGGATAGGAAGAGAGAGAGAGAGAGAGAGAGAGAGATGGATGCTGTAGCGGCACTTTATTGACAGGGTGGCTGCAATACGTAATTTTTAGAGATTAGTTTTCCAGATTTTATTTATTTACTTTTTAATCTCAGACATGAGTGTGGCATTAGGATCTGCGTACCGTCTAAATATCCCTTGCATTCTACTCGTCTAAACACAAACTGATTATTTTTGTATTTGTAACAAGGGGCGTGGCCATACAAATTATGTTCTGTAAGATCTATGTTCCATGCTAGAAGCGTGATCGAAACTGTCCGAATAAAGAGCATGCTGTGACAGGGAGAATAATTAGCCTGCTCAGCGCTAAAGTTAGCTTCTTGTATAACAGCACTTCCTGAAGTGTTCCAAAGGACACAGACAATAATGGAAACTTTTTACTTTGACTTGTCGCACTTTTTTTGTCAGTTCATAGTTACTTTTGCGCCATCACACCTCCTAACAAAGTCAAAACTGTCCCGTTTTATTTTTGTGATGACGGGTTGAGCTCGATCGTGAGTAGGTCACATGACCATAATGGATGTTTAGCAGTGTTAGGAGTTCCATGAAACCTCTTTTTAAACATTAACTTTATTTTCTAGTATTTTGCATTAAAAAATCTGTTTCGATTTCAGAAAGAAACATATGCAAAGCATCGGTTTCTGTAGGATATAATTTTATATTTGCCAGATTGTTTATTTGGATGATTATATACATACAAGATTGTGTGTGTATGTATGTGTATACACACGTTATAATTTTTTCACACCATGATTTGTCTGATAATTGCATTATACACCTCTATTGTAAAAAAATAAAAAAAAAAATAAAAAAGTACTTAAAAGAGCAGGTTTTTTTTATTTTTTATTTTTTTATACCTCATTAATGTGTTTAGACTGCTTCCTGGATTTTATATTGATCTCTGATTGATCTTTGATTGCGTGTATCGCAGGTTAACCGAAGTGTCTCCGTCACTGAGGGCGTCGATGACGAGGACAGGATCAGTTGAGTACATCAGCTCGCTCATGAAGGAGCTCAGACTGAAAGATGAAGATCTACAGAACCTCGTGAAGCTCTTCAAGCCTGAGAGAAAAGCGCACGCTGTACAGCAGAACCGCAATAAATAACAATGCAATCTGTACAACCTGGGTTTTTTTTGTTTATTAATATGAAATGCATAAATGCAGAGGCGTGAACCAGAAAGCAAGATTCACAAACAGCTTTATTTAATTATAAAACAGTAATCCTAAAGAAAGTGTCAATTTGGTTAGACGTTTAAGTCTGTTTTTTTTTTTTTTTTTTATGTTTAAGAAATTATGTTCAAGGCATTAAACTTTTAAGAAAAAAAAATTTCTCTGAACAGGTCCAACGTTCAAAACAGTCTCTATCTGAAACTTTTTTTTTTTCCCCAAAAACACTGTTGTTGAATATATAGACAAACTCAAATCAAGTCCTTATTCTAAATATTTCTTCTTTTTTTTTTTTTTTTTTTTTGCCAAACCTAAGAATCAGAAATACTTTGTCATTATTTCTAATTTTTATGATTTAAATCATTTCACAGATTTCATTTATGCGTAGATACTGTGTGAAAAAGAACTCACTGAAACTGATCAAAGTTATCTGAGACGTGCCTTTTTACATCATAAAATATAACAGCCAATCAGATTCGAATATGCAAATGAAACACTATCAAAGCAACACTAGTTCAGAATAGAAAGGGGCGGAGCGTGAATGATTGAGGGATTGTCATTTGAATATCTGTGAGATCTGCGTTTTTGTTGTCATTTTTTTAAAGGCATAGCCGTATCCTACTGAACCTACCAGGCAAAATCCAAAAGGAAAAATTAAAAGGAAATTAAAAAGTGCATTTTTCAGAAAAAAACGTGATTTTTATTAAACAAACAAGAAATAGAAGGTAAAAGGGAAAAAAAGGTGTGTAGGAAAGGACTAAATCTGTTCTGCAGGATTGTTAACCAGACCCGTGATCTCGCTGTTCACAGATAACGAGTCGAGTGTGAAAGTTTGCTTTATACGCAGCTGTGAAAGGTCGAGGTTCCTCTTACCTCACTGGTAATAAATACATAAAGCTAGACCAGGGTTTCATAAACACCCTTTTTTTTAACTGTTCCCTGCTTAACACTTTTTTTAAATCGTTTAAACAGTGGACGACAAAAAAAAGGCAGAAATTCAGGAAGAACTTTTATTTGTACACAAATTCAATAGAAAAAAATGTCTGCATGGACCTAAAAGTTCAAACACAAGATTTTATAAATAACCTTCAAGTCGTGTAAAGTTTAGTTTTAATAAAAATAAAGTCAATAATGATTTTTAGTATTAACAGCTCAACTAATGTTCGATAGTGTTTTCATTGAAAGAATATAAATTATATTGGATTTTTAAATGTCTCTTATTTCAGGCCGTGCTGCGTTTCTCGGTGTCTCCTCAGGTCCACTTTGCGCTGGAAGCCTTTGCCGCACGAGTCGCAGCCGAACGGTTTGAAGCCGGTGTGTTTGCGGCTGTGTGTGATGAGATTGGAGCTCTGACTGAACGCTTTTCCACACACTTGGCATTTGTGCGGCTTTTCTCCTGAAAATGTGATCGATACAGATTAAACATGGTACATTTTATATACGCAAATACAATAATCCATTTATCCATCCTTTCTCTAGACCGCATATATATGGTCCTGGTACTTTCTGCCAACCCATCACAGGGAACGACCATACACTATGAGATTAGACACTCATGGACCCCCCCAAACCTCAGGATGTGAGATGACAACGCTAATCATTAAGCCAGCATGCCGGTTAATATCCTAATCAAGCACTTTATATAGTCACAATATATGGAATAAAACACGTCATGTGCTGTTGGTGACACGGTGGCTTAGTGGTTAGCACTGTCGCCAGGGTTCGATTCCCGTGTTCGGTCTGTGCATGGAGTTCGCATGTTCTCTCCCTGCTTGGTGGGTTTCCTCTGGATACTCCAGTTTCCTCCCACAGTCCAAAAACATGCAGATTAGACTAACTGGCCTTCCCAATTTGAATGTTTTGAATTGTTGTGAATGTTGAACGGCAGTCCTACCACAGTCATGCAAAATGGGAATAAATATTGGCCTCCAGGGACCCTAGTTGGACTACAGAGGTTCCTGAATGGATGGATGGATGAATGGATGGATATTGTGCTGCTATAGGAAAATAATCAATGTCAGACTGGTCTATAACTCTACAACTGATTTTTCTATAACAGCATGTTATAGGAATATGATCAGCAGTAGCACTATTTCATTATGCAACCATGTAGTTGATGATTTTCTTATAACTGCATCACACAAAGAGTTTTATTCTTTAAAACTAGGAAATATTAGAAATATTAAGACTTATAAATTGTATTCAAGTGTAATAATAAGTGACACAAGGTTTTTAAACGCAACAACAAACCACGTAACAAAGCGTCTCATTGTTACTAGTTTATTTCCCATGATTCAGTAATTGAAATGATTGATAATGTTACCTGTGTGGATGAAGGTGTGTTTCTTCATGTCGGATTTCTGGTGGAATCTCTTGCCGCAGTACTGGCAGGGGTACGGCCGCGTGTCCGAGTGGATCAGCAGGTGTGTGGACAGGGTGGACGACCGCTTGAAGCTTTTCCCGCAGATTTTACAGCTGAAAATCCTCTCCTGTCAATAAATACAGATCTTACTCCATGTTTTTAGGTGAACGTTTTTAGCACTCAAATCGATCAATACCTTGCTCAAATTTGAAGGTTTATGAACCCAAAACCCCAATCATTAGTGGGGAAAAATATGTGACAGTCAAAAAACCAGTCCTACATTATCAACACACACCATCATCATTAGAGGATCTTTAATTAAAGGGATACTATAATGTACATAGTTCCATCTTTTACTCCAAACGTAATAAAATGTCCAAGATGTGTTTGGTGTTTAGTGTTTGCTTCTTAAAATTTTATGGAAAAGCACCACGTAACATGAAAACATTCCAGCCAATCAGGTTGCAGCTTGGAGAGATAAACAAGGAAATCCAACATTGTCTCAAAAAACTGTTGTATTGGTGAGCAAATAGAAAATATATAATATAATATAATGTATTTCACTGTCAGTATTGTAATGTAGAGATATTATATATTTATATATTAATATATATTATATAGTTATATATTATATTATATTATATATTTTTTACATTTATTAATATTTTTTAGGTAACAATTACACTTTGCACATTCTGTGTAATTTATATATTTTTATATATTTCTATTTAACTTTTCTAAATATGTAAATTACATCCCAAATTTTTAAAAAATATAATTTTTTAATTTACAATTTATGGTATGTTCTTCTCTGTAGGCTCCGCCTCCCAAAGTTTGTTGGGAAAATTATCTCAGAAATCAGGATGACCGTGAATGAGAATAAAATTTTCATTTAAATGTAAATGTCTAAATTAATATAGACGTCAATTTCACAAATAAATAAATAAAACAAAAATAAATTGCTGCTATTAAAAAATTCCACATTTTTATTGTTTTTGCTGTTGTTTTTTTGTTTTTTTTGGATTGGTGTATTGGATATACCACACCACGTCAATCACACTCAAAATCTTTCCAATTTGGTTACCAAAAAAAAAAACAAATTGTCAAACAACACACAGTAATGCTGTGTATACCACCATAATATATACATATTTTCCATACTTGTGAGTGAACGACTTTGTGCTGTTCCAGACTGACGGCGTGTCCGAACGTTTTCCCGCACAGCTCACACGCGAAAGGCCTCGTGCCGCTGTGTGAGCGCCGGGCGTGGACCTCTAAGCCATGAGGCGTGGAAAACACCTGGATCAGATTTGAGACAAACATCAGATTTGCTGCTGGAATGAAAAACACAAACAATAACCAAAACTTCTGTTTGGAAAAACCTGATTACCTTAGTGCACTTGACACACTTGTAAGAGCCGCTGATCTGCAGCCGTGTGCACAAGACGTCAGAATGAGATTTGATCTCGGCGTTCTCTTGGATGGTCTTGAACTCGGAGTAATATCCTTGTGTATTTCTCTTCAGCAGGTCCTTAGCCAGGGAACTGTACTCCTCCTGAGAAAAGCTTCTGAACGCGGACTGACTGGAGAAAAAGGCGTTGGCGATCCTCTGCGTGGAGCCGTAAACGCCGATAGAAGGCGTCTCACGTGTCACGTGGCTCCGCTGAAACGGTCTAACGAGGCGTCTGAGCTCCGAGCGGGGGTGAGTCCAGGCGCAGGGGCGGAAGGTCAGGTCGAAAGGTTGGATATCATCCGGTGATGATAAGGGATATTCATCCACATCTGTACAGACAACATGTTATTATAATTATTAATACTGTAATAATAGTGTATTCGGTTAAGTCTTGATGTTTAATTTCTTTTAATCATGACTGGACCGAATTAACACTTCAAGTGAAGAATTAACACTTGTTCCATTTAAATCACTTTCAAACTTAATTAAGCAATATCACACTCGAGATCGTACTGTTGTACTTAATATCGGCACTATCTCAGCCGTGCTGATATTCAGCACAACACCACGACCTCGAGTGTGATATTGCTTTTATACAAAAGTTTCACAAACCATTTATTGTCAACAGATTATGATTTGTTTCTTTATTTAATCAGTTACTTCGCTCCGCCAACACATATCCTGGCGGAAGACCGACATTTAGTCTAATTAACGGGTGGAAATAGTTTTAAACTCTTACTGGTACTATGTAGTCAAAAGGTGAGGAGAATAAACCATGAAGACAGCGTGTTGTTTAAGATGACACTACGTTATCAGAGGTGTCACGCCGAGTGATACATATAGTTAAATGTCCCAGTGCTGTTACCGTCTATTATCACTACTCGGGGAACACCTCTCGTCCAATCAGATTGTTCGGTTGGAATTAACTGTTGTATAATATCAGTTAAGGAAGTGATGAATGACTTGGTGTCATGTCAGTGTATGGTAGATGCTCCACTTACAGTAAATGGATTTAAAAGCATGTGTATTCATTTAAATGGTGAGTACGAAGGATTTATTTAACATGTATGGACAAACAGGTTTGTAGTGGATCTCGTTGTGTAAGAGTCGGGTTTGTGTACCTGGAGAAGAAGATGCGGATCTGGGTCTCCACACAGAGTCCTCGTACTCCGCAGGCGGATCACACACACTTCCCTCACAGCTGAGAGGAGAGTGTTGAGATTTATGTTCAGCCGTACACACCGCGCTGCCTTCAGGTGAGCATCGACCTGCACTTTTATTCACCTCCTCGCCGCAGTCAGCCTCGGCCTGGATCTCTGCGCATTTACAAATATGTGTTAAAAAGGTTGAAAAGTCATGAAACTTATTTATTTATTCATGTTTTTGCACATGGTCTACATTTTGCACACCTGGAACTTATGTCATTGTTCTGCATCATGAAATAGAAAAACATTGTTTGGGTTGTTTCCTTTTAGATGAGATTTGAATTGTCTTAAAATTAGCTAAGTTTGGTAAATTAGCCAGATTATCTTGTAACTTAGCTTGTTAAATTAGCTAGCTGTTAAGTTTCCCAAATGAACTTGTTACATGAGTTAACTAGCCATGTTTTGTAAATTGGCTAACTTTGCTAGCTGGCTAGTTTTGTTTTTCAAGTTACCTTAAGAAATGAGCTAGCTACAATTTTGGAAATTTATCTTGGTAATTATGCTAGCTAGCATTGTTTTGTTTTAAATTTAGTCATTTAGCATTGTTTCAAGAATGTTTTTTAAGCCATAGCTAACTAGCTAAGTTGAATTCTATGTTTGTCTAGGTTTGAGCTAGCATAAAATTGACTGGTATAACTAGCTTCTCCTGAAGGAGTATGCATGATGAAATTGTTGTCTTTGTCAGATCCAAACTCTTGAACAGGTTTAAGTGTTTTTAACTTTCAAAAAACATAACTTTTCCATACAATCTTTACCAAACAAAATTATATTGTACTTTTTCACTACTGGTTAAAACATGCGCTCCCAACTTTAGTCCTGAATAAAGTATACGTGTGGTCTTGCTAGTTTGCCTATAAAGTTTTGTTGCTAACTGAGCTAAAGAATGCTTTTAGCTACCAGTTTAGCATTGTTACAGCTGTACGTTTACCTCATCACAGTCCCACTGACGTGACATCTGACACTTTTAACTAGACTTGAAACTAAAAGTGGCCAGTTTCTGACACTGAGATATGGTTTTCTAATGGAAGATTCATTTGACATTTATGGAAGGAGTCTCCAGTTTCAGTGCGTTGTAAGCTGTTACTATAAGCTTTCAGACTTCGATAAGCACCTGAACATATATTATCATCTTACTAAGATTCACACATAATCATGTCTCGTATGATTTTGGTGAAAGAAGTGAAACTTGGTGGCTAAGCTTTTAACAATCCTACCTGTGAAGGTGTGTGTCAGTAAAGCGTCCAGTCGGATGTAGTCGTCCTCCAGGCTGCGAGGTTGGTGGTAGCTGTGAGCACGTTTGCTCTTGACTAAAAATGATCTCGGCATGTTCGCTCTCAGGGTCTAGAGAGATTTTTAGAAAGAGTAAGAAACGATAATCAATAATCTTTGGTGTCCAAGCACTTTAATTGTTGTTGTTGTTGTTGTTGTTGTTGCAGAACAATTAGAGTTAAAGCAAAAAGATTACGATTCGTACACATGTTAAAACCATAATCTCTGATCTGAAACGTTGTGGGTCTCACAACATGTTTTGTATCTATCCGAGCTTCAGGTGAAACTTTATCACCTGCACATCAATGATGCAGACGCACACCAGCGACAGGACACACAACAGACTGCTAACGAGGCCACAGGTACTCCATTACACTCTCGGTATAATAGTCTCATTAATAGTTAATACTTAATTAGAGGCTAGTGTTCATAAGGAAAACCTTCATGAGATGTCTGTGAACCTACATAAACCTGAAATAAACCGACACAAAGCTGACTTCAACCTCTGTAATACCTTATCCTAACATAAACATACATAAACCTACATAATACTTATAAGTTAATACGTAATTCTGTTCATAAGAAAAACTTTCATAAAAGTACATAAACCTGCATGCATTTAAAATAGAACAGATCTGAGTGAAAAACTTGTAAACCTGCTATAAACCTACATGTATATGCCATTAACATATTTAATCTTACTGCGCAAAAGTCATTGGTGCCACAACAGTTTAAGGATTCTTTAGTGTCTTATACAATATTTTTTAAGGAAATTAGCTACCATCTATGCATAATGTATACATAATACATTTAAAATAAAAATACGAAAACCTTTTTCAAAATTAAACACAAATTGCAAATCTAAATCCCAATTGGCTGTAAATTTTCTGAAATCGTATAGAAATACAGTAACGTTAACTCTGATTATAAACCCAATTTGACTAAGGACTAAAATGGAGAGAACCATACTTGATCGTTTTAACACAAATATTCTGACTGTTTTGGCTTTTATAAAAATATGATGTGAGAAGTTTAATTAAATAAAATTCTTATTGTTTTATTTTATTCAAAAAGTCTAAGAACTCTTTACAGACCCAGATCTGTGTAACATACATCAGTTACGTCACATCGTGGTTAAGTCACGTATTATTTACAGACCTGCAAATGTCTTGAACCCCACCCACCCACACACACACACACACACACACACACACACACACACACGCACGCACGCACACACACGGGTCTACCATTAAATGCATTTGCAATATCTCATCCAAAATAAACAGACAGTGCTTGATTGTCAGATGTTCGGTTTGGGGCAAATTGGCCTCAATAAAATCATTGCTCGTTTTTCCTTGAGCTCAAGGTCTAACAGGAAGATAGAGAGGATTTCAATAAATGTGAGAAAAAAGTTTGATGTAGCAGCTGGGATGTGGGAAAGTGTACGTGCACACACACACACACACTCACTCTCTCTCTCTTTATCACAAACATGCACAGTAAATAAATGTAAAATGAGTGTAATTTAACAATAAACACATTTACACAACACGTCTTATTTCAGCACTACTGTTTTTTTGTTGTTGTTTGTTTTTTACTTCTGGGTGAATACTTTACTATTCTGATAAATCACACACACTTCACACGTGATCAGACATGAAGGTGAAAATGCATTTCAACATGTTATAGGACATAGATTTGCATGCAAACACAGGACATCACGTGAGCTGTCTGGAAAGAAATCACATGTATCTTACAAATGCCTTAAAAAAATGCAAGACCCACTAGGTGACAAGTTAACAGCAATTAAATTGTGTGTAGGAATAAAATGAAAAGTAAAATGTAATGAAATAAATCAGGTAAAAATAAAAAGACTTGAAAATTTGCATGGAGGGTAAAATCACGTGAAAAAAATTAAACGTGTGCATGAATTAAAGTGCGACAAATATATAAATGTGTGGGAATAAAAACCCATGTCAAAACTAATGCGCGAAAAAAGAGAATTGTGTGATTTAAAACATCATGGGGGGGAAATATGTAAAAATGCATGCACTACTTCAACACAATCTACATGGCAAAAAAACAAAAAAATGTATGAACGTTTACATGAAGTTTGTGTGCAATTTTCTAAAGCACCATGAAATCATGTGCATACAGATCAAGATCTTCAGTCAGAAATCTGTGATCTTTGTGACCTTGAAGTTGCTTGATCTCATGTTATCTTCACACACAACTTTTAGTTTGAAAGTTTTATTCACCAAAACAAATAAACGTCAACAGAGCATCAGCTCTGCCACCACATCAGGGTTCAACCACTTGTTACAAACCACAGAAAAGCATCTCAAATCATGTAGAACCATAAAACCCTTAAAACACAAGCGGCACAGGTGCGTGCCGGCAGCACAACACAGGTCACTCACTCACTCACTCATCGTCTATACCGCTTTATCCTGTATTCAGGGTCGCGGGGACCTGGAGCCTATCCCAGG
>JAQMYI010000018.1:21094909-21106316 GCA_030014275.1 Clariallabes melas
TATATACACACACACACACACTCCTCATATACCCATGTGTGTGTTACCACAGAGCACACATGTTAATGTTAGTGTGTGTGTGTGTGTGTGTGTGTTCAGTGTGTGTTCTTGTTATGGTGCATGGCCCCGGTCTCCTGGAACGGTTCTCAGCTGATCTACACTCGAGTGGTTCGTCCGTTCTTCCTGCAGCACGAGGCGACGCTCGACAGTGTGGTGAAGGACCTGACTGGAAAAGCCAAGAGTGCGGCACAGTCTGCTGCTACAGAGGGTATATACAGTATACACACACTCACACACACTCACACACACACAGACACACAGGATAAATGTATCACTGTTCCGTGAGACGTGGATAGCTAAGATCAGCAGCGCTGCTCATGGATGAACTTTGTTGCGGTGACTGAGCTAATCACCCTGCAGAGATAAGATATTAGTGTTTCACTCTTATTGACTTTAAAGGTTCAGGTGTGTAACAGTGGTGTATTTTTTGTATTTAGACTCTGTATTGTCCCTACATTGTTTGCACATTTTCTCTTTACTGTTGCAACATAGAAATTTCCCCACTGTGGGACAAATTAACGTATGTCTTATCTTATCTTAAAGGTTCAGGTGAGTAAAGGTCAGAAGACAAAATTAAATTAAATGTTAAGTGTTGGAATGTTTGAAAGGTAACTAGTCGTTTGCTAAGGTATTCCAGGTGGTTCCTAGCCTAGCACAGGTTCTTGCTAAGGTATTGCAGGGAGCTGCTTGCTTAGTGGTTTTGTATGGTGTTGCTAGGTGGTTGTTAACGCAGGTAGTTTTTCGGGCATTGCTAGGTGGTTGCTATCCAGTTTCATTTGGATGTTAATGTGTGTTGCTAGGTAGTTGCTATGCTAACCCAGTTGGTTAATAGGTTATTACTAGGTGGCGCTCATAGTGTTGGGAGCTAAAGAATGTGAAGGACATGAAACCATCTAACAACAATATGACATGAGAGTCTAAATGTACTGTATATTTAAATAAAAGAGAAAAAGTGAAACAGGTAGCAAGAGAAATTGGGGAAAGAAGTGAAGAATAGTAAAGAAGAGTGGTAAAGATGATTGCTACGTTTTGGAAACATGGAGCTGCATGCTTCTGTCCAGTATGGCAGATCATATAGTCCTAGGTGGTGCAGGTTACCCAGAATGCACCACAGCATTACTTGATATTTATTATTCTTTCTGTTCTTGTCTCTGGTCCAGGTTTCACTCTGCTCTCCAGCGATAAGAATAAATAATCATTTGCAGCAGGTGATGTAAAGAAAACGACGACATTTCTCTTCACCACGGTGCCTTAAATAATCACCCACTTTTAATTCATCTTCATCATCATCATCACCCTCATGATCATCACCTTCATCATCAGCAATGGAGCTGCATCTGTTTATAATGTGAATTAGTGTTAATGCCTCCCTTTACTCCATAACTGTACCTCATGAAGTACCTCTGTGTTTTTGTTTCCAGATCAGTTTTAATATATAAAATAAACTAATAATAAACTTTAACTCAATCTGATATCTACACACTGACACAGCTACTTCTACAACATACACACTTTTACATATTACTTCTACTGCTACTGGTACTTCTAGAAATACAACTACTAACTTTTTCCTCTAATGCTTCCACATTTACTACTTACACTTATACAGTCACTTCTACTTTTTCAACTACTACCTTTTTC
The DNA here is from genome assembly GCA_030014275.1 of Clariallabes melas. Classification (NCBI taxonomy): domain Eukaryota; kingdom Metazoa; phylum Chordata; class Actinopteri; order Siluriformes; family Clariidae; genus Clariallabes; species Clariallabes melas. Next base: position 21,096,611 of record JAQMYI010000018.1, read on the forward strand.
CTCTAATGCTTCCACATTTACTACTTACACTTATACAGTCACTTCTACTTTTTCAACTGCTACTTTTGCTACTACTACTAATTCTGCTGCTGCTAGAATTCTGTATGATTTTTATTAGTCTATTGTCTTCACAATGGACATTGTCACAAAGCAGCTTTACAGGAATATATAAATTATGGATATAAATTGTAAATGAATACAATTATTTCTTAACAAGTGAGCTTGGGGGGGCAGCGGTAAGGAAAAGAGGCACGAGGAAGGAACCTTTAGAGGAAAACTGCATCCAAACATACCTGTTCAGTAACTGCGGATTTGGAAAAAGTTTATGTAATCTTTATTATATGAGGTATTAACAAATAGCCTGTACCCCTTTGATCAATGTAAGTATGGTGGATCATAAAATACCAGCAGTTCACTCAGATACTGTGGCATGGGACCATTCAGTGCTTTAGAGATTAATAATAGTATTTTATAGTCACCTGAGAATACTGAAGTGCTTTACATAAAAAAATAGTAATTGGAACAGTAAGAAACATTAATACTTAAGAGGCTTTGATTGTATATCTACTGCAGGGATTAATGTGTTTCAGCTGCAACAATTCTTCTGACCCTAACCTAGTGAGGAGCTTCTTTAACACCCATGTGGGAAGACGTGCCCCACTGTTGTGGAAAAGATCTTACTGTGTTCCAGAAGAGTCAAATTATTTTTCTGCATCAAGCAAAGAGAACCACAATAGAAATAAAGCTGAAATGACTGGAATTGGGTTAAGAACTTTCCGAGACATTATTAAACCTTGGAAGGATAGAGCTGAACCCTCAACTTCACAGAACACATGTGCTTGGAAAAACATCCTGAATGAGCGTGATGGGAGATCACTTAAACGCTTGGTCTAGTCGCATGGGAAAAATGTAATCAGAGCTATGTTTAATAGTGCAACTAATAGCAATTCCACACACACAATATGATGAGAACTCACAGAATTGGGACTAAACAGCTGTGTGTCCATAGGAAAACCACTTGTTATTGAGACTCATCAGGTAAACGTCTTCAGTTTGTTAGGGATCATAAAGTCTGGACTTTAGAGTGATGGAGAAAGGTCATGTGACCTGATAAGTCCTGACTGATCCTATTCCAGAGTGATGGGCGTGTCAGGGTAAGAAGTGAAGGACATGAAGCCATGCTCCATCATGTATAGTGTCCACTGTACAAGTGTCTCTGGAGACAGTGTTATGATCTGGGGTTGATCAGTTACTCAGGTCGAGACTCAGTAACGTTATGTGGCAATAAAATGAAGTCAGCTGACGACCTGAATGTACTGAATCAGCAGGTTATCACATCTATGGAGGTTTTTCTTCTTCCCCGATGGCACAAACTGGTGCTTAAGCCAAAAAATATATTGGTTAAGCCTCAATATGTTAAAGTTTATCATTACTGATTTGCTAAAACTTGTAGATTCTGATTCCACACCCAGAATGACGGAGCTGTATTTCACTGTCCGGACCGAATTTAGAAATTGTGACCGTTTTTGAAGTGAGTCAGAAATGAGTTTGTTTTTATTCTAATAATAATATGAGATTTTAGGTTATTTGAGTTAATGTAAGGGATGTGGCGCTGAAGAGGTGAGTTTTAGTTGCTGCAGGATTTAATCAGTTCTGTGGAATTTCTTGAGGAACTTTTTTTGTTTTTTCCATTTTTTTAAACACAATGAGTCGACAAAAATAGTAAATGTGGTAACATTAAGTCAGCAACTTGTTGATTATTTTACTGTAATAGCATGCCGTGGTGTGTGTTTTATTTCTTACAAATTGCATTAATGACAAACACACGTTCCAGATTAAAAGGATTACAATCTTGCAACACTAATAACTAAAAGTAGCTGTTTCAAGCTTTTTTTTTTTTTTACTTCAAATTAATCCAGAATCCAGTCAGGTGAAGCCAAACCTAAGACTCGGGCGATTACCTGGCCACGCCCCCCCTGACCGCCCTTTTCTCCTTCAGATATTTAGTTTCTTCTAATATTGACACTCCAAGCAGGGGAGTTTCCTCGTTCAGTTTACCTGTAATCACCAGGTGTGTTCACGAGGCGTTAACGCGTCTCTTCTCACCGTTGCTTCGTACACCTGCAGTTATTTAAAGCTCGTTGTTCCAGCCTAAGTCTCAAAGGTTACACCCTGAGAACTTGTTCTACCCGTTGATTTCAGGTCGGGCCATGCCCATGTTTCTTGGCTTCGAAAGGAATGAGTATGGGTATTGTGATGAGATTGGTGCAGAGCTTTTCAGGAAGTTTTTTTTTCTTTTCTTTTCTCCTTCACAGGCTTTAAATACCAAGTTCACAGACACAAATGAAGCCTTATTTAAAGGGAGTGATTTCTTGGCTTCTACCAAGATATGAGGTTTAATTTGTACGCGCATGTCTCGTGTAAAAGTTACTGCCGTCTTTTTTAATTCTGAGAAAGATTATCCACAAGTGGAAAGCGCTACATCTCAGACCCTACTGGCCACACGGAGCATGTTAAAGTCCATGAAGCACAATTAGAAGAAGATCAAACCAAGTACGGTTTGTTTGGATGGATTGCCACGACAACTAGATCTGAACAAACCGCATTTCAGCAGAAACACCTCTTACCCACTTTTAAGCATGGCAGTGGAGGGGTTATGGTCTGGACTTGTCTTTGGAGTCACAGGACCTGGGCATCTTGCAGTCATTTGAGTCACCCATGAACTCCTCTGTATTCTAGAGTATTCTCTGTAGTACTCTGGTCTTCTAGAAATTGGGTCGTGCTACAGGACAATGATTCTTCAAGAATGGACTAGTCAAAGGGCCATACCTTATCCCAACTGAAATGCTGTGGGACCTTAAGAGAGCTGTGCATAAGTGAATCCTCAAAAACCCTTAATGACCTGAAGCAATGTTGTAAAAGAATGATTGACCACAATAATGTGAGAGACATTGTGGGGGGACTTTATTTTTGTTAAATAATTTTTGTTAAAGATGTGGCACTAACTTTTACATATGCCTGTACCTGTAACCTGCAGCACTTCTTTGGCAATACGTGGCATCTCTTGCTCCTCCAACTGGTAGGCGTTTCTGATACAGAACAGGAGGCATCTTTGAAAGGTTCCTGAACTGTACCAACTGGCACCTCTCGATTTAGGAGGAGCAACGACTCATACACACTGTACTGAAAAAGTCCTTGTGGTAGTGTGTGTGTGTGTGTGTGTGTGTGGTTTAAACTTAATTTGAAAGTCAAAATATTTGCCCATTCATGCTGAACCCCGACTGATCTAAAGCAACGACCCCGTAATTAAAACCTCTCTAATTGATGAAACCTCCCTGAGTTTAAGAGGTGCAGGTTTTGGTTGAACACCAAATTAAACCCTTAAATATCACAACTAATCAAAAGTCTTCAGGCGGTTCCAGTGAGGGACTTGAGCAGGTTCCCCGACTCTGTTGTTCGAGTAACTCGTTTTTTTTTTGTGAGCTAATTAATGATCAGTTCCTCATTCCAGACTTCATTAAATTCACTATACAAATAAAATTACATTGAATCAAGTTTGGCAAGATTCATGTTTTCTGTTTATTCACTGGCGTAGTTAGTAATTAGTTTAATTAGTAATTTGATTAATTAAATTGATGGGTTTTAATTTGGAATTAATTAAAATGGAATTGATTTGCACTTTTTTTTTATTATTTAGCTGACCTTACTACTGGTAAAAATCTTTTTAAGAACTTTCTTAAAAATGTACCGCTTCCATCTTCTGCATATACTCCTGTTTTAAGAGATTATTGCTTATTCTTCTTGAGATTATATGTGGTTGGTGCATTACTGCCACCTACAGGACTGGAGTGTAGATCAGAAGATTAGCAAGAAAAAATAAAGATGAGACGCGACCAACAGTTACCAAGTTACACAGTATTTTTATGTTTAGTTAAAGTTTAATTATTTGTTTTCAGGTAAACACAATGTTTATAACTATTTCATACAGTACCTTTTTTAAGCAGCAAATTGAAGTAAAATAATAAATAATTTCTCAGTAGGCGTTTTAGCATTTTGACAAACAAAACCTTAAAGTACAGATCTGGTTTGTTCAAACCAGATAATTATTATTATTTTTTTTTATATGTGTAATATGTCCAGAAGGTTATCTAACTACGAAACCCCGCCCCTCTGTTCCAGGACTCGGAGATCGCACGTCTCCAGGCGAAGATCTCCAGCCTCGAGAGAGCCTCCGAGCTCCGCAGCTCCACGCTCCATCACGAGTCCAGCACGTTTCCTCCCCTCTCTCCTCCTCTCAAAGACACGCTGCCGAATTATCACCTTTCCCTCAACGACCCCCTCGCTCGCTCCAGCATCTCCTCCACCTTCAGCAGGGAAGACTCCTCAGACGCATCTCTGGAGCTCTCGGAGAGTGTCAAGGCCAGCGTGACGGCGGCACTGAAGCCTCCGAGTTCCTCCTGCAGCGGCTGGCAGGGCCTGAACCACGGGGAGATCTCCTCCAGCTCAGACATGACCTTCAACCCACTCACCTACATGCTGGATGCAGAGGAACCTGAGGAATCAGAAATGGACTCCCTGTCAGGCATGCTGAGGTTCGTTAATCAGACTCTGGCCCTGCAGGAGCAGCACTCTCGTGCACAAAGCCAGGCAAGTACGCACTCGAAGGCAAGCTAGAACCTGATCCTTTACTTATCTCTTCTAAATCCAGATGTTTTCCAAGTTCTTTAGAATCAGACACTCGTGTATTAGTGGTTTCTTAGGAAGTTTAAAACTTTTCCTTTCCTTTTAAAAGGACCAAGGCGAAGACGACTTTAGAGGGAACGTCTCATAACAGGGAACGGAGATGTGGATCTTTCCAGAGTTCAGGACATTTCTGCAGAAGTCTGGTTTTATTCCCCGTCCATTTGATGATCTGGTTTCCTCTTGTACAACTTTGTATTTAAAACAATCCTGATCACTTGAAGTAAAAAATGTTTTTGTATAATAATGTATGTCTGTGTTTTGATGCCTTTTTTTTGTATTTTCTATTAAGGTCTTTATATATGTCTTCAATAAATTAATCTATTTTAGGATTTACATGTTTGTTTTTTTAATGTTTTACTTTTTCAATGAACCAAGCATCAGGAAACTTCCCTCATGCGTTCTTTATGATTTCAGTTTCGTCCAGATAAAGTTTACTTGACCTGAGTTCACCTGCATTAGCATGAGGAGATATTTTCTAAACATAGAACAGAAGTACTTGAATAAGTCACACTGAAGAGCTAGCATGAACTCTAGCTTTACTGATCCGCGCTTTTAACCAACATACAATTTCATGTTCTGAACATCAGAAACGGTTTCGTGCAGTGAAGAGCTCGAGGACCAGCGCTGGCGGTGAAAGCTGGCAAACAAGCAGACAAAAGACCAGAAACTCAAATAGTCGCCTCTTTCAGTGGCGCAAACACACACATGGAATTTTGACATCAGGACACAGCGCTCAGACGGTCTGCTTAAAGCTTTCAAAAGACATCTTTGTGCCTCGAAACATCCTTTTTCTTTTTCAATTCTTTTTTTTTTCTTCATCCGCACCAGTTTTAGTGGAATTTATGGATGTTATTGCTGTACAGATCAGATAACAGATCACACAGACATCTTTTCGCCCTTAATCTCCACTGATGATTATCGTTATATTCCAAGAACTTGATTAAAATAAGTGTTTGTTTTTATCACCCATGATCAGATGCTGAACTTGAACTCGTGTCCTGAAGGATATCTTAGTTATTTGTGATATAAACTCTCTGGATTAAGACTTAAAGTACTTAAACTAAAATTTTATATATATTTAAATATATATATAAAAAATATCTTATCGTATTCCACATCAAACTTCAGATAATTCATCATGCTGATGTGGTTTATTTGCTCTTGCGTTAAAGCAGAGCATTAAATACTAAGTCAGGTAAAAGATCGTTGTTAATGTTTGGGCTGTTTTTTTTAAATCACAGTGTGCAGGATTTCAGCTCTGCCTGTGCGGGATTAAGTCAGTGTGATCTGGCAACCCTTGGGGAAGCATATAGAATTTAAGAGAGTTTAAGTGACAATATAGTCTGCGCACGCAGATCAGTGATTTGACTTTTTAAAAAAATGTGTAATAAGTTGAAATGAACGTCAAAATGTCACATTACTCACTCTGCCAGCTTTACATTATCCTCACATACTTTTACACATTTCCTTGCACATGCGCTGTATGTCCTGCTTCATCTGTTACCTTTTTAAATTGAAGCATCGACCCTGAAATTGCCCCAATCCTGAGTGTTGCCCTGGTTAGAGTGGTTGGTTTTTACGCTGCTAGTTTATATTTTGGGAGATGGAGACAGTTAAATGTGTTAGAAAACATTGAGAACAACCAACATCATAACTGCTGACTTGATGTCGACCTGGAGTGATGTAGCTGAGTTTGAGGATCTGTCAGTTCACACCCTGCTGGCAAGGCTGGTATTTCTGCTTCAGGTGTATTCGCAGTGTTTACCAGGGCGGAGAGTGATCAGGGTTCATCTTTAATCCCAAAAGAAAAGAAAAAAAGCTTCATCTTAAGGCCACGCCTACTTGTCTTAAATCAGAATACAGACCCGGATAATATTAATATTTGGAATATAATCTCCATGTGGGTTAAAAGATGTGGGTTAGAAAAACCTCCTGCAGGTATACAGTATCCCCTGCGCTCGACTTCCTGCAATCTGAGACTGTAATTACTCAGATATTTGATGTGTGTGTGTATCTGGGTCCTGGTTAGATGTTCTGCATTGTTAAACACTAAGGTGTGTCTGGTGTGTTTGTCTTTCATTTTGTTTGCATCTTTAATCCGCTCAAAGGCTTCCAAATCTAAATCCTTCTGTTTTCAAACCAATTAACGATTCATGCTGTAAAGTGTTATGTAATTAACATACAGTACATGGTGGCGTACAAGACTCTGGCCTATGGAGTGAGTCATAACGGTTCCGAAAATCTTATGTCAGGATACAAAATGCATTATAACATGCTTACAGGGACGCCATCGGGTGTAGGTTTTAAACCATGAATTATGATGTATTATTAAGACATCTCCCGCCTTATAATGAAAAATGTTCATATGTTCAGTTATGTTATAATGCATTATAAAAAAACATCTGGCTGGAATAAATGCTCATTAAACAATTTGCTGTTATATCTCTACATAGGAACCATGCACTAGTGTTGTCATGCATTATAACAACATGATCTAGCATAGAATCTAAACTACTTCATGTTTTTTCCTATTCAATTATAATAAACTGTAAATGCTCAGCTTCAGCCTTTATGATGTTTATATTATTAACGCCGGTTTATAAGCTTTCATAAGTATTCATAAATGCTCAAATCATTCAGAATGTTAGTGTATGTACACACGTCCTTATGCGCGATCATGAGGTCATAATGTCAGACGACATAACGAATTATAATACATTCATAAAAGACAATATTCCAATATACTCTTTACACTACATGTCATAATGCATTATAGCATCCAACCTCCATTCTCCAATGCTCAGCTTCAATCTTCATGTGGTTAATATTATGAATGTCTGTTTATAAGTGCTCATAAGTATCCATAATGCCATGTACTGTAATGCATTATAACATCTGTGCATTGGGATTGTGAGACACTGTGACATCAGCATCCAGCATGGCACGGTCAGGTCATAAGTATTTGAACACTTTATTTATTTGTGTGTTTGCACAGCAGCACAATGCAACTGAAATAAAGTGTAGACATTTAGCTTTAAATCAAAAGTTTAAAAAATGTATATATTGCATTAACCGTGCAGGAATTACAGCCCCCCTTTTTTTAAATTACATTTTTATAGGCTCAAAAGTAACTGGACAGGTTTATAACATTTACAAATATAAGGGTGAAAGCAATGCAAGGCAAAGAACTGGAATGTTCAAGTCACACCCTGAGCTACTTCTCATTTACTGAAGTTAAAACTGAAAACGAGCTGCATTTGCGTATTCGATTTGTTTAAATAAAGCAAACAAATGCAAATTCGAGACTCGGAATCTACCTACTCTGACTCTTTTTCATTTCACTTGAAACTAACACACGTCCCCCAAAGCAGCTTGTCCGATTACTTTTGAGCCTGTGGAAATGGAGGGACAGTTAATGTAAGGACCTGGGACCTTCTGAACTGTAGGCCAATGCCTTAATCACTGAGCTAGCTCTATTGTTTATAAAAACATAAACCTCATCAGAAGAGCATTATACCATATCATAAGTAAAATACGTGTTTATTTTTTTATAGATTATTTTTTTTACTGTAACAGATCTTGTGCATGAAATACCAGTTTTGTCATCCTCAAAGCACCAGTATAAATATAGCACTGTATTTCATAATTTCTTCTTTTTGGTACTCTTGTTATCTCACATATGAACACCAGTTAATTTTCTTAGCGTAACTGAGGAGTTTCCTCATCTCGAGGAGTTTCCTCATCTCAAGTCTGGATGACTGTCACATACATGTTTGTGAGAGTCTCATGTAGCAGACTTCTGCTTTGATGTTGCCGTTGTCTATTTTCTAACATGACAAGAGGATGTGAGTAAAGATCGTCCTGATTACTGAGTGTTACACTCTCACCATAAGTTTTTTCTCAAGAGAAATTTTAAGCTCTTTTTATCTGATGAAAAGGCTTTTTCACGGTCACACGGTCTCTCTCGCACCTCCAGGCTGTGTTATTATTAAAGCTCATTTTGAGCGAGTTTATGAACACAACAGCGTTGGTGACGGGTAGCCTGCAGTCGTGTGCCAGATGGTTTGTGGTGGTGCTGATGGAGCTCTGAAAGGAAGTGACTTCCTCAAGCTGGCACGCCATCTACATAAACTGCACAACTGTGTGCATTGATGATCTAGAGCTTACCATAAACCTGTTTTAGGTTAAAAGTGGTTTTGAATGTTATCTTTGTCTAATGTGACAAAGTGCAGTTTTGCAATTCAAATGCGACTAGCCTTGAATCTTATCTGTGAATCCCGTCTGGACTGGCTGATGAGCCCCGGCGATGTTATCACCTCTCACACTGTGGGCTGATGTGTGAATGCAGGAAGAGAAAAGCCATGTTCACCGAGCTCCATCTCTCCGTCGTCATGTATATATCACACACACACACACGCCAATTTGTTCTTACTTTATTCTTGTAAACAGGGGGAGGTCGATCGCTCCAGTTTTTAAATTTGGTTAATATGATGATACTTTGGACCACAGAAGTGAGGCCTTCTTCACTGGAACTATCAGAAATTAAGACCACGCCCTATGACTGATGGGTCAGGTAACGCCTCCTTCACTGCTACTGGTGCCATCCCTCTTTGAAATGCCAGGAGAAGATGCAAAAGATATATGGATATATTCCTGATGGGAATATAGACAGAAGCCACACCTCCTTTACTGAGTATGATGGTAATATAGACAGAAGCCACGCCTCCTTTACTGGGACTGATGGGAATATAGACAGAAGCCACACCTCCTTTACTGGGACTCTTGGGAATATAGACAGAGGCCACGCCTTCTTTACTGACTGACAAGGATATAGACAGAGGTCATGCCACCTTTACTGAGACTGATTGGAATATAGACAGAGGCCACGCCTCCTTTACTGGGACTGATGGGAATATAGACAGAGGCCACGCCTCCTTTACTGGGACTGATGGGAATATAGACA
>JAQMYI010000018.1:21113291-21131513 GCA_030014275.1 Clariallabes melas
TTGGTGGTTAGCACTGTTGCCTGCACCTCCAGGGTCTGCATGCATGGAGTTTGCATGTTCTCCCCGTGCTTGGTGGGTTTCCTCCAGAGGCTCTGGTTTCCTCCCACAGTCCAGAGACATGCAGATTAGCTTAACTGGCGTAGGTTAATGTGTGAGTGTGTATGTGTGTGTGTGTTGTTTATTACAAAACAAATTGATTCAGTGGTGTATCACGATTCTTTTGTATGGCAATTCATGTATCGCCACACTGACTCTAAAATCTTCTTCTTAAAAAAAAAAAAAAAAAATGTTTGTTTGCATTTGAGGAGGTAAAATGTTGCTGTTCCTCTATTGTTATACAGGTGGCGCTCTCTAAGATTTTCACACCTTGGCAGGCAGCACAGCGTTCCTTGTCTGTTTTGCCAAGTTTGTTTAGAATTGTAATGAAATCTAAAAAAACAAACAAACAAAAAAAAAAAGAGATAGAAATTTCAATTGGATTGGGATATTTGATAAAATCCTGGTGATTCCAGGTTTGACATCAGAAAGATTTCCAACAGTGATCACATGCTCAGGTTCGATCGAGGTTTCTGTGTCGAACCCTGCAGCAGAAGGATTCATTCACTAAAGGTTCCAAGTACAATGTGGTTAAATAATATGGATATTAAAAATGAAAACCACCCTGTCTTCTTCTTCTTCTTCTTTTGTTCACCCTCCTCCGTTACAGCATTTAGTTTTGTACAACCTTTCCTGGAGAAACTTCCAGTTTAAAGAAGGTTCAGTATGTTCTGTTATAACATTTCAATAACGTGTTTAAAGCAAAGCGTTATTACAGCACAGCGTTTTTAGGAACACTATTTTCGGGACGTATATGAGAAGGGCCTGAGGAAGTTTACTCTGGAGCTCCTACTGAAGTCTTCTCAGTCGGCTTTGAGTTCTATAACCAAAATAACGAATACATGATGGGCCGCTTAGCCTTTAAGCTAGGTTAATTGCTTTTTTTTGTGCATTAAGTGCATTAGTAAAACTCATGGCGGCTCAGATTGACGAGTCTGTAGGTGTAGAAGTCAGAAATTGGAGTCTGCTGTTTGTTTTGGTGATTATTGCGAGAGAGAAAGCACAATGTTATGAAAGCTAGATTTCAGTTGGACATTTGGGTGGACTCCTGAAGTTACGGTTAACGAAACAGGAAGTCGTGATGCAACGGATTGCTTATTGAGATAAATGTGCAACACAACAGCATGATTTACACCAGTCAGCTTTTTATAATGTACATAATGATTCATATTTACTACCAGATTCAGACATGTTCCTCTCAGGGTTTCTCATTCAGGTCACCACAGGAACGCTTCTCTCCGCTGTCTCGTCTTCATAAAAACGCTCAATGACCCGGTTCTTTCTGTTCTTTCAGGTATCATGGTGGCCCACAAGGAGTTCACTAATGCCGGGAAGACGGCTGGTCTGCAGATCTGGCGTATAGAGAACATGGACCTCAAGCCTGTTCCCAAGAACCTGTACGGAAGCTTCTTCACCGGAGACGCCTACGTCCTGCTGTACACCACAAGCGCGCCGTCCTACTACATCCACATGTGGCTGGGTGGGTGTGGTTACTGCATCTCCAGCTTTGCTCCAGATGTTAAATCAGACTTAAGGTGTTATGTTTGCGTTCAGCATCATCTGCGCGTTGCAGTCGGTGCCGTTTCGGGCGATGGCTCTGTTTACGGGCGGGAACTTTAGAACAACACATTGCCACACCTTGAGGTGTTTACTCTGCTTTTGGTGAGGTTGTGTGTGATTACTGTAAACAAGGTTGCAAAACCGGTCTGTTGTAATGAAACTTGGTTTTTGCACCAAAAATTGCACCACTTAGGAAGGATGATGTTTTGTTGTCGTTTTTTTCTGTTTTTCTTTTATTTATTGATTGATTTTTTTTGGTAATTAAATGCAATTTAAATCTGGTTTTACATTTTCACACACTATATCAGGGACTGAAGCTTTGCCCAAGCACAAGAGCGTCTTGAATGCACAAGTCGTTGCAAAATTTCCACCGATCCGTGCAGTTACAGGAAAATAATCAATTTGGCCATCAGTTAACAGACATGCTGTTATATTTTTTTTTCCTAAAACATCCCAAAGTGTTTCTTTCCTTTAATACCAGAGTAAGCTGTCATAGATTATGAGTTAAGACTGACAGCTCATACTTTTATCTGTTTATGGTTACATCTGTTTATAGCTCTAACACTGGAGACTCCTTCCCCATATCCAGAACTCCGCCTCATCTGACCAATCAGAACTGAAATCTCAACCTCGATACGTTGACGTCTCACGGTTCCTCTCACAGTTCTTCTCGTCAAACAGCATTTGGCATTCGTGTCATGGGAATCGCAATGACCGCGAGCGAGCAAAGTTCTTCTTTTGTGACTCACCCGTTATAAATCCCACACCGCAGAAAGCAGAACTGCCTTTTTGTTCTTGGGCTGGTTTTCGCTGGTTGTTGTTTTACTTACACTCATCAGCCTGATTTGCCTCCGCCGCTTTTTTTACCGCTTTCGTGCAGACTCTTTGCATGTGTGTGTGTGTGTGTGTACCCTGAATACCCGGAGTGGAAAGTTTCCTAACCTTCGTGCCTGTCTTTTCTCAGGGTTACCATGTGGTTTTTATAACTCAGTAAACAAATCCGGCCAAGTTCTCTTCTCCCCGAGGAGCGGCCCAGGCATCTCGCACCGACCGTCTCTCCACTCGGCTCTTAAAGGAACAATCCGGACCACATATTACGCTAACAGATTCCCAGGATTAGCATTGCGACAGTAGCTCACTGATGAGTTCACTAATTAATCGTTGAAATAAACGGTGTTGCGGTTTTGTCTGTACGTTGGTCAGAACTCGCTCCACTCTAAAACTCCACCTGATCTCCCTCCGTCTCCTTTCTGTTGATTTCTCCTCACAGGAAACGAGTGCTCGCAGGATGAGAGCGGCGCGGCAGCCATCTTCTCCACGCAGCTGGACGACCATCTCGGCGGCGGCCCGGTGCAGTTCCGCGAGGTCCAGAATAACGAATCGGTCATCTTCATGGGATACTTCAAATCCGGGATTAAGTATCAGGTGATGTTTTTCACGTGCCGTCCGTAAACAAGGCTGTTTTTATTTTTCCTATTGATCTGTCCCAATGATTCACTACGATAGGAATGTTAAACCCTAACAGTCCTGCTGCGATGTTCTAAACACGTCTGCTCCAATAAGGCTTCACTAGACAACTTTATCACGGCGTTATTAACACAACGTTACACGTTTCCATCTTTTATGGTCAATAATATTAACATTATAAAGTCTTACAAAGCAGGTTGTCCATCGCAGGCATACTGTAGGTACATTTCATTATAATTAGTAGTAGCCCAAGCCCCGCCTACTTCCACGGAAATAACCCGTTTGATTAACATGCCAGGTGACCAATCAGGAACCTTTTCTGCATCCTGTTACGTAGAAGCCGTATCTCCCGCGTTCAAACTAGATCAGTAGATATCATCATAAAGCGTTCACAAGATGATTTGAGTTTGTTTGAGAAGGTGTGCGTGTGTGTGTGTGTGTGTGTGTGTGTGTGAGTCCATGGTGAGGTGGTATTTATGTACACGGAGAGACCATGTGAAACAACAATTCTGAGCTATTTAGTGCTTCGGTCGTGCATTTTTTCCAGTTTGGTTCCCGCAGTGTGTGTGTGTGCCGACCACACGGTTCTGGTTTTCATTTCCTGCTCTCACTAATACACCCCCATGTGTGTGTTCTCATTGTCTTTATTTTGGTAAACCCCTGTTCTGAGCATAATATAACCGAAGGTGTTTTTATCGCCTCCTTCAGTCCAGTCAGGATAAACGTCATCCTTCTTTCGACTCGCGTCCCTGTTTCAGAGATGATATAAAACACAGATTAATAAACGGTCATGGACAGTGTGTTATGTTCAGTCGGATACTGTTTTAGTGTCTCTAAAAGTACTGTCGGGGCCACGCCCCTTTACTGTGACTGACATACAGAGGCCACGCCTCCTTCTCTAAGGCAGGAAGATAGAGAGGCCACGCCTCCTTTAATGAAACAAAAGTCAGTCCTTCCCCGAGATGGACAGGTACACGCCCCCTCCTCTAAGACAGGTACAGGTAGAGACGCTTTGTCTCTCTCCTTCTCACTGTCTCTCTCTCTCTCAATTTTTTGTCACTTTCTCAATGTTTTTCTGTCTTTCTCATTGTTTTTTGTCTCTTTGTCTCAATGTCATTCTGTTTGTCTCCCGCTTGCTTACCATCTCTCTCTGTCTCACTCTCTCTTTCTCCCAAACACTGTCTCTATTACTGTCTCTCCCTCTCGCTGTCCCTCTCTTTCTCACCCTGTCTCTTTGTCTATACAGAAAGGTGGTGTTGCGTCTGGTTTCCATCACGTGGTGACTAACGCGGCAGACGTGAAGCGTGTCCTTCATGTGAAGGGCCGGAGAGCGATCAGAGCCACTGAAGTAAAGTACTCCTGGTCCAGCTTTAATAAGGGCGACTGCTTCATCGTGGACCTGGGACAGGTAACGTCCTCCCAGTGTGATGTCCTGGATGTGCAAGAAACTCTTTGACTGCCTTGTTATTTTCATTCCATTGGTTTTTAACCTCTGCCATCCTGTGCAGAACATCTACCAGTGGATCGGCAGCGAGTGTAACCGCTATGAGAAGGTGAAGGCGTCTCAGGTGGCCATCGATATCCGCGACAACGAGCGCAACGGCAGAGCCAAGCTGAGCATAGTGGAGGAAGGATCGGAACCGGAGGAGCTCATTACAGTGAGAAACACATACACATACACACACATATTTAACAGAAGGAGAGTAATAGGTACAGTAGTGTCTTTTCTACCAGAATGTGTGTGTGTGACTCTTCTCTCCAGGCTCTCGGCCCTATGACCGCCATCGCTCCTGCCACACCCGATGACGAGGCGGTTGAGACGTCCAACAAGAAAAAGGCGTCGTTGTACCTGGTAATACACAGCCTTCACACACAATACACACCAACCAGCAACACACACTCCGCCCCAGATTCTCAACCTGACGTTTTATAAGCAGTGAATAATCCCACTCTAATAACGGTGTTTACATAATCCAGCTCTAATAATCCCACTCAAATTTTATTGCATTAGTCATTCTAATCTAATAATCCCATTCAATCCCAATTATTTAAATGTAATAATCTCGCTTTAATATTTCACATATCATAATCCCAGGTGAAGAATCCCATTCTAATAATTTTAATATAAAAATCTCACTTTAATATTTCAAATCTCGTAATCCCACTCGAATAATCCCGTTCTAATAATTTGAATGTAATAATATCACTTTAATACGTCTTAATCCCACTTGAATGATTCCATTCTAATGACTTAAACATAATAATCTCACTTTAATATTTAAAATATCATAATCAGTTAACTCCACTCAAATGCATTGATCAAATTTTAATTCAGTAAAGCTACTCTGATCATTTCAGTCTCATAATCTCACTCATATAATCCCACAAGAATAGTTCCACTTAAATAATTCCAGGTAATCTTATTCAAATAATCACTAATAATTAAAATTGAATTATCCCAATGTCATAATATTACTTCACACCACTTTAATAATTTAACTCTAACAATCTTATTATAATGATACTGCTGAAAATAAATAATCCCGTGCAAGTAGTTCCACTGGTATAATCCTACGTTAATAATCTTGCAGATCTCCGATGCCACTGGCTCCATGAAGACGTCCGTTGTGGCCGCGTCCAGTCCGTTCAAACAGGAAATGCTTAATCCTAATGATTGCTTCATCGTGGACAACGGCGTAGACGGCAACGTGTTTGTATGGAAAGGTGGGACGCAAAGAATGAGTGTTCAGGGGGTTTCGACTTTGGATAATGTATTGGTTCCCCCTGCAAGATGTCAGTGTTCTCGGATTTATAACATTTCCAAAGGTTATAATTACAAATATGGTTGCCAAGCAGCGATGATTGGGCCCAAGCACCTGTGCTATCGCTGCACTTTTGCACCAATTAAATTTTATTTAAAATGTATTTAATTGCCCTTGTCACAAGGCAAACACCATACAACCTGTGTGCTTTTTGACGCATGTTAAGATCTTCAGGATGCTGGAAATAAAATCAACACACTATGATGTCACTCAATCTGATTTCCCTCAGGAAGTTGTTAGACACATTTCGGCACAAGTTTAAGTCATCGCCATGGCTGAACCGGTTGAGATAACAAAAATCCCTTCGCAATTTTGCATCCTCACAGTCTTGAGATCATATGGGCCGAGTTTGGTGGCGATCAAATAAATCCCCTGAGAGGAGTATATCAAATTCCATTGGGGGAGTTTTGCAAACAACCCAAAATAACTGACTTCCTGTTGAGTTGAGCCCATGACATGCAGAGCGAAAGTTGTTCAGCTCAATGAGCTCTAAATGTGTACCGGGTTTCACTTGAATATGTGCAAGTGTGTATGAGCTTTGCAGCAAATTCTCGTGTTAAGGCCCTGTGCCACGCCCAACGATGATTAGTATCCAATCACAGCACATATTCTTTTTACAGTACAGAAACAGTTTATATTTACTGTATGAATGAGCATGTCGAACGTTTGGTTTGTTTATAGTTTGTTACACGTTTCATTCTCAGGTCCGAGCGCGAATTCGGAGGAGCGCAAGTCGGCCATGAAAGTGGCTGATGAATTTATTAAAGAGAAGAAGTACTCTAAGAACACACAGGTACACCGCCTTCATGAGCAAAAACATTCTACACAACAGAAAACACTGAACTGTGATTGTCATTCTGTGTTAAAGCTTTATTACAGTGTTAGCTTTGTGTTTGTGCGTGGGTACCTGCAGGTCCAAGTGCTGCCTGCAGGGGGCGAGACAACTCTCTTCAAGCAGTTCTTCGGGAACTGGAAGGATAAGGACCAGACCACGGGCCCGACCAAAGCCTACACCATTGGGAAGATCGCCAAGGTGAAGCAGGTCCCCTTCGACGCCTCCACCCTGCACTCCAACAACGCCATGGCCGCGCAGCACAAGATGGTGGACGACGGCTCCGGGAAGGTCGAGGTACGAAACACTCGCTAGAGCTAACTCTATTTCTATATTGTACTGGAGCTGTGTGACGCTTAACAAGGAAACCGGAGAGAATTTACTGTTCACACCTGGAGTAAGACCCAGGTACAGTGTGCTTCTGATTGGAGGTAAGAAATATATTTGGGTCACAGAAAGGAAGAAAGGGAAGGATGGTAAGGATAAAAGAAGGAACGGAGGACTGAAAAAGAAAGAATGAGAAAAGGGATAAAAGAAAGATTAATTAATTAATTAATTAATAATCATTAATTGATTAACAATGGGATAAAATATGATTAAGATTAATTAATAAAGGGGCGAATTAATAACTGATTGAAGGAAGAAAGAATAGAGGGATGTAAGAAAGGAAGGATATAGGGATATAAGAAGGAATAAATGAATGAATGCAGGGAAAAAAGAAAGAATAGAGGCATTGTAGAAAGAAAGAAAGAAAGAAAGAAAGAAAGATTGTGTTGTACATAAAATAAAGACAACGTGGATAGGGAGAAGAAAGAAAAAATCAGAAGGATAGAGCAGTGAAAAAAAGAAACGATGGATAGCTGGAAGACAAGAAATAAAGAAAGAAAACGGATAGAGAAAAGTATTTGTAAAAGAAAAAAATATGAAATAAGGAAAGAGGGGAATAAAGAAAAGCGAGTTATAAAAGAAAAAATGATTAGGATAAAAGAAAGGAAGGATGAATGGATGGAAGACAGGTCAAAAAAAATTAGACAGACAACAGAAAATGATAGTGAACGAAGGACAGAAAGAAAATTGTTTGATGTTTAAAAAGAAAAAAGGAATAATTGATGTGTGATGATGAAAGGAATTAATAAGCCAGAGGTGTGTGTGTGTGTGTGTTTATATAGATCTGGCGTGTGGAGGGCGGAGCTCGCACCGCCGTGGCTCCCGCTTCGTACGGTCAATTCTACGGAGGCGACTGTTACATCATCCTGTACACCTATAAACAGGGCAGCCGAGAGCAGTACATCATCTACACCTGGTGAGTCGAGCCACGCCCATGTAGACCTCCTGACCAATCAGAGGTGGAGCATTCAGCAGAGTGGTGTGATGTACGGCGTTGATGACGTGAGTGTGTGACTGTGTTCCTCAGGCAGGGGTTAAAGTGCACTAAGGACGAGCTGACCGCCTCGGCATTCCTCACCGTGCAGCTGGACGACTCCATGGGCGGAGCTCCGGTCCAGGTGTGCCTCGTTTACCTTTTAGTGTGAACGCCTAGAGATTACAGTCATTTAATGATCTGAACACCAGGGGGCAATGCTGGACATTTTTTTATAAGTCTAAGAAAGGATAAGTACTAGAATGACTTGAGATATTGATTTTAGCAGATTTATATCAAATAAATATGGAAAATTACAAAATGAACAAAACACTTTGATGCTGTTAAAGGAAAGTAATCAACTTCGGGGTAGACACCCGTCTCGTACCGACTTGTCTTTGATTATTTTCCAAAAACAGTAGCTATGCATCACAAATTTGTTAAAGAAGAATAAATGAAATGGACTCGGCTCATGTTTCTGCGATGTCTACTGTACCCGCCGTTCAGGTGCGCGTCACTCAGGGTCAGGAGCCACCTCACCTGATGAGCTTGTTCAAAGGGAAGCCTATGATCATCCACAGCGGAGGGACGTCACGTACAGGGGGACAGACACAGGCGGGAAGCACGCGTCTCTTCCACGTCCGCACCAGCACTGCTAAAGCCACTCGCGCTGTGGAGGTGAGTGGGCGGAGTCTCTCGGGTTTGAAGTCGATGGAACTGGGTCCATATTTCAGCAATTTATAATATTAATAAGATTATGATAAGCAAATGCAAATAATAATAATAAGTTAGAAATTTAGGTCATAAATTTTTCTCTCTCTCTCTCTCTCACTAGGTGAAACCGTGTGCATCCAACCTCAACTCCAACGACGTGTTCGTGCTGAAGTCTCCTGATTCGCTGTTTGTCTGGCGCGGCGTCGGCGCCAGCGAGGAGGAAGCTCAAGGTGCCAAACACGTTGTCAGCTTCCTGGGAGGGAAACCCACCGACATAGCCGAGGGCAAAGAGCCAGGTCAGGATCAGCTCTGCATTTAATATATATATATATATTATGTTAAATTCTGGTTTGAAAAGCTTTCCTTTAAAGAGGAATTGATCATTAGAAATGCTGCAGTATGAACTGGTTTTAATCCCCGATGTCTCCTCGTAGCGGGATTCTGGACCGTGCTGGGAGGGAAGAAGGAATACCAGACTTCCAAAACTCTGAAGAGCGAGATCAAACCCCCTCGCCTGTTCGGCTGCTCCAACAGCAGCGGCTGTCTCAAGGTCAATAAATCAATAAATAAACAAGATTTTCTTTTGATATTATTAACAAATGAATGAGACATGATGCTGTGTGTGAATGAAGTCATCACTGATCTTGCGCTTCTTCTTCTTCTCCGCTCAGGTTGAGGAGGTTCCCGGTGACTTCACTCAGTCAGATTTGGCCACTGATGATGTCATGTTGCTGGACACTGGGGATCAGGTGAGTGAACTCCATCCACTGAAAAGCAATTAGGGAAAATAACAGACAAAATAAATTATAATAAGACGGAAGTGAAGACGCAACAACGAAAATACAACTAAATCACGTGACTTGGAAGCTGAGAAATCTTATAATAATGCAGTAGATTAAATACAGTGTGTACAGGATAAAGCATGAAGGCATTTCATTTCGTAGCAAAGAACGTTCAACTATCAGCTAAGAAAAATTAATCTAAGAATCATTAATAACTAATGATAAGACATATTTTTTAACATTTCTACCGTCACAAATCCAAACGTATTAGTTATGTGAGATTACAAATTAATGAAGCGCAAATAATTTAAACAAACACAATTTTAAAAAGAAATGACTGAACTTCTCTCCGGCCTCCTTTACAAACAAGGCAGCTAAAAATACATAAATGCAGGTGCGCCCTCTTGTGGTGAACAAGTTAATAGATACTTAACATAAACAAGTATTATCCCTCCATGCATTTTTTATTGATTAAGTTGCTAATTAATTAATGATTTATCATATCACTAGTAGTTTTGATGAAAAGTTATTTTTTCTTTTTTTTAAAGGAGGCCTGGCGCATTAAAAAACTAGCAAAAATTTAAAACCACCCTGGTTGATTGGATATGTGCTAAAATGTTGTGCTAAGTTATGGAGAAATATTATGCAAAACAAATATTTTTGTTAATAAATTTTAATTGGTTAAAGCCTTAATATCATTTAATCTATTAATGATTACTTATTAACATTCCTAATTAACTTATTGTTAAATCCTTGAGCTAATTGTGATCCTTTTATCTGTAGATCTTCCTGTGGGTCGGCAAAGACTCTAACGAAGTAGAAAAGACCGGCGCTCCAAAGATCGGTAATACCTAGCTTCATACACTGTGAATTATTTTTATTGTTGTTATTATTTAACAAATATCAACAAATATTATCCACATTTCAGCTAAAGATTATGTGGACTCGGACCCGTCCGGCCGGCGTGGGATCCCCATCACCACCATTAAACAAGGAGCCGAGCCCCCGATTTTCACAGGCTGGTTCCAGGCCTGGGATTGTCAGATGTGGGACTCTGATCCCATGGAGAAAATCCGCGCTCACATTTAACTCCTAATCATCCTCTCATTGCTGTTTGCACAGACTCGATACACAAACAGCCTATTTTTTTGCATATTTTTCTTTTGCACTTTTCTGTTATTTCTTACATCCTACATCCTCTTCCGTAAGTGCCTTAAGAGAAAGTGATGGACAGGTCGGCTGATGTTAACGATGTGTCCATGAAATCCAAAATGAACTATTAATGAACACCACGAGATGTGGCAGAATCTTATAAAACCGTTTCCCAGGTTAACAAAATATTAATGAAATAATATTATTCAATATTAAGGATTAGCGATGTGATTGTAGCTCTCCAGAACCTTCATGTCCAATCCAAGGTGTTCCAGTCCTGCCTTTAAAACAGAAATTCTATCAATTATTAACCTCACCGTCTAACATCAACTACGTACATCAAATATGTTCAGGTGCAAGATGCTAAAAACATGTGCTCTTAATAAACTTTCACTATTTTTAGAGAGTGTGTATACTTTTTAGCAGGGTGTGTCTTATTTTCAAACCTATTAGTTGGTTACATTCTGGCATCCTGGCCCAAGTGCCAAAATAAAGACGTTTAAAAAAAAAACAATGAAGTTTATTGTGTTTTTTTTTTTGTTGCCATTTATAGCATTTCTTAAGCCTTTACTTTCTCTATTATATTAAAGGCTTCGTCCCTGCAAATCCTCTGCAACACACCGTGCCTGTGATGAAGTCCAATAAGTTATGTCTGAAAATGTTTTAGGATATTAAACAATAAATCAGACATGGAGTGTTTCCAATCGCCGTATGTGTTCTGCCAGTACAGCCTTTGTCCTCTTCCTCCTTGTTTTATAACTATATGTTTGACCCGTGGCGCATACAGACCCACGTTCTGTTACATGATGGGCTCAAATTTGTTAGGCTCTGGGAAACTGATCAGAAGGTCTGCGGTTCGAGTCACAGCTCTGCCAAGCTGCCACTGTCTCGAGCCATCAGCCCTTGAACAACATCATTAACGCAGTCTTCTCCAGGGGGCGCTGTCTCTTGCCTGCCTTTGCACTCTGACCCCAGTCTCCTGTAGTTAGGATGTCTACTGTAGTATATGTAAAAAAATTTTTTAATATGCTGTAATGTATATATGACAAATAATTTAATCTTGTCTTATTCTGAATTTGATTTTCACTGTTAAATGTTTCCGGCTTTAATAAATTTCTCCTGTTTTAACTCCAGTAGTTTTCCTTATGGTTTCCTTGTACAGTGTTAAACAGTTCTTTATGTCGTTAGTTGTTTTCTTTGCTTGATGTAGGCTGATACAGTAATTTCGCCCTTCTAAAACACACTTTTTTTTTTTTTGGCCAGACAATGTGCAGACTAAAAGAATCTGTGAGTGCTTGATATAAAAGTAGGCCAAATGCTGACAATTATCTCAAAACATCTCACAATTTATTTATAGCAGAAGTCTTTCACAAATTTAGGGGTGAAATCTATTGTAGAACTGAAGAATAGAAAGAACATTTGAATATTAATAGAGTAAGTATCCTTCATACTGCTCTGCTTTAGCTCAGACGCTCAACTGGAGGAAATCTCGTACCCTGGCCGTCTTCCAGCTGACTCACTCACTCCTCGTCTGTTCTCCTGCCAGCTTAAAGCACCGCGTGAAAAATTCATAGTGCAGCATAATTTTAGCTACACGAACTCAAGAGCCTCCGACTGACAGACTTAGCCTCGTTTTAGCTAAACACTCAATGCTTCATATACAGGATGAACAAAAGTATAGGCACCCTCATACAGTATCTATTTCACCTGCAATAATGACTTTGGTTATACTGCATGAACACCAAAACACACATGAACACACAGCATTTCTGTCATTAAGATGATAATAAAGTTCTATTTCTATTGTCGCAAATGTACAGTGTAAAGTATTCACCCCCTTGAACTGTGCAGTATATATATATATATAGGAAACCCACCAAGCATGAGGAGAACATGCAGACATTTGAAACTTGCAGTTTAACACATGATTAATTATATTTCCAAATGTTTTAAATTGTATATTTTACACACACACACACACATATATATATATATATATATATATATATATTTATATATTTATTTATTTATTTATTTTTTTATGTCTCTGTGTGTATGAAACATTTGAAAGAATTTTAATGTTTAGATGCATTAAACAAAAAAACATAGAAAAGGAATGGTTGAATAAATATTTGCCCCCTTGTCGTTTAAAACATTATTAATTCAATTTCACAGGATTAGATAACTTTCAAATCTGTTTTTTTTTTTTTTTTACACATAATTACATTATTTATTTTCATATGATTTGTTTTATATTTTAACATTTTACACGATTCATATATTTCCACATAATTTTTTTGTTTTGTTTACACACCCCATAGTTTTTTTAACATAAATTTTTTTTTTAATTAATTTCCTTTATGCTCATGTTTATAGTGTGTGTGTGTGTGTGTGTGTGTGTAAGAGCAGGCATGGCTTGTTCACCTGAGCTCACGTGCATGAAAGGTGTGAAATTCCCTCCCATGTGCAAAGTGTGTGATTTTGCTCTAAAGAGTATGATTATGCAAATAGGTGCATGACGTCATTGTAGAAGTCGAGGCACTCTTCTGCGCATGCGCAGGGATATTTTTTTTTTCCAAGGGGGAAGGAGAAGGGGGAAGAGGGGGTGTTTAGGCTTGGAGACAGGGATCACAGTTGGATCTGGCAACCCAGGCCGGCTGCTCTGAGTCTCAGTGCGGATCTCAGTCCACCTGGATGCGGTCACTTCTCTGATCTCTTCTTTAACTTTCTTTCTTCGCTCGATAGAAGCCGCAGACATGGCCGGAGCGATCATCGAGAACATGAGCACCAAAAAGTTGGTGATTGTGGGAGTTGTTCTGCTGCTCTTCCAGGTTTTTTCCTTCATGGTCGGAGGGCTGATCGGTGAGTAAAACTCAGGAAACTCCGCAGACTGTCGGGCTCTCCTTTCTGCCTTTTTAAAAAAAAAATATATATATATATTTGAAGATTTTGTTACTATTTTTTTTGTTTGATGTTATGTTTTTGGACGCGCGCGCGCCAACGCGCTTTTGATTGATCTCTGTCCCAGTGTTACTTTGTTGCTGCTTTTGAGGAAGTGGATCTGAAACTGCAAACTCGATTAATAATCTTGGAAATTGATAATAAAAAAAATAAATAAAAGTTGTTGTTGTTGTGCCTTACAGATTTCCCCCCCTTCATTATCATTTTCATAATTAAAACATAAATCTTGAAATATACACAGACTTTGTACAGTTTGTATAACTTTTTAGCATTACTAATGTTGAACTAATGAATCACAGCATGCATGAAACCTCAGTCCCAAATCTCTTTAACATCTCTTTACATGCAGTGATTTCGCCTCCTAAACTTCAAAGTGTGTGTGAGATCTCTAGAGGACAAAAGCTTCTACTTTTTCTTCTCCTCCTCTTCCTCTTCTCCCTTGTTGCCCTCCAGGCGTCTCACCTTCTCTCAGATCTTCTGAATCATCTGCCTTTTGTCATTCGGTTTGTTTTCCACCACACTCAGACACCCAGCTTCTCATTCACTCCCCTCCCCCCGGCTGGTTCTCAGATATAAGAACCTGGATGGAAGTAGAAGTATTTCTGGAATGCGTTATTGTCCGTGCTTGCCTTCTTTCTTTCAAGTTTGTTGTCTTTGTAGTTCGTGTATAAGGAGGAAGTAGGCCCTGAGTGTGTGAGTGTGCACCGCACAGGCAGAGCTTGAGAAATTAGCTTGTTTGCCTGCGATTGATTTAATGAAGGCCGGATTCCTTTGTGTGTGCTCGATGGCCGGTGGCAGCAGGGGTAATTGGCTAGAAAGGCTCGCTGCTTCTCTTGTTATTGGGCAACTTCAACACTGCGTGAGGTCACTCGGTCCAGAGCATTCCATTATCTCAGATCCTTCAGAGTGGAGATTTGTAGAGTCTTTCCTCATCAACTTTATGGAGCTGTCTGGTGGTGATTATGTTTGGCTTTGTAGGACTTTTTGTTTCTTTTTAAACATACAACAAAATATCATATCACGATACAAGATAATTATGATCATTCTTAACAACATTCCTGCATGAGTGGGGGTTTGCCTGTTCTCCGCGTGCTTGGTGGGTTTTCTCTGGGTAATCCATTTTCCACCCACAGTCCAAAAACATGCAGAATAATTCCCTGTAGTGTGTGTGTCCTGTAATGGATTAACTCCTTGTCCAGGGTGTACCCCACCTAGTGCACTGGGTCCCCTAGGATACACTCCCCTAGGCTTCCCAATATTGTCCTCCATATTGTTTAATCAGTTACTGGTTCCTGCCTAGATTACACGTCTTTTATGAGAAGAGTGCTGCTGTCTTGGGATTTAACCCAAATCGAAGGAAATGTCCTTGTCCCGCACTGGGAGCTGTCGAATGTTCTGGAAGGTTTCCTCTGAGTCAGTTTGGCGTTGTGCCTCTTAGGCCCCGGCACATAAACAGGTTCCGATTATTTTTCCGCTTCCTGCCGTTTTTATAGACCTCAGGTGTCGTCGGTAATCCAGGAAGCGTTCCAGCTGCTATTTCAAACTCTTCCGAATGCCTCAGGAAAGGCCAGTCTGATTTATCATGCTAATCACCACATCATTTTGGAATCAGTTCTAATCCTTGTTTTCCCCAAAACAAGTACTAGTCCATGTGGGATTTGGTCAAACTTGGGGATCTAAACACAATCGTGTGGATTTGAACATGAATTAATTTGGATTAACTTGGATTTCATTCGAGCGTTTAAGTTTTTAAAATAACTAACTTTTTTTTTTTTTTTTTTTTTACCTTTTTAATAAGCATCTTTTCCTTAATCTACTAACTTTTATCTATCTTTTTCTTTTAATCTCCAGCTCCTCGTCCCACCACCGCCATCCACTACATGGCCACCAAGTGTGTGGACAACAAGCCGGGGCACCATCAGGGCCGCAAGTGGTTCACACCTTGGGGTAAGGACCACTGCGACAATATTCGAGACTTGACCGAGGCCATGGCCAAGAGGATTGAAGCCAACAACATCGTGTTCTCTGTTCATATCCCTCTGCCCAATAAGGAGATGAGTCCCTGGTTCCAGTTCATGCTCGTCATTCTGCAGTTCGACATTGCCTTCAAAATGTACAACCAGATCGGTAAGTCAGCTGAGTTTAATGTTTAATCCAATGATGTAGAACGATCCGGAAGACCACAACAGATTAGTAGGAATGTGCTGTATTGATCATAACATAAAATGTTCACAGTCACATGGTTTACTTGACTGCAGGTGGTTTAAAAAGTGTAATAATTTTTTTTTCATTTAAATTAGAGAGAGTTTGGTTTTCCATGTTTTTAAATTTTTTTTTATATATAAACTTTTTAGACTTGCCAATTATGTACAAAGAAGCACAGCTATCCTTTAGCTACCTCTCAAGCAGGACAGACTTTATCTAACTCCAGAGGCTTATTTTTAATAAATCAAAAGTGAAAAAACTAATTCTGATAATGAAGACTGCCTTCTTACTGTTTAAGTGATCATATACAGGGTGAAGACTTGCAGGGATTTCTCGATTAAAGGACGGTTAAATAGGTTGTGTGTAATCCTACAAGATGGATTTTAACTCTTCCTTAATGCTTTGATTTTGTAGTATGTGCGAGGGGCGTCCCTAAAAACAGGACTTTTTATTGCGCAGTATAACAGAACACAGTTCCAAAAGTAAAAGCTCCCTTTATTTCTCTATATAATCCCCTGCTACACTAATGCACTTATCCCAGTGTTTCAATAGTGCTTGGACACAATCAAGGTAAAACGTTTTCTCAATAATCCAGAGCCATGATCGGACTGCCTCCTTTATTCATGTTTGAAACATCGGTCTCCAAGGAACTTCTTTAATGGCTTTTACGAACATCAGGACTGTACGGGGGATGTGGTAATAACTCGCAGCCGAGTTCCTGTAATGTGCAGGTGGTGTTGGTGAATGATTGTGCGTACAGTTCCCACAGACAGATGTGTTGCTTCCACATGACGGTGACTGTGCCCCTTTGTAAAACTGCTGATAGATTGTTACAAAACATGATTGATAGCTTCATCATGT
Organism: Clariallabes melas; assembly: GCA_030014275.1. Lineage (NCBI taxonomy): Eukaryota > Metazoa > Chordata > Actinopteri > Siluriformes > Clariidae > Clariallabes > Clariallabes melas. The sequence goes on from JAQMYI010000018.1 coordinate 21,130,104, forward strand.
CTGATGTCACGTTCAAGAGCTCTATTAATAGGTTAAAAAGTGCTTCTTCTGGCATTTTCACTATTGTGAGGTTTCCAAAGAGTAAAAGTACAAACTTTTCAAAAAAGCACGAGTATTATAGATTAAGCTGAGATCTAAATTAGTTACTTTTATGACATTCATTGTCATCTAGTGTCATGAATTTTAAAAAGAAATCTATGCTTTATTACGGATTCCAAAAACACTTACAGAAAACATGCCTCACTGTGTCTTAATCCACATTAGAAAATTATTACGCAGAAAGTTTACACAAATGGCGACAGATTTCCTTATTATTATCATTGGAGCTCTAGTGCAACTCTTAAAAAAAAAAATTTTTTTTAAAAAGACTACATGATGTCTTGAAGTATATTACGAGCTGTGGAATATGTTTATTTTTTTTAAAGATGGAAAAGCCCCTCCCCCTAACAAACTGGTGTTTTAAACTTAACGATATTGTGACTTTACGATCTTGCCTTGTTGACAACTTTAATTCGCGTTGTGTATAACCAAAGTAATTGTTCAGGGTGTTTCATTGAAGAATAAATTGCTACGACTCCTTTTTCATTTTCCTGAAGCAGATTGAGTTTCTCACATGCTGAGAGAGGCTTAACAATGATGGATGAACCTCTGTGACTGCGATGTGCTGGTGGCTTAGGGCGTCCTGCTAGGGCTTTATATATATATATACACGCACGCACGCGCACACACACACACACACACACACACACACACATATTACACAAACAATACCAAATACTGTGGTTCCTCCATCTAGTTAAATTGCTATTCCATGTCTTTGTTTGTCATCCTCATATATTAAATGTTGTTGAAAAAGATCGGTCAGGACTTTTTTTGGTAAAATTTTGTTTCAGTTCAACGAGTTTAAGGAATTTAGCGTTACTTGAAAAAAAAAAAAAAAAACCCCGACTGAGATGCTGGTGGTGTTTCATTTCACTATCTGTGATACTGTAGCCGTGTGAGCTGTGTGAGCCCTCCAGCCCGAGTGAGTGTGAAAGAAGGGATTAACAGGATAATACGGCAGATTAATGAAGAGTTTTTGTTGGACTGAAGCACTCTGGGAAAAGGAGTAGCGCTTTTCTTCCTTCTTTATAACCATTGCAGCTTGTGGAGGAAATTGAACTCTCTTCGAAATACAGCGGTACCTCAGCATGTGAATTTATCCGTTACGGAGGCGGGTACTCAAGGAAATAATGTTAATGCAGATAACCCAAAAATATTACCAATTTCCTATATATATATATATATTAGGGCCGGGACTTTAACGCGTTAATTTAGATTAATTAATTACACAAAAAATAACACGTTAAATTTTTTAACGCATTTTAATCGGACTTATTTTTGCACCGCGGAACGTTTCTCACTGGATGA
>JAQMYI010000018.1:21151322-21162174 GCA_030014275.1 Clariallabes melas
GGTTGTATTTTTGTCGTGCTCCGGTTTCCCCCCCCCCCCCCAGAAGGAATAAAACACTTGGGCCATCAAGAATCAGCTACAGGTTCATATGATCAGGTCTTGTGTCGAGTGTTTTATTCCTCTTATACCAAAGGACAACAAACAGCTCTAAGCAATAACTTTGCTTAATATCATGCAATATCCACCTTTATTTTGGTGAAACAGCTCTGAGCCATCGAAGCACAGACTCCAAAAGCCTTGACTGCACTAATTTGTCCAGAACATCCTACGGAGAAGAGACCTTGAACCCTGTATGCAGTGTGTCGGGGTGGATTATCCTGCTATCCGTCTCTTCCCCAGGTAAGCGATAAAGAAACAACCAGCCGTCCACGTGATGTAAAAGACCAGGCCCCCTTCTTCCATCGCTCTGAGGTCCAGTCCTGATGCTCACCTGCCCAGTGTAGGTGCTTTCAGGGATGGACACGGAGCAGCACGGACACCCTGACCGGTCTGCAGCCACGCAGCATCGTACCCATGTAACTGCGATGCACTGTGGGTTCTGACTCCTTTCTAGCTTAGTTGGGATTTTTTTTCCCCCAGCAATTTGTGCTACAGTAGTACAATATGATCGACTAGCCTTTACTCACAAAGCCTAAGCCTTGCATGCACATACTTTTAATTTAAAGACCTTTATGAAAAAATGTAAAATAATAATTAGAAAAGTGATAACAGCGGTTTAACTTCACAAGACTTTATTTAATAACGTCAACATATTGAAACAGTTTTTCTTTTCATTAACCCTTTTCATTATCTCTACATGAAATGATACATTAAATGATAATTTCCAGAACTCTGCATAATAATGCACATTTAAAGTTAAGTTAAATGATGCTCGTTTTCATAGTGTGACACTACTGCAAATTTCCATTCAAATATGAATGCATACAAATACAAAGGAAATTAACATGCGACTATAAATATACCTAAGGAAGTCCGGCCCTGGACTGGTCTATCAAACCCTGAGTCCATTTGAATGCCTGAAAGAGATGCAAATCAGAACTATGATCATTTGCCATGATATTGCCCTGAGAGGCTTTCTAATCAAATTCTAACTTTGCAATGCTCTTTCATTCTCCAGTGTTTCAGGCTACACATTGATACCCTTCATCCATTGGAATAGGGATGCTGTCAAACAGAGCGTTCTCTGGTTTCTTGATGCTAAATGGCTTCTCTGAGAATGGATCGTTAAAAGAATGAAGAGCGTTGTGGTCGCACACCTCACCCAAGCTCTCATATCCCAGAACCACAGGCGTCTCGTTGGTGTTGGGTGTGATGTGGATCAGTTTGGAGTTTCCAGACTCGGTACATCCGTTCCACATGCTGTAGTCAAAATCGATCTCTATCATCGGGTCCAGGAGCTCGGGTGCTATGATGATGTTCTCGATGTGGTCGATTTGACCAACCGGCTGTTTAAAAAAGAATGAGCTGCTGGAGCTCGATTGCGAGTAGGTCCTGTTGCTCATTCCCGAGCAACTTAATTTATATGGCTGCTCATTTCTATAAGATTCAGAGGTGGTTGTAGAATGGGGTTCCTTATCAAACTCGAACCAATTATCTGAGCTGTTCTCGTTGATGTGCTCGAAGCTTGTTGAGGAGTAAATGAGTGGTGCTGAATCCGTGCTCCTCCCCAGGCTGACACTGGAGTGGCTGTTCTCACCCTGGACGTGGGAGGATTCCACACTGTGGACGGAAGAATATTCAGAGGCGTAGAAATGTAAGGAATGGACATGCGTTGTATTTTGCCATTTTTAAAATAAAAAAATATATATATTGTATAAAGGATAAGAGCATCACCTTATCTTTTTGGCCATGAGTTTTTCTGTGGAAACAGGACTGACCGATGACAACTCGTTTTGAAACGACAGCAACTGTGGGACCTGATGGAGAAAAGAATAAACCATGAAGCAACCACAGCAAACATCTGGTATAATAAAATTATACCATTTTTAAATTGGTTATTATTGTTTAATTTCTGATTTCAGACAACTACAATTTTCTGTTCAGATGCAGTAGTATAAGAACCAACTCAACAAATCTGATCTTCATTGTTGAAGAGGAAAAATAATATTATTTTATACATTTTTTAGCAAGTGCATTATTTCTGCTAATACTTTATTCTTACAATTGTCTCAACTATAAACTAGCCACATTAATATAAGCTATTGGACAGAAGCCAATCACCACTGTACAGTAACTTTAATTAAACTGTATTTGGATAAACAGATTTATTCAAACCGTTTATGTCAAATAAATAGAAGATTCATGGAAAAAGTTTGCTTTCCAAGCAGGATAAAGCTTTAGGAATAATTTTTCTTATATATATTTATGAACGTTAGATTGGATCTCTTTAAAAAAAAAAAAAAGAGACAAGAAATTTGTAAAAATATATATTGTTAGAAATCCTCCGTAATGGAGTAACTGAAGGAAACGGCATTGCCTACCTGTTTTACAAAATTGGAAGAGAATTTGGGAGTAGGAATCTTGTCCCACCATGGCTTTAGGATCCTGTAATAGAGTTGCAAATAAATCCGTTATAAAGGTTTTTTTTAAACACATGGATAAAAATAAAAAATGAATTGATGCAATTTTAGAAATGGGATTTAATCTGGGGAAAATGTGCTACTGCAACCAAATCATTGCAGTCATACAACCAGTTGGGAAATTCTGGTAGATCTTTTCATTTATTTATTATTATTTTTTTTTTTATGTTTATTATTTATTTTTGACCAATATGTAAAAAAAAAAGAGACTGGGACCCAATTCACAGTAATACAGTTGAAAACCCTTACATTTCCCAAATGTTATTCATTATTAATTTTTCCGTATCACTCACATTTAATCATACACTGAAAAACACCAATCAGCCCATACTGTGTGTGTTTGCATTATGGGAGGAAACCAGAGAATCCAGAGGAAGCCCACCAAGCATGTAACGAACATGCAGACAGGAGGTGAGAATCAAACCCCCAAACCTGAAGGTGTGCGACACCACCACTAAACACTGGATTACAGCGCCCCCTGTCATTCTTATGCTTTGTTCAATCAAATCTATCTATCTATCTATCTATCTATCTATCTATCTATCTATCTATCTATCTATATTTGAAAGTAACTTAATTCTATTTTTTCCATAGACGTTGATGTATGTTAAATAATTAAACAAAGTAAGCAGTACAGTATTTATATTATAATATTCTTTGTCTGTATATTTTGCAGATTGTGACACAGGATCTATGTTCAACCAATCAGCAACAGACAGTGCTGATAGCTCCACCCCCTGATCTTGATCTTGATCAGGTACTGAAAAGTTTGCCATTTTACTGGTACCTTTATTCCTGTTCCTGGAAAAACTGAACGGTGCTTCTCTGGGGCCAAACATTCCAGTACTTTGTCTAATCAAGATACTAGAGGTGTTCGAGTCAAAGAGGGACTGAACAGTGCAGTGCAGAATAAAAGAACTGAGTTCTGAGAGTAAAAACTCCATTTATTTCTCTACATTAATGCACTTATCCTAGTGTTTCATTAGCGCTTGGGCACTATCAAGGTATGAAGGAGCTGTGAGCTGTGATGCTTCACGTCTGAAACCCTGGCCTCTGCCTGGAACTGCTTTAATGGCTCAAGCATGTGGAAATGGCTTGCGGTGAGGTCAGGACTGTACGGGAAATGTGGCAATAACATACACCTTCATTTACTAGAAATTTCATCACAAGTCCCGGTTTGACTTGAACGCCCCCTTATAATTCCGTTTGCTAATGCATGTTCTCTAATGCACTCTGATCAACACGATCGTCATGACTGCCAAGCCTGTAAGTAATGTGTGATCGCAGCGATAAATCCATCGTGACTCATCGCTCTGAAATGCGCGCATGAAATCCGACCTGACATGATCGTGGATGCCGATTATAATAATAAAAACACACGCATGATAAAAGAGGTCTTACCTGTTGAACCAGAAGTAGATTGAAAATATACAAATGATGAGAATGAGGCATAAGATGGGGAGTATTATCTTCAGAATGTTTTGTAGCGGTATCGCTGGTGGCACAAAGACGTGATGAACGTCTGTTAAACAGGATGATGAAGTTTGGGAAATGGTTTCACAAACACTTAGAGTTATAACACTTACATGTTTCGAAGACACGTGGTGGACTGTAGTCACTGAACACCTTATTAGGGGGATAGTTCGATTTCATTCTCGCTCTTAAAATATACTTGGCATTAGGTTGAAGGTTCCGGCCTACAATCTCGTACGTGGTATGACCTTCTCCTAACAGCTTTGTGACCTGTATGGAAAGTAAAATATATACATATATATATGGAACGTGTTACAAAACTATGACACTATGAGTTTTGTCATAATGAGGAGTAAGTGACTCACGTTATTATTGCTTCCTTCAATGCCGTACGTGAGCTCCACAACCAGAGACTCGGAAAATGGTACCCTTGTGTAGGTCGTGTTTAAGATAATTAAGAAATCTCCGTTTGGCTTCGGGACCACTGATGTGATGATCGGTCTTCTGGGCTTAACTGCATGGAAGAAATAAAAGAAGGTATTTGGAGATACTGTATAGATACGAGATTTACATTTCATGATACAGTATGTTTAGTTTTGCATAACAAATGTACTTCGTTAGTAGGAAATATTCCAGCCTAAGAGAAAGTAGACCAACTGCACGTTGTGTAAGAGTATGCCGGGAATACTTGTTTGTATGACGATTAAAACCAACACCCAAAGAAACTAATTGCAATTTAAATAAAAAGCCTCTGGGTGAGTGAAAGAAGCCTTTCGGTTTGACAGGTTGCACTTTACCGCCTTGTTTATCCAGTTCAGAGGCGCATGCAAGCACAGACTCGTACTGTATGTAGATGCTCCTGAGGCCAGAGATAAATATGGTGGAAAAAAAACAGCCAACAGTACAGTGCTGGCCAAAAGTATAAAGACAACATATTCCTTATTATAGTTCTCCCCAAATGCATCATAGTTCTCCCCGAGCACAAAACAAGTCATATCCATCCAGCTGACAATCTCACGTGACAGTGGTCTTCAGCTCCAGACCTTCACCTCCAATAGCAAACTGTTGGACAATGCTGAAGAAGCCAGGAGCAGTCAAGAAACCATTTCCTGTACATGATCTTAATCAAGCAGGAATGGATGGAACAAGTTCAGCCGGATCCAGCAGGTTTTGAAGTGTAAAGGACTTCAGACTACATGATTATTCTCATCATCGTGATTCTCACATTTTTTAAAATAATGACAATGTCATTAAAATCATTTCGTCTGAATACTTTTGGACATTACTGTAGACGCTGCTCTAGATATGACATCTACATCAATAAAGCTAACTTTTTGCAGTGTGGATGGTTTCTTTTCAATCTCATTCAAACATTTTGACATGCTTGAGATGCAATGCTGCACGCGTTCAGTTCCAGAATCTATTCCAAACTATTTCAGTCTTGAAGTTAAAAATTAAAGTATTTTGTTTTCCGGCTGCTCCCATCGAGGGGTTGCCACAGCAGACCATCCGATCCGCACAACAACTTTAGGTTTTATTCCGGATGCCCTTCCTAAAGCAACCCTCCCATTTTATCTGGGCTTGGGACCGGTTGTGACTGGAGTTTTGGGTGGGAATTGAACCCGGGCCTTCTGCATGGCCGTAAGAAACTTACCTTATGTATGGGTGAATGAGCACTTGTGTAACAGGTGAATACGTCAAAACAAAGAATATGACAATGAAAGAAACAGGTTTAGAAGCTTAAAATATAGAGAACTCGGAATGAACAAATCCACCGAGTCAATTAGGTCATTTAAAAAAAAAAAAAAAAAAAAACGAATCTTTGTACAACTCAGTACAACTCATAATTCACTTACTGCTCGCTTCAGTACTGATATTTTCCTTGTGCCAAATCGTGTTTCCCTTCGACACATTAACTGTGAATATCTCCATAATGACGAACCCCGGCACATCCTGGATTCTGCATTCACATGCACCAGTAGGGATTCGATCAAAACGGCATTCAAAATATCTGTAACATAAGAAAGGACCATCTGAAGCAAATACCACGGATAAAGTGTGTTTAAATAAACAGGCATTTTCATCCATCCTCTAAACTAACCTGTCTTTAGAGATTAATAATGAAGCTTTGTTTTCAGAACAATCCTCGGGGTCAGGCAAGGTCAAAGTGCACGTTAGCTCGGCATCGTAATCGTTATAGCATTGCAGGGGCCCTGAAAATCGTTTGAAAAGAAGAAAAGAAGCGTCAGAAGCGTGTCCGTTCATCTGAAAATCCCATTCACACCAACGATAATTCAAGTAAGTTGCTGAAATATGTTGAGTAATTTATTCCTGGAAAAAAACATTCATAATATCTAATATTTCATTTAATCATTTCAAATGATTGGATTTAATGATTAATTTAATCTGGACGCATCAGGTCACATGACCTTATTCCATCGCTCCAAAGTCCAGTCTTTATTCTCCCTAACAAACTGAAGCTTTTTTTCCCCCTAATGAGTCTCACTAAAAAGTGGGTTTCTTATGGACATACAGCTGTTTAGTCCCAATCCTGAGAGTTCTCAACACATCGTGTCTTCATGGGAATGCTCTTACTTTCACTATTAAACATTTTTTTATGTTGCAACTTCACAAAGCGTTTAAATGATCTCCAAATTAATTTTTTTCCAAGCACATTTTAAGGATTCAGCACCGTCCTTTCAGGTTTTAATATCTGTAATATTATTAAAAATTGAAAAAAAATATTTTTAATATTATTATAGTTCTTTATAGTTCTTAACACAATTCCAGTATCCTTAGTTGTTTTCACTGCTTGATGCAGGTCAATAATTTTATGTGGTTTTTTTTTTTAATCCTAGGGAGTGGATTTTCTGGTCTTCTTCTAATATTTCTTTTTTTTTTTAATGTGTGTGTCATTACCAGTTTTACCAATTTTATTACAGGAAGAGGTGTAGCATACAGTATCTTTGGGAAAGAGCTGCTATTTCCCCCCTGGATATGTACCAAGTGACAGTAAGAAATAAACTTGGCATATGATCAACATTCCTTTGAAGTTATCTTCTTTTTTTGCTTACTGTACCAGAAGCATCTCTCCCTTCCCTTCAGCAAATTAGCTTTTGTTCTGAGTAAATTCATTTTTGTTTTTGGCCGCATAAGCTGAGAAAGCACTAACACATACATTTCAGCTGTCTCTTTAGCAACAAGTAGAAAAAAAAGTAAAGGCTAACATAAACCATAAATAATGGCACCTTTGACGATGACACACAGCCTGACAGAAAGAACTATAAGGAGTGATCTTTCATTAGTTTTTGCTTTGAAAAGCTTAACAAGTCTTCAGTTTTCACCAAATCCGACCCATCACTTTTATCAAAACTAGATCAAGTTTTGAAAGAAAAAAAAAAAATCTGTCAAAATCTATTATATACAGTAGCAATATCTTATCAGTTTTTTTTTCCCCTAATCTAACTTTTGAACATTACATGGGGAACCTTTAACATGCTGAATAACCAAAACTATTATTTTATATAAATTGTAGAACAAACACATCAAAGACAGTGGACAAATGTAAACAGGAGAATGAGTCAAAACAAAGAATCTGAAAAGATTCAGTGAAAGTAACAGGTTTATAATTAAAATATAGAGAAATTAATATGAATTAATAAGTATTGGAGAAAGCATTTAACATGTTGAATGTTTGAGTAAAAAAACAAACATTTTTTTGACATATTTTGGCATTGAACAGAAGCCTATTACAATACTGTAAGGATAATATTAATTTTATTGATTTAATTATTGGATGGAATTTTAGTGTGAAACTGTCAAATTATAATAAAAAACAAAATGAAAAGAATACTTACCGGAAGATTTGGTGAAGCCAAAACTGAAGGTAAGGAGAACAGCTGTCAGGATTCTAATTAAGGCTCCCATCTTCTATTCTGTACAAACAAACAAACAAACAAAATGATTTCAGGATTTCCTCCGTAACGCGACCTGATCACTGAGGTTTTATTTAAGGATCTCCACGAACGTCATTTAAACTCACCTTTCATCTTGTGTCATAGTTATCCGGAAAAATTCTCTGATGAGAACAGTATAAATCACACACACACACACACACACACACACACACACAGTATATATACTGTATATCTCTGTGTTTAAGAATTGACAAGCGGTAAGAACTGCGGCTCGTCTCTCAGCCTGCCCTGTCAGGAGTGCCGCGTCGAGGAGGATGGCTCTCAGCTTTTCTTTTTCTTTTTTTTTACTAGAACGGGTTGAAGCAGTTCTGTGGAACTGTAGAGGCGCAGTTTCCGCCATGCGCTTTATGCACGACCAACAGGAAAAAAACAAAAAACAAAAAAAGCCATTCCATTGTTTCTGATGCTATCTAGAAAGACTTTATCTGAATTGAAGAACCATGTGGACTGCCAATGTGTCACGCAATACTCTTACATAAGAAAGAACAAAAGAAAAATGTGTATATACAATATGTGAGAACATATACAGTAGAGAAGAGGATTATGCATGTCAGAAAATTGCACGTGAAAATGAAAACACTCATGCAAGAACAAAAAAAAAAAGTGAAAATATAAACGTTTTTATTTAAACTTTATATAAAATATAAATTTTACAACATGATGAGAACCCCCTCATTGCACTTCCAGACTACAGTACTTATGTGTTAACGCTTCCTATAGCTCGTATCCAGGTGAAAATACATCCAAACAGCTTGTGTCTGCTGGAACGCTTTGGTTTAACTGAAAAATGCAAATGTGTTCCCTATTGTCTGTCTGTCTGTCTGTCTCCAGGTCTCTCTATGACTTACATGATAATCAACTGGTTGTTTTGATGTGCGTGACACAGGGCAGCTGGACAAACGCTTTACATATACAGTACCATCTTCACTGATAATAAACAAAGATCTTCTGCATCATGTGTACGTGTGTGTGTTTGTCCGTCTCTCCCGGTTGTTTAGGCCGTCCGGCCGGTGAGTGTATCAAAGTGCGGCGGACACAACAAGCAATAATTCATTATCCGTTAATTCATCTTAAAACGTAACAATGCGGACACTCTTCTTTTTAAACCTAACAATAAATGAGAATATGTTAAGGAGAAATATGCGAGATATAAGGTGTTAGCGAGATCAGGTTAGGTACAGGATAAAAAGAATAAAATGATATGGAAAAACTGTACTATGTGTCTTACAAAAGTATTCATATTCAAAAGTGCCTAACTCTTTCCATTTTTGGATGATGGCTTGAACAGCACAACATGAGATGTTCAAAGCTTGGGATATACAGTATATATATATTTTTTATAACCGAACCCTACTTAACCTTCTTCACAACTTTATCTCTAACCTGTCTGGTCTGTTCCCTGGGCTTCATGATGATGCTGTTTATTCACTAATGTTCTCTAACAAACCTCTGAGGGCTTCGCAGAACAGCTGTATTTATACTGAAATTAAATCGCACACAGCTGGACTCGATCTACTCTATAGGAGTGTCAGAGTAAAGGGGGCTGAATACAAATGCACGCCACACTTTTCAGATTTTTATTTGTAAGAATTTTAAAAAAACATTGATCATTTTCCTTCCACTTCACAATTATGCGCCACTTTGTGTTGGTCTGTCACATAAAATCCCAATAAAATACTTTTACGTTTGTGGTAGTAACGTGAGACGAATTTTAAAAAGTTCAATACTTTTGAATACTTTTGCAAGGCACTGTGTGTATGCACAAGAGGACAACCACCACTGAGATGCACATGAATGAACATCAATAAGTGTAAAGTGAAGTGTGTATATGCAATATGTTTTTGTTCTACTTGTACTAAATACGGGGAGCAGTTTGGTGTTTCATGTTAACTTTATGTAATGATAAAAGGAGTTTGTGTGTTTTTTAGCAGGATATCAATGTACCGAGACCAAGCCTGTGATAGACATCCGGAAAAGTGATGTTTAATTCAATTCAATTCAATTTCATTTCATTTGAATAGCAGCACTTTTCACAATGGACATTGTCACGAAGCAGCTTTATAGAAATAAAAATTCTGGATATAAATTGAAAATAAATACATTTATAGCTATATAATTTATTGCTTCTATTGAGCAAGCCAGAGGTGATAGTGGCCGGAAAAATAGAAAAACTCCCTGTGATGGCATGAACTCATCATTGCACTGTTCATGGCCATTTGAGTCCTAAAACTCTTCAAGCAATTGCAGTCATATAATTTGATGGCTTGATTTGTATCGATGAATATTAGGCGGAACTGTTATCACATGTATGCAGGGTATCAGGAAGAATCAGGCAGGTTTGGAGAGCAGAACAGATCAGGACCACTTGTATCCCAGGAGTGCCACGTGAAGCTTGAGAGAGAGAGAGAGAGAGAGAGATTTAAGCAGGTTAGGCAGGCTCATGGTCACATGATGGATAAGGTCAATGTATATTTTGTGCAGGTCCTCTGGCAGGACTAAATATGTCATCATAAATAAACAGAAAACCCGAATGAAACACAAGCATGCCTCACTTCACTGTCAACAAACCTGGGTAAACTCATGAGAGTGAGAGAAGATAAAACCCAAACATACCATAACAGTATATATGCCTGTGAGTATCCTTGTACTTTACTTAAGAAAAATCTTATCTCAAATAATATTACTAGGGCCGGGACTTTAACGCGTTAATTTAGATTAATTAATTACACAAAAATAACGCGTAATCTTTTTTTAACGCATTTTAATCGGACTTATTTTTGCACCGCGGAACGTTTCTCACTGGATGAGTTTCGGCGGACCGAT